>BQKN01066719.1:97227-140349 GCA_022839385.1 Asparagus kiusianus | reverse complement strand
TCTCTCTCTCTCTCTCTCTCTCTCTCTCTCTCTATATATATATATATATATATATATATATATATATATATATATATATATCACGCAGATGTAATACCTGTTTAAGATTCCCGAAAAAACATGCCACTTTTTTGACACAGACACCTCATGTGTGTAATCCCATGAAACCAGTGACTAACATGACAATCACGCAAAATATTATTATTTTTGGTTGCAATGCTATTTTGCATTTACATATGCCCTATGACCCCTTTCTCAGTCAGGATCACCTAGTATGGCAATGGTGTAACAATAGGCAACCTACGTGAGTCCATCTGGCTACTGCAAAGAGCTTGCATTAAATATGGATATTGACATGTATGTATGTGCAAGATACATGCATAATTTGGGTATATATGTCAACTCCAGAGCTCATAAACATACTTAAGCATTAATGTTCACAACTGACATGTATGTACGTGCAAGATACATGCATAATTTGAGTATACATGTCAACTCCAGAGTTCATAAAATAACATACTCTAGCATTAGGATTCAACGTTGACTTTTCGGAGGACAATGATCCAATGGAGGAACTTGGAGATAGGCCAGATCCACTTGAAACTGAGCCAGCAGCAATACGATCAGAAGTAGATGACAAAGCAGTTCTAGATCGATGGGAGTGATCGACAGCTTCAATAGCAACAGAAGTGCAATCAGAAGCTTCACCAATAGAGCGTTTACCATCTTGACTAGAAGCGGAAGCAATAGATGCAACAGTACTGGAACAAGACTTCTCAGCATCAGCTGAGGATTGTGTCACTGCAAAATATGTAGCAGTACAAGTAAGAAAATGCAGGCCTAGTGTAAATATCTAAATACAGCAGAGAATAAAAAGGACTAGAGCCAAGAAAACATGACCATTTACAAGAATACAATGACCCGTATGTATAAACACATCATGAAAAATTATAAATTGATAACAACTATAGAGTATAGACTTAGTGTATCCAAAATAATTGAATGTCCCTCAGTTATGATCAGTAAAAATGCAGACAAATGCTTATGTAACTAAAGTATCTGGAAAACCTCTTATTTCTGTTTTATTTCAGAAAAATATCATAATACGCATATGTTCATTTGCAAGAAATAAATAAAAGCTATTTATATCATAACGAACAGAGTTTTCTCCAATAATAGATAAAAGGCCCATATACTGTAAACCAAGAAATCAAGATTTGTACTATGAAGCAAATGGACAGAAATGTCATGATTGTGTTAGATTATCCACTAACCCTCATCTTGTGATGCTTGAGCCTTTTCAGGTGCCTGTACAAGGTAAAAAGATAAGTCAGTTGAAAGAAAAGATGGCTATGGTAGATAAAACAGTCGTATACATGTAATAAAAGGAGAATACAGAGACTTGAGAATTTACTTACAGTCCTCTTAATGCACTCATTGAAGATGTTCTTTTCTTTATCTTCATTTTTTGTCTGCTTCTCATGCAACCTAAACAGATTTTTTTCCAGATTAGATCCAATGATAACATATAAAGGGTCATGAATACATTCCTGTAATAAAATGCTATCAACGTGTCATTTCAAGCCTAGAGGGCACATATAACAATAAACTAGCAGAACTAAAAACCTGCTCTTATCATTGACAGCTTGGGGCTTCTGGCCAACAATGTCAGCAGAAGGTATGTTGTCATCTTTGGCACCAAAACCAAAATGACGTACATCTTTATCATAATGAATCTCAGCAGGAGCTTCCGCATTCTGCGCATCATAATACAAATTTAAAATTAATAAAAATTTTAAAGTAGTCATTCCACATTGTGGTGTCAAATGTGTGAGCTGCAAGGTTTGTCTAGCTGGCATAACAGGCAGAATCTGCACGAAGCAAGCATGGATGTCCTCATTCATGAACGTATGTCCTTGAAAAAACAAACCTTGCTTATGCTACTGATTAACAGAAGATATTGATGAACAATCTGAAAAGCTTTAGTTTGACATGATGTCATAGCAGAAAATCTTAACCAACAGAAATGCATCAAATAACTGTAAATGAAGTAATGAACTGCAATGTTTCAGATCGACCCTCTCTATGACTCGTGAAGAAAAGTTCCATTGTATAATTATTGGTTGTGATATTTATTTGCTCGATTACTACACCATGATAACACAACCAGAGATCTAAACTAAAATTTGATAAATCCATAGTATCATACTACCATTCCAGAACTGAGAAGCGCATCACTCGAATGTGAACATGTCAAGGAAAAATGCAACAGTAAACCTCCAAATACATACCCAAAAAGGACAAAATAGACAAGGTCAATACCATAGATGAACATGTCGGTGATGTATGGGCCTCCTCGACGAGTTTACTTCTGGAGATATCAGAAAATGATTTGGGAACTGTAGAGCCATTTGAGCTACCAAAGTTTTCAGTACTGTAGTTGTTAGATATTTGATCATCTATCTCCCTCTGTACTGCAGAATATTTAATTTCCTCATCAACGTCGAAATCTTCATCAAAGTGGATGCCTCTTTCCTGTTGAATGGATCAGCACAAAACCATAATATACCTCAGTCACATGTTATAGAAGAATATATGTAGATATGATAGAAGCTTCACCTCAGCTAAGTGTAGGTCCCGGGTGTCCTCTCCTTCAATTTCTCTGGCTATTCTTGTAGCTTCTCTTTCTAATTCTCTCGTCCGGGGACCTCTCTCGAGCTTTGTTGTGTAAAGTTCCTCATCAAACGTACTCTTCACTCCAAATAGAGTTTCGTTTGTCTGAAACTGATCCCAATTCCTGCGTAAAATTAACAACAGTCAAGCAAAGTTAGAGCAACTTGGTGGATTCATAGGATCTCAACCAGGTCAAACTTAAAATGGAGAATTATGGATTTGAATTAGCTGAATATTGACCAAGATGAAGAGGAAGAAAGTCAAGAAGGAACACTTTGCACAAATAAAGACAGCTTAGACATTACTCATCAATATCTGCTTATCCAACAAGATAAGGTTGCTTATGCATCGGGACAATAAACTATGAGTGGTCTAAGAAAATGGAGCAAAGTTAAGTAGTTAACAACCAGCAATTGTGCAACCATGGAACTGGTGCCAACTGCCAAATTACTAGCAAAGCAATGGACAATGTAAGGGTTTGACGTAAAATCAAGGTCAGTGGCAGGGAGAGACAACTACTCTTTTGGTTATCCAGTAAAGGATCGCACAACTGAAGAGTAAAACTCCAATGATCTGAACTCTTAAACAGACTTGGATGAAGACGACTAATAATGGAGAGCAAACTGTAAGAAGACTACAGGAGCTTTAACTTGGACATCCTAAGTATAAAAAATGTGCTAGAGAGAAGAAATTAACAATGAACCACATTTTAGATAAAAAGCTAATGGGAAGGACTAGAAGAAAGGCAATATATAAATGAAACATTAAATAGTCAACAAAGAAATCTTGCAATGGCAATATACCTAACAAAATAATACTACTCTAATGAAGGACTAGAAGAAAGTCTACATAACCCACCTGTTCCAAGTTCCATCAAATATATCTTCCAGTTCAGGACATTCCGGATCATCTGCATCAGGAGTCCAGCGTTCCAGCTCCCTCTCCGCCTCTAGATGATGAGAGTGGGATATTGCTGAGTCTATCATGAGATCCTTGCGTTTATCACGAGGATGTGCATTTGAGAATTCCTCGATATTCAAAGGTGCATCCTGCAAATTATTTACAAATGTTATGACACCTTACAGAAAACACCACCAACAAATGTAGAAAATGACTTCATCAGTAAGACTCGTGAAACTAATAGTGGAAAGAAATCATTCACTTGGTTTAAAGTTACTAATATGTATGAAACAAATACATCTTAGGAAAGAGCTTAAAAATAAATAGCATCACAGAAGAAGAGTTAACATCCTATGATTCAAGTTCTGTATATGTAAGAATCAACATAAATCAATATGATAGTAGAACCTCTGCTACAACTTGAACAAGATCTTTTGCTTGTATAATCATATCCATAGGCTTTTTTACGGTCTCAGGGACAGGCTTATGTCCTCTGACAGAACCATCCTTAATCACTTGAGCCATCTTCAAAACAATTGCTGCAAGTAGAAACAGATAATTAGGGAATGGTTGATGACAAAAAAGAAAAAGAAAAAAGAACCATCACTAAAACAGCAACTGATGCTGCAGGTACATAGAAGTTATGAATTGGTCGCCACACCACTAGCAAAATAAGCAACACACAGAAAGGACCTGGAACATACAAAAATCTTTTTCGGCATTCGTCGCGTGAAATATTCCAGAGATAATAGACCCATTCCTCACATGGACTTCCACACGGAGGCCAAGAAGATATGAGATGACATATATCAACCGATCGCGAGAAGGATTTATTACACTTCCTGATTTTCCTCCATTTTCTGAGCATGCACAAAAGAAGTGTTAGACTACGAAATAAAAACACATCGATGAGAAGTTTCAACCATTACCTGCAGTACCAAAGCCGCTAGAGGCTACCTTCCCAGTATGCATTTTACTCTCAGCCTTGGGGCCTATCTCTCTATCACCTTTTCGACGACCATAGCCATTGACAGAAGATCTAGGATGTGCACTCTGCTGTAGATTCATCTTGGCTTTCAAATTCTCCTTAAGAGGAAAAAAGGAAGCCTTCTTAGTTTTTTTTTCTTAAATGTATCTAGATTTTCTGAAGAAAATTCCTACAGTTTGAAGGAATCCCGAAGTTAAGAAAAAAAGATGTGATTATTTTCTATGCTTAAAAAAAGGCAAGATCAAGTGTCCAGTAAAGACTACATCATAATTTACCCAAAACGGTAAGGTTATGAAAACTTTGTAAGTTCTATCAAAGCATCAATAAAAGAGCTGGCCTCTCCCTATTTTTTTATTAGGAAATAATAGACTCCTATCATCCAACATAAGAATTAATAAGGTTCTAGATTCACTTAACAGAAGATTTATTCCCAGAAAAAACAGAAACTCAGAAATATGACTGTGTGCAAAATCTTAAAATCTCTGTCACTACACCAAAACTTCAATGTTGTGGTGAGGGTTGAGGGCTATAAGATTATACTCTAACATGCCCTACATGTGGAGGGTCTTTTCATGGGCCGAACACACAAAGCAGTATCTTTTTGCAAAATCCTCTTTAGGAACTTATGGCCGGCAAGATTCGAAACTAGGTTTCCCCCATACCATATCAAAGTTTCCTGCCATTGCAACCAAAATTCCAAAGTTATGGTCAGAGTTGAGGGTTATAGGCTACGTTAACTGGGTACCGTACCTGTATCTGACACGTAGCTAACACTTACCCGTATCCAAACTTCTCAAACACTCCTTGGGACACTCCTTGTATATACGCATACATTTACCCAGACATGTACTCAATTATCAGATAAATGTTTTAATTTAAAATACTTGTCATACACTTCTTGGTCATACATCCTACACTTCATGTCCATTTCTTGAAATTTGTCATGGGTCCGGTTGTTTCAGCCCACATCCAAGTTAAAAAATATGATTTAAAAGCATGGTGTGAGAGTCTAGTTAAAAACGAGCACTTTTAATCCACCTAATATAAGAAACTTAAAAATATGATAAGAATTTAAATTCAAATAGAACGAATTGAAAAATAATAAAGATCTCATGTAAATTATTAATTCCAATATGTATGTATAGCCGTGTCCCCACACTTACATTTCACAAATTTGTCATGCTTTGTATGCATACCCGCACCACTACCAGTACGCTTATCCATTTCCATGCAACTTAGGTCATAGGTATATATTTTAACATACAATAGTTGAGTAAAAAAAATACCTCTTCTAAGTAACTATGTCCATATCAAAGTAAGGTGTGAGGTTTTTATGACTACCCTGTAACATTGTGTAGTGCATCAACTTCAACAATCTGGGCTGTATACAACTACTGCACATTGCAGATATGGATGGAAATCTCAGTACTATTCTTCTAAAGGGAAAGTAGAAGAAGGACATACTTAAATATAGCAAGAGAGATGCAAATATAGCAAGAGAGAAGTATCTAATGCAGTAATGTGCAATGCATTTGTCAGATAAACATAATTTACACCTTATTTAATTCAAATGTAAAGGTTTCCGTAGCTTGTACATTTCTTAAATATGATATATTCAATATTGTAAACAAGCCGGGAAAAGCATAAGAAGGGCAAGTGACCTAACCGCAAACTTGTAAAACTACAAAACACCTACGTATAACAATAGCAACGAGTACCTATGTACATTAGTAACCTCCTATCTATAGATGATAGAAGAGCCCTTCTCATCCAAGCCCCTAGAAACGCAGGCACCACCGGCTTGTTTATGCACTTATCTTCTATGAAAATGCATTTTACTACTTTATGTAGTAAGGTACATATTCTCTGACCAACATCTGACTAAAATGAAAAACTGGAGCTAGGTGTTGAGATACTATGAGTATGAGCATACAAGAACCTCAAATGCTGTACATTATGCATCGAAACTGTAGCAAATTTCACGGGTAAAACTGCCATTTTGACTTCCATGAAGTAAACCCTTAGGTCCCTCACTATAACTTCAACTACTTTAACTCCATAATGACAATAAACTTTTTTTTTAAGGCTGAGTTAATAACTTGTCTTGTCACTTGTAATCCACAGTACAAACATACCAATTTCGCGAAAAAATACCGAATCTTTCAGTATCCGATCAGGAGTACATACAAAATCAATTACCTCTAAACCTGCGTTCATCCACAAAGCGCCACTAAAATCCGCTTTCTGAACACTGCATGAAGAAAGAGTTTCATTAAGTAATCGATTTCAAACCCTAATTTCTACTCGTTTACTGAATCTAATTCCAGTATAGGACCCAAAAGCCTAATTTGTCATGGGAAGAGAAATCATCAAACCCTAGATATGGAGAAGCTCGGAGTTCGAAACTCGAAGTCAGAGCTGAAGTGAATCAAGCTTGAGCAGCGATCTTTGGCGAGATCTGACCAGAGATTTGATTGAAGAACGCTCTCTCTGGATTTTGGGCGAATTCGGAGATTGAAGCAGAAGATCGATTACCTTCGGGATCTCTAGTTTTCTGATGCCCGAAACGGACTCAAATTTGCGACCGGGTGACACCCAAACCCGATGACTTTGGGCCGGGCCGCATGGGCTTTATATCTAGATTTAGGGATGGGAGTACTATAGACATAAAAAATAGGTTTCGATAGTATCCACGTTCAGTTCTTTTTCTTTTTCTTTTTCTTTTTTTAACTAGCAAAACAAAAATATATATTGTTGATGTCAGTTATCAAACATGAATTATTTTGCAGGTTTGAGGAGTGATTAAGGTCCTCTAACTCCTTCTGATGTGTGGCTTGGGGTTTGATGTTCTTCCCTACACAACAAAGAACTCGTAAGAGGACGGAGCTAGCTTCTCCGGTTGTTCCTCCGATGATCAAGTCAATAGATGATCTTGGGTGGGAAAAATATAGGGTTAGCTCTTCGTTGTGTAAAAGAGACCAGAGACTTACATCATGCAGTACCTCTCCTTTTTATAGTGGATCTGAGGGGCAATAATGTAACTTGGCCTGAGTCCAGCTAGGCAGCTGAGTAGGCAGAAAGCTGATAGGTATTAGTCGCTGGTGAAGATGAGTTATCCAGGTGGTAAGTGCCAAGCAACAACAGCTACTTGATGTTGATGGTAACCTGATAAGTCATAAAGACTTCGTTGACGTACTAGAAAAATAATGACTTTGTCAGAGCAGTTAATGCAAGGACATGCGGCTGTCTACTAACTCTTTTAGTCATCCAGCTGATGGTCGACTACAACTATTGACGGATGCTACAACGGGCCTGTTATGGTGTTCACTCACCCAAGATATAATATTTGCGAAATGGTACGATAAGAGCCCTAAGCAAAACAAGCTCAACCCTTTGGCCGACTCCCACAGTCATCTCTTGGCCTTAGGGGAAAGAAAGATCTAGTCAACTCTCAAGAGTTCTAGGCACAATGACTCCTAACTCGAATAGAAAGACCTCATCTCTTTATTAAGGGATAAACCCAAGGCACAATTACAGAGGTCTCCGTCCCACCGACTCGTCAAGCCGGCATCATGGTGTCAACACAAGAGGCGATATTAGCCGATACAAGAGATTCTGACATGCCTGACGAGTTGACATCTTTATACCGACTCAAAAGGCGATTATTAAGCTGAGATAAGACGACGTTTCGCCCAGTCGAACAGACCGACACTCCTAAGTCGATATGAAAGACGGTGTCGGTCGACCTTCTTATCAAGGACGACCCTATTTAAGGCAGTCGACCACTCACTGCGCATTCCTCAGAGACGACTTAAGGGACGTTCCCTGCTGACGATTAAGTTGAGGACTTGGCCCCGGCCTCAAACCTCTCCCCCAGAGCAAATGTCGACATCTCAGTCCACCTCGAATAAGTCTTATCTAGATATTGGCCTGACAAATTCTCCATGACTTGTCATCTTAATCACTTCCCGAAAAATGCGGAGATACATTCTCTCATAATGAAATGACTTCTCCTCCAGTCACCAGCCGACACCTGTAAAACGAGGGACGATTCAGTATGCCCACGTGTCTGCCACGCTCGCAAGTTACTTCCCGGATATCACAGAGACGCGATCTCCCATGCTGAGATGACTTCTCTTCCAGTCACCGGCCGACACTTGTAAAGAGAGGGATGACTCATCTTCCAGCTCACGCTTTGTCACCGCCATTCTGTATGGCCGAAATAACCAATCTACAACGGACACCCATGCTATATATGAAAGCTGTTCACCATCAGAAAAGGGGAGGGGAGGTAACCTAATCTAACCCAACAAACAACTCTAGGAGCAATCTAAATCTTCCCCTCAATCCAAACTAGGAGATGATAATCTCTAATGCACATAGCATAAGAACACATAGTTCTATACTCCACTCAAGCTCATGTTTATCAACTGACTTGATCGTCGGAGGAACCACAGGAGAACCGGTCACTACCCTCTCACGAGTTATTTCTTTTTGTGCAGCACGGACATCAGACTCTCATTCAATAACTAGACGTAAAGCTGGAGAAGGGAACGGGCCCTCCATCATCTTTCACCACCCCGCAACAATCCTCTTCTGGATTAATTGACTGTTTGATATCGAGCATCAACAGTGCCGAGTGGGGTTATTCACGAGGGTAATTGGTCGGGTTTGGACGACAAGTACCCCTTTTGACTCGGTCACGCGAGATGTTAGCCAAACAGTGGGTCGAGCCGGGGTGCACGAGGAACCAATTAAAGGGTTGGCCGAATAGTACCGCCTTTTGTCTCGTTAGGCGAGATGTCGATCAAACAGTGGGCCGACCCGGGTTGCATGAGGAACCAATTGAAGGGTTTGTAAAACCCCGAAAATTCCTTTAGTATATATATGTATACACATGTGTAAATTATCTATAGTAAATATTTTCCCTTGTGGCGAATAACCATATAAATATAAGATACATATTTTTATCAGTGCTTGGGAACCCAACGGGTATATACAAGTGAGAGAAATCGAGTGAGTTGGCGATCAGCAAGTCAAATGCCCTCAGCAGGCATTTTAGTGCTGATCGGTCGACCGACGCGGTCGACCGGCGCGGTCGACCGATCAGCGATCAGAGGGTTGTTTCAGGTTTTGGGTCGGGTTTTGTTTTCTTTGGGCTAATGGGTTTCGGGTCGGCTTGGGGAGTTGGTATTTATACCAACTCAACCCAAGTGAGATCCTGTGAACCCCAGACCCAAAACCCTAGCCTCCCTCTTCTTCCAAAAGCCCCAGCTTGGACTTGGGAGATCTGGAGCAGCTCTTGAGGAGTTCCAGTGGGATTTAGGGATTCTCAGCAAAGGGGATCCACCTCTTGCAGATCTAGGGCATCATCAACAACCAAGGCGAGTAATTTCTCGCCCAACCCCCACCCCCTCTTGATTTAAATGCCAAGATCTGAGTTTTATTGGTTTGATGGAGCCAAATTCGTATTTTTTTTGGTTAGCTAATAGTTTACTATGAGATCAAATGCGAATTTGAGACTTAATATGTTTTAAAAAACTCACCATATTCTGTTTAACATGATCTGGATCTGAGCTTTTGCCTAAAGGAGTTTAAAACGTCTTTACAGCTATTCAAATGATTTGGATTTGTTTCTCATAAATTTTTAATCTTAGAATTATAGATTTTTAGCTTTGGAAAGTGGTTGTGTTCTTTTCAGTGGGATCCCCTTTTTATCAAAACCCATGTTAAAGTTTTCATTTACAGGTTTAGCAGCTGACAGAAAACCCAAGTATGGGTTCTGTCCGCTCGGCGGTCGACCGACGCGGTCGACCGCTGAGCTCGAATGGGAATCTCGGTCGGCCGTGGTGAATTATCGGTCGACCGCGATTCAAAATCGGTCGACCGAGACAAATTTCGGTCGACCGACGGTTCTGGCGGGCGACCGTTCTGATTTGTATCAGAGTTCGGTCGACCGGATCGGTCGACCGACGATTCTCTGTTGCAGATTTTCCAGTTTTGATGCTTTTGGGTATTTTTGCGCCCATTCGGGGGTTTATCTGGATTATTTGACCTGGCTATTAGTCCCACTACGTGTCTATGCATGATAGATGACCTGAGGGTATAAATTGGAGACATATACACTGTTTTGGTTATAATGTTGATGATTAGATTCTACTACAAGTATCGTAGCAATCTTTTACCACTTCTACAGTCCTCGTGTTGGACTATAATCCATAAGAAGTCCTCGTGTTGGACTATAATCCCTCTCAGTCCTCGTGTTGGACAATTGACACTTATACCATGAGTTTGGAAAACTTCGGTAGTTAGTTCTCGTATCGGACATGATTCTTAACCCTGCATGTGATTTTTGTACCACACATTACAACATACCGATTATGTAGATTTGGTATGACACTTATGAAGGTTTTGACACAATATTCATGTAATAAATATTGTGATATTCATGTTGACTATGTTACAGCACTGTAATTATGCTCTGGTGTTTGTTGAGTTTCTTTTATCATTGTTATTGTTCTAGAACTTTGGGTTTGGTATTTAGGAGTTTACAATTTGAGATGTAAGGTATATACATGAGGGTTTCCTTGTTTGGATTATTTCGCTCGACGTACCGAATTCTCGTGTTGTAAACCCTTAAGTACTAACACCCTTATTTCATAAGATCATTAGTTTAGATCTATATATATATATTCTCTGTATTTTCATACAACGAGCCCTCTTCCCTTGGGGTTGGTTGTGATGTTACTCGCTAGCGCTTTGACGCTCGTTGTCCCTCCCCCTTTCAGGTCACGAGCCAGGAGCACGGAGTGTCGCAGGTGGATAGCGGATCACTTTAGTGTTCAGCTTTTACATTCTTGTTATGTATTTTGTATCTTGAGCTCCACTGTAGTAGGTGATTAGACATTGAGGACTATTTCATAGGAGTTGTAAAGGCTGTGTGCCTTATTTCATTTTTGGTCAGATGTTTGTACTTGAGACTTGTTCAGTACCCCTGTTTATCTATTCTGACGTTTGTTTATGTATTCCCATTTGTTGGATGATGAGATATCTATTTGATCATTTAGATTTCATCAGTCATTCGAGTATTATCTTTTACTTGCTTTTGTACCTACACTTGTTGTTGATTCTACTAGATAGATGTTAATTGTGATGGTGAAACATGTTATTGCACGGTGTGGTGCATGGCAGGTTTGACATTCTTGATTTCACCTTGGACTGCAGCCTTGCGTGAAATCAGGGGCGTCACAGGGTTGGCCAAGTAGTACTACATTTTGTCTCAGTTACGTGAGATGTCAATCTATTAAGTCGGGCATGCAGAGGCCGAGATTATCTTGATTTTGAATCAGTTGTATTAGGTATAGTATAAGACACGTGTCGACTGTTCTGTAAAGATTAATACTTAGTTACTTTTAGGGGTATTACATATATATATTTCTCACTTATTTCTCAGGGAGGCTTAAAGAATTTTAGGCAACTAGATAAAAAAGAGGTTAAGTAATTTTAACCTGATTTGTATTGGCAGAACTTTTAGCTGCATAGATTTAAATAAGGGTTAATTTCACAAAATTCTGAATTTTAGGTGTAGGGTGTTGTAGGTTACCGCTAGAATTTATTTATCTCATACCTTTAGCTAAACTTTGGATGTTTCTCAAAATACTTCTTAACATCAACATTTCTCATTGGACCACTCTATCTATAATTTACATAATTTTTTTTGGAAAAAAACTATCAATTGAGAGGAAGGGGCGTTTTGTCTATAAAAAACAAACGCCTCAATTTTGAAAAAAATTCCCCTCTCATTGACATTTTTTGTCATTTGTAAATTATAGGTATAAGGTCCAGTGAAGGAAAGTATGAAGTTTAGAGATTTTGTAAGACACCCCTCAGTTTAAAGAGAGTTTTGTGCGATTTATATAATAAAAAAAAGGTTAAAGAGGGTTTTGTGATATTAGAAAAAAAGTTTAAGAGGATATATGTAAGTTCTCCTCAAAGTTCCGGGTCCAACTATTCACACTCCCAAACAGTAACTTTGGGGGTGTGTGAGGACTAAATTGCCCTTCTCCCACCGGACAGCCAATCCGGTGGGTAATTAATTTTTCTGTCAACAAAAGGGTATTTTCGGCAATCCAACTCCCAAAATTACTGTTTGGGAGTGGATATAGCAAACGTGCAAAGTTCCAGAGGCTTGCGAAACTAACCCTAAGATTTGAGGGACTAATATGGAGTTACTATTGAGGGATTTATACTTTTAAAATAACCCTTTAAAATTTAGAGATTTTTTTATGTATACTTCTCAAATATTTTATATTTATAATATTTTTCTATAAATCTTGATATTTGCGAAATTACCCCAGGACTCACATATTAAGTCAGGACAATGCCAAAAATTTTAATAATTGTCAATAGGTTTGCTACATTTCACATTTTGAAAAATTAAAATTGTTAGGTAGAGGGATAGAAAAAAAAACCAACATGACAAAATCGAAGATCAATTTAAAATATCAAAGATGTGGAGGGTATTTTACTAATTTGAAGATGTAAAGGATACGTATGCAAAAATATCCAAAATTGATCGCTAGATTTTTCACTTTAGAATTTTTGATTACGCGAAGGAAACAAAATAAGGACAGAATTTTAAAACAATATCGTTTATAAGAATAATCGCAAAAAAAAAGCTCATTTCCAACTTATTTTCAGAAACTGATCTGGTTTTAGCTTTAACGCTGAAACCAAGTCGGTTTCAGAAATTTATTTTTAAAAACCGATCTGATTTTAACGCTAAGACTGAAACCAGATCGGTTCCGAAAATAAGTTGGAAATAACTCTTTTTTTTAATTAAAAGTCCAAAGTGACTGTTTTGAAAATTTGACCAACAAAATAATCGAACTCATCGATTAAAAGTCCAAAGAGGACATGTCAACAGCGACGTATACTAATTGCCAACGGTTCTAGCTCTTTTACTTCTTAAAATTCGTTTTTTAGTAATTACAGATCTCGAAAGATGTTGACTCTACTCGTAATTCTCCTGTTCCTCGCTGCAATCGTAGCTTTCCTCTTCAAATTCGCCACAACCGATGGTAATTTCGAAACCCTTGATTTCCTCCCTTCTAATTTCGACAAATTTGGCTTATCAGCGTGTAATTTTTTCCCCCCGACATTTAGGGGATTTTACTCTGATTTCTAAGGGCCACGCGAAGCGTGACGAAATTGATGGCAAGGTGATAATCTGTGTATATTTTGGTTTTGTTTAAATGTTCGATTTTTTTTTTTTTGTAGTTTGATAGATTTATGGGGTTTTAACGTAACTGAATACATTTTGATTGTTAGGCTGTGTGGATTACTGGTGCAAGCCGTGGAATTGGTATGAAATCCTTTTCTTCTTTAATTCCTTAAATTTTTTGTTTTTTTAAAAAATGAATGAGTGACCTAAATAGCAGTCACCAAGTATCTTCAAAATGGCTTGAAATTGTGAACTTAGAACAAAGAGGAAATAAATTTAGTAAGGTTCAAATCCTGAGTTTATATATTTATTTAGTAAAAGAACAAATAGCTGTAAAAGTTCTGAAATGCTTGCAACAATACACAAATTGAGATTGGAATAGGTCAAATTGATTAGTTGGCCTTCTATCTAATATGTGCAAATTTGTGTTCATAGATTATTGGATGTGGATGAGGACATAGCAATAAGCAAGGTTATAATATACTCAAAGTTATTATAATGAAGCACATCAAGTTTCCTTCTCCACTTGCCCCGCAAGAACCTAGTTGACTTGTGAAGTCAGGTTGAAATACCATAACTAAAACTGAACTCCTTTGAACAATTTATTCAGTAATTTCATACGTAGAGATCCTTGAAATAAAGTTATGAGAATGATGCACCTACTGGTGATTCTGTCCCTCGTGTCAAAACTTTCTTTAGCAAAAGGTGGTGAAGCCTTTATGCATAACCCTCTGCAATGTCTTTCTGCAATACCTTTAATGTTTAGGATTGATGATGTTATTGTAAAGATTACATCAAACTAGCAGTATGTGTGACTTTCTAATTTGTTATCATGCAACCTACGATGATCGACTCGACTGATGACTGATTCAGATTGATATTATGGTTTTCAGTGATTTCTTCTTTTCAAATTTGGAACTTCTGAGTTCATCTTATCTCCCCTTCTTCATTTACTATTTTATACACCTCGTATTTCTCCTATCTCCTCTCTTTCATCTCTTAATCTTGTTTTACTTCCTCAGATATGAATGGATGGGAATTCTTGAGATATCAAGATTAGGTTTCAACTCTATTGACTAGAAAAAGAACTCTTAAAGTAATGGAGATCTTCACAAAATATTACTCGTAGTCTTCGTTAACATTTTTTCTAACTGCTGGTATTTTTGTGCAAGATGCAAGCTGTTGATTTTCATTAGTATAGCAAATATATGCCAAATTTATCTTATTTTGTGGTTTTTGCTGCAAGTTTTTCAAGTCACAACATCGGTTATAAATCAATGCTTATTTCCTAAACATTAGAAATCAATTTCAATAGAATGAAATGAGAATTGTGAAGGGAAATTTTTAATTGAACTATGTAGGTAAAACTGGAGAAGACTATGACAAAGTAGATAGGTGAGGAACGTCACAGGTTTATGCAATGTAAACATGGAACTGTGCTAAATATCACATTATGCAAGTACAGATTATGAAAATCCCTACTTCAGAAAAATCTTGATGCGAAACGAAACAGGGGATCTATCAGAATCAGCGATCTAATCAAAACAACGCACCGTTTCGCCAAAAAATCATGATATTCGGTAGGAAATTAATTTAAAAACAATTAACGTGACTGATGGATTTAAACAAGATTTGCAACGATAGTCATAAACAATCCCAATCTCGAATAATTTAATCGCAATATCAATTATCATTTTCGCAAGTTCTAAAATAAATATCAATTTTTAACAGTCACATATTCAGTTACTCTTAACTCACAATATAATCTAAGCAGCGAATATATGATAATAATTTAGAGATAAAATATTCATGCAATTAACTAACAAGATGAGCTTAACAGAAAATACTAAGCGAGCGAAACAAAACCTTCGTCGAGAACTACTTGTTAATGCTCAAACTGGGAGTGTAAGAATACTCGGGGAGCTCCAGTGAACGCAAAGGTGAAACAATTTCCCGATTTGATGGACTCCTTCCTTTAAACACTATGAAAAGATTCTCTGACAAATGAATAAATGGAGGGCCTGCTTGCGGTGGATTGAGTGGGCTTTTCAATTAGTTTGGGCCTTTCAAGAATGAGCACAGATTTGTCCATGTCTTCATGGACTAAAGGTGTTAGGACTGGGGACGTGGACAAAGGGGAAGGGTGTGGCTGCTGACGGGACGGAGTCGCTTGAGAATGGGAACAGGAATGGAGACGGGCGGAGAAGGGTGGGTGGAGATGGCGCTGCTCGGAGCTGTCGGCTTTGGAGGACAACAGGGAGGGGGTGGCGCTGCTGGAGGAGAGGAGGACGGTGGGGGAGGGATTGATGGCGGAAAGGGGAGGAGGACTGAGAGAGGGGCTGGAGGCCGGGGTCGTTGTGGGTGGGTTCGTAGGAGGAGGGACGGGTGTTGATGGTCGGAAAAAGAGGAGAGGTGGTGGTGGTTTGCGATGGAGGTGCAGGGTAGAGCGGCGGCCGGCAGGGAGGAGGGAGGGCAACGGATTGGGCGGCTTTTGGAAGAGGAGCTGGGCGAATGGAAGACCTGGGAAGCTGGGTTTGTGATTTGTGAACAGGGGGGACGAAGGTTGAAGGAGATGAACAGTAAAATTTTATTTTTATTTTTGGTGCTGTAGAAACGAAAATAAAATTGCTAGGGTTTCACACCTCAGTTAAGCAAAATACTTTTCATTTTCATCTTCAATGATTTCATTTGATTACAAGAGTTCTTAAATAAAAGAGAAAATACAAATCTCTCATAATCACTCAGATCCCTCAAATGTTATTCATAATCAAATACAATCAATCAGTTGATTAACTACCAAATAAAAATCAAAAATCGAAATTCGAAATTCAAAATTTCAAAATTTAAAATCCTATCAAAAATAGAAAATAACTAAATAAAGAAACTGCTATTCTTGTCCTCATCATTCTCCCCGGGTGGGAGAAAACTCGACTCCGTCGAGTTAGCTGCAGAAGCTTGTGATCTTTAATATAGTCTGACTGCATCTTAATCTGCCATCATATACTTTCCTGCATCTCAAATCATTAGTTAGATTGCATTGTAAATTCACCATCTAAAATATTGTCAAAATTCACTGTTGCATGGGTGAATATATAGAAGTGGGGGTAAAGTGAAACAATTCTCAGAAACAATGGGCTAAGGTCAGGCTTATATCAGTGGACTGTCAATAATATTATGAACTGCTTAGTTAATCAATATTGAGAATAGAACTATGACCAAATTAATAATATAAATGTTGCTATTAATTAGTTCAAGAGTTGGAAAAGCTCATAAATATCATGTCAAATCTTAAACAGCTATAAAGAAACTGTTTTGGATAAGCCCAAACCATCTAAAATATCAGCATCAACAGTTTTAAATTAGGTCCTGACTCCATATCATTCATTTCAGTTAACAATGTATTTATTCAAATTAGATCACTGATTCCCCATTATATGATCAATGCAAAAAAAATGTGGATTACAACTTCGCCGCCACAAGGTCAAGGCTATGGATACCCACCGCAAGGTCATGGATACATAGTTCATCGACCCCCACCTCAACCCGTGCCTGATCCACCAACCTTTGATGGTAATTTTATTTCATCTTCAATGATTTCATTTGATTACAAGAGTTCTTAAATAAAAGAGAAAATACAAATCTCTCATAATCACTCAGATCCCTCAAATCTTTCTCATAATCAAATACAATCAATCAGTTGATTAACTACCAAATAAAAATCAAAAATCGAAATTCGAAATTCAAAATTTCAAATTTTAAAATCCTATCAAAAATAGAAAATAACTAAATAAAGAAACTGCTATTCTTGTCCTCATCAAATCTAACTACAATATATGATCAAAGTCTTACAGTAATTTCCATGTAAATAGATGCAGATGACCTCATATTATATGCCAAAGTTTGGTGAAGTTACTATCCTTAGTTTTATCAACCAAATCCATAATTTAAGAGGACAAATAATTTATTCGTATTTTACTTTGAAAAGTTCCCATCTTTGTTCATCCCAGCAGAGATATGTGGGAGGGTGGGGACCAGATTTCTGTCTCTTTCATTAATTGCTCATACCAGCTACCTGAAGGCTATGTAGCCTGGATTCCTTACAGCGTATACTTTTCAGTCTTGCATCGGAGACAGTAGCTTTTAGGCACTTGGACCTGTTAAGGACACTTCCCAAATATATTACCAGTTCTATAACATCTTCTAATTGAGACACTTGTTAGTCATCTTTTAATTGCATACCTTACCCCATGCTGATTCTCTTTTCACATATAATACTATACGAAATATTAAAAACTTTAATGTTTACTTACTAAACAGTGAGTTATAATGTGCAGAATATGTTTCAGTATAAGACTAGAAACATTCTAATTTAAGCAAATCTATTGGAAGAACCTAGAAAATGTTCCTTTGTGATTAGGGACTATTTCCCTCCTTTATGGACATTCTATTTTAAGTAAGGTATCAGCCTTAACTTTTATTGTCGTAGATATGGAAAATGAACTTTTTTATGGCATAATTGCACCATCAGAAAATGGTATTCTGAGACTGTCAAACTGTGTCAATATCTATGTATGGTATGATGTAACTTCAAAGACATTAATAATTTACTGAATGTGTAAAATAAAGTGGCATGTACAATAGTTCACTCTTTAAATGGAGTTTGTAAGTCTGACATAGGATTTGTGCTGCTGTCTTTTCTAGTAAGCCATATTTAATTCATGAGTCCTGTCTCCTGGAATTTTGTAGGAGAGATTCTCGCAAAACAATTTGTGAATTTAGGGGCAAAGGTGATACTATCCGCCCGTAGTGTAGCAGAGCTTGAACGAGTTAAAAATGAACTTGTTGGTAAGTTTCAAATACTTGTATTCAATGTTTGCATTCATGCACTTGACAACTATCTCCACTAGGTCTTTCTAAGTTACGTACTACACTTTTCCTGATATGCATAGCTAAGTATCCATCCAGTAGAGTTGAGGTATTGCCATTGGATTTAGCATCTGGTGAAGAGCCTCTTAAAGAAGCAGTGCAAAAGGCAGAATCCTTTTTTTCTGGGTGTGGTGTAGATTACATGGTACATAATGCGGCTTTTGAACGTCCTGTAAGTGGTTTATGCCTTCTCTTATATTGATCTACTATTTGTCATGCAATAACTTTATTCAAATTGATAGGTGATAATCGTGATATCTGACAGTGTCACTTCAGGTTCTTGTTGATTCCTTCAAGTATCTTGTACAACAAGGAAAGAGAATTGGGATGAAATGAAGCCGATATAGTATTATTGTGTTCGCATTTTATGTTGTGAACACAGATGTGAATATAGATTTTGAACTCAGTATCCATAATTGATAAAAGATCTCTTAACTCCGATCAGATGTGATGCGTATACAGTGGCGGATCTAGGATTTCTGAAAAGTGGTGTCACCATGTAACTAATAATTAAAAAGCTATTACAATTGTTCTCGACAGGTTTTCATATTTTGAAAAAAGAACACATAATTGCATCACTTATACCACTATGATATGCATCTTTCTCAATATATGTCACCAAACAATCATTGGTCCAATCAACAACAACATCATCAACAACAACATCAAAGCCTTTATCCCAAATGTTTGGGATTGGTTACATGAATCCTATTTTTCCATTCCATTCTATTATAGGACATCTCCTCCGTTAAGTTAAACATAATCAAACCATTGGTCCAATCATCTTTTTTTATTAGTAAAGCTACCAACCATAGCATCATTAGTAACACTGGTAATCATTCCTTGCAAGACGGGTCCATAACTTTCATTCTGATCGAGCACTAAAAAGCATGTATAATGTGTATGCACTATACATATTATAGTGAAATCAAACTTTGATTTAGTTTGACACCATCAATTATGGTTTACTGAAGTTTGAGGGAAAGAAGTTTTGGGTGAGCAGAAACCCAAACAAAATATTGATTTGGGTGCGCATAAAAATGTATGGACAAAATGAATTAAGGTTCAAATTTTAAATATATGTAGACTCTCCCCTATTCCCTTGGAGGAAGTGGTGTCACGTGACACTTCTCTAAGCTAGATCCGCCAGTGTGTGTATGCCAGCCAGATGTCAAATAATTAATGGTTGAAGAGGAAACTGTGGTGAACCATTAAATTGAACCTCTTCTTATGTCAGAATAAGTTAAACTTAAAAATGTAGTAGTGGATAGACATTAATGTATAAGCACTAGCCCATGCTTTTGATTGTCAGGATATGTATTGGTATTTGCTTATAGATTAGAATAATTAATATAGTCGAGAACTATCAATTAGTATTCATTGTTCTAAATAACGTATATTGGATATTCATTTTTGTCAAAGTAGTCTATGTGGTTCGGTATAGGTTATTAGTATCTGTATTTGTTACATCACTGATTGCAATGGAATATTACAAAGAATATGTGTTCACTCTCTTCAGTTGGTTTTATATTCATTTACAGAAGAGAAAAGCTTTGGAAGAGACTGAGGAAGGTCTTCAGGTACTTCCGATCCAACAATTGTATTCTTATGCATTTTGAGTTCCATCTAGAAATTAAATTTCATGTGCATGTGGTCCAAGTAGGCAACTTTCAATGTAAATGTCTTGGGGACAATAAATCTGACTCGACTACTTGCACCTTACATGCTTAAAAGAGGAAAAGGCCATTTTATCGTGGTAAGCTGTTCAACCTCTTTGTTATTTGGGTTTTAGTTTTTCCCACTCCTAGTGAGCATGTGCTTTCCATTTCTAAGTTCATCTTATTGCAGATGAGCAGTGCTGCAGGAAAATGCCCTTCACCCGGTCAGGCAATGTACTCGGCATCTAAGCATGCTCTAAATGGATATTTCCATACTTTGCGTTCTGAGGTACTACTGTCGTGGACTATGATTTTGCTGGATGTTAACATCTGTTCGCATTTTGATCATTGTCACGTTTTGATACTAGTGAAATCGAATGAAATATGTCAATACAATAATTAGCAGACAAATATTTGAAGCTATACTTCTTGTTCACTTCATCACAATTGCTGGTAATAAAAAATATTTATAAGTGTTATTAGTCTTGAGCTTGACGCCGTTATTCTCATACTTAATTGAACTGCAAGTATGTTTTCAGATAGCAAACAACAACAACCATGATGACTATCATTGTCATCATTGTCGCTAAACCATCATTATGATCATATCAAGTATGAGTTAAATGGTGTGCTTGTGTTAACTTGTAATTCTTCGTGCTTATCTATGATTTTGCAGCTATGTACTAAAGGTATTAGAGTTACTGTCATTTGCCCTGGGCCAATAGGGACATCCAATTCTGGATCGTCTGAGGTTAGCATGATATTCACTTTCAAAGATTACTAAAGAAGGAATATTAAATTAGGAGAGTTTGTTTGATGATACCAATGCCTTTTTTTAAATATTTTCCCACAGAAGCGTGTGTCATCAGAAAGATGTGCTGAGCTGACAATTATTGCTGCTAGTCATGGGTTAAAGGAAGCTTGGATATCATATCAGGTTACACACTTTCCCCCCTTCTTTTTACATTATTAATTATCATTGTACTGGACCTTACTTGAGGTGATTCATATACCCAAACATCTTGCATGATAGTGAGAGGCTTTACCACTAGTACAGCGACACTCCTGCAGGGATTTGTTACGAGTCGTGTATAAAACAGATAATTTATTGATACTGGAGTTGTCTATGTTAACTTTAATTTATACTGCTAGATAGCAATGCTGAAAAATGGTGAGGTTTAGAAGTTGAGAACAAAGATAAAGACAACAGCACATTAACATTCACGTTTTCTTTCTTCTTTCACAATTTAATGTCTTGATCTTGATTTTCTTTCACCATTGGTTCTGACTCAATTTGAAATATACATCTTGCAGCCTGTCCTACTAGTTATGTACTTGGTGCAATACATGCCAACAATCGGTTATTGGCTCATGGACAAGGTATGTTTTACCAATTGAAGATTCGCATACAGAATCATAATTTTCTTAATATTGATTTTTTTAGGTTTCATAGTTCTGTCTTTACCTTTAAGACAGATGTTGGTGGGGGTAAATCCAGTAGACAGAAAGGCAAGCGTCCTGATTGTAACACGTATATTGTCACGCCTTGGTTCTAATTTAAATAATTTGGAGCGTGATTCGGCCGGCAATGCAACCATACGGTCACATTCACGCATCTGGATCATCCTGTATACAGATATACTGCCAAAAGAACTACTACATAGAGCATGTAACTAAGAAAATAGATAGATAAAGAAATATCTGAAAAGACAGAGTTCTCTTACATGTCCACAACTATCCAAAGTAGGAAAAAGAAAAATATATCATAGTCTGGAGAACTATAGGTGGTTACAGGAAAAGTCTAAAATAAAGACTACCTAAATAAACTGAAACTGAGAGAGTGATAGGACAAAAGGTGATCACTGCCACTAGGCCTGATCCCCAAAGTACTCTCGGTCCTGCGAAGAAAGAACAGTTCCTGAGCCTGGGGCGTGCAAACCCCAGGGGAGTCAGAAACTCCCAGCAAGCATGTAAAATAAGGAAATTGTGCATGAAATGTAAGTGTAGGTGATAGGTATAAAGAAAAGATGGAATCTCAATTAAAACTGATAAAGGAAAATGCTAATTGTAGATATCAAACAAAGGCTACCAGAAGACACACAATCACATTATTCTTATTTTAAGTGTTATTTGAATTAGAGGGGAATAGTATCATGTATATAAATCGGTCTTCCTGAAACATGTCCCGGGAACATGGCTTCAAGTCAAGTATTGGTCCTTGTATATATAACTCAAGATTATCAGGAATGCGCTATATATTCTCCGTCCAATTCCCCTTTATTAAACCCCATATTTGTATATTTATTTAAGTGACTGTGCATGAAATGTTGTGCACTAGCTACAAAGTTACCGTGAAATGACTTTCATAAAACTATAAAAAATAACCATGACGCAGAACATGTCCAATCAAGATGGGTGAATCATCTAGTCGATGCTACCATAGTAATAGCCAAGAAAAACCTCATCGGGATATCAATATCGAGGGTATAGCCATGCTATGAGAGCACACTTATAAATCACATTTTTAACAGAAGTCGTCTTCATGCACGTCTCTCCTATTGGATGACAACTAGGTGATCAAGCAACCATTTTTTATAAAGTCATGCATGTCAAACACAGTACATATAGATTCATTGAGGAGAGTGGTGTTCTATAAAACTCGAACTAATATATGACATCGAGCTCCTGATATGCAAAGGAAACATCATTGGGTTGGTACTTGTGTCATAAATATCACATCAAAGTATAGAAATCATACATAGTATTTTAATAATTTATCTAAACAAACCCACATGTTTCCACTAACATGAATACACATAAAGAGGATAGCATTATCATTCTAATTGCTCACTTATCCTTGTATTAGATTAAATCCTCCACTTTATGGTCAATTCCACCTCATTGTTAGATTATCCACAAGAAGATTCACTGGTTTTGCATCATTACTTAC
This sequence comes from Asparagus kiusianus, assembly GCA_022839385.1. NCBI lineage: Eukaryota > Viridiplantae > Streptophyta > Magnoliopsida > Asparagales > Asparagaceae > Asparagus > Asparagus kiusianus. Next base: position 117,031 of record BQKN01066719.1, on the reverse strand, counting down.
AATATTTGAGATCATAAAAGATAAGCAAATAGTTGTATCCATTTGTTAAATCCTCCATAAATAATAACACTTAAAACGTTGCCTCATCATTAGAATGCAAGCAAAAAGGAAAGCAAACACTCACAGAGCACTCACAGGACACTTTATTTTCACCACTCACATCACTTAATATTCTTTCATATTTAGCACGAGAACATACCTATCACTAGAGGGTTGTTTTCTCTTTTATAGGTGTAGCAAGTCGGTGCTTTAACTGACTAAACTAAGTCGGTAATAAAACCCCTTCACCAAGTAACCAAATCGTTTACGTCAAATCTTCAACCTATTTACAGCTCTTGTCATCATTTTATTTACAGCTCTTGCCATCAGTTTATTTACAACTCTTGCCATTTTGGATGTCATACAGTAGAATTACATATAGATTTATGCTTATTTAAAAATAGATTTGGGAAATTATTTATCAATCATGCATGAACAAGGAGTAAGATAATGAATAGAGATTTTGGATCAGACAAAAAATTTCTAGTGAAAGGATCATAAACAAGGTAAGATTAAAATAATGGGTGAGTAAACAACCCAAGCATAGAAGAAATGAACACTTGCCGATTATGAAAAAAAGGCGATTATAAAAAATAAAAGGATAAGAAATGCTTGCATAATAATAATGAGCAAGATAAAATATGCTTGCCTATTTGCCGAGCTAAGCCTCTCAATCCCAATACCAAGCAAAAAATCTCTACTCTCTCTCTCTCTCTCCTCTTCTCTTATGTTTTTCCCTTCCGTGAGGCAAAAAGAGCTTTATAAGGGTTAGTGGGTGATTAGTCAATTTATTGCTAGGTGAGATTTGGGAGAGTTAGGGGGAGTTAAGGATAGTCAAAGGGGTTAGGCAGGAGGTTAGGTAGGTTAGGAAAAATGGAACTTTAATGGGTATTACATCTAGTGTTACTGTTTACCGATGAAAGTATTAATTCACCTAACTTCACCTACCACCATCCACTTACCCTCCCTCACCCTCTATAAAAAGGACCCTAAATTTCACTCTCTCCACAAACTCACGGGAGAAATAAAAGAGAAAGAGAAAGAGAAAGAGAGAGTGAGTGAGAGAGAGAGAGAGGAAGAAAAGAAAGGAAAAGAGGGATGAAAATTTGGCTACTTAAAGAGAAGGAACGGATAGGGATTTTAACTTCAGAGTTTAATAAAGGTAAGTTTATTTTTTTCTAATCTCATCCCAGTTAATTTTAATTTTGATAGATTAAACCCTAAACTGATGAATAGAACTTTAGATACAAATGAAGAAAATACTTGATCTTGATAAAAATTGATGAATAGAACTTTAGATCAAATCCCTAATTTATAAACTACTATTCATCGCCGGTGTTACTGTTCAGCGACGGTGTCACTATTCAAGTTTGTGTGGACTCAGGAGTGTTAAGCAACATTTGAGGAGTTGAAGAACAAGTTGACAACACCAGTTTTGACAAATCCAAATGAGTCAGGAGGATTTGTAGTGCACACGGATGCTTCAGGTTTAGGCTTAGATTGTGTTCTGATACAACATGGAAAGGTAGTAGATTATGCATCTAGACAACTGAAAACACGAGAGGAACTACCCGGTTCATGATCTGGAATACGGTAATTTTTGCATTGAAGCTATTGCGATACTATCTTTTAGGGCAGAGAGTGAAGGTGTACACAGATCAGAAAAGTTTAAGATATATGTTCACTCAAAAGGAGCTCAACCTAAGGCAGCAGAGGTGGTTAGAGCTTATGAAATATTATGATCTTAATTTACAATATCACCCAGGACGGGTTAATATAGTGCCAGATCATTTGAGCAGGAAACCTATGGTGATGAGACTCACTAGACAGCGAGAATTGCTCGCTGAGTTCTGAAGGATGAACATGGAGATTATATTGCCTGGAGCAGGGGACAGCTGATGAGTTTGCAATTACAATCAATTCTGGTGGATCGGATCAAGGCTACCCAATTCGAGGATGCTCGGTACGAAAAATTTAAGAAACAAGTGGAGTTTGGGGAGAGAACTGATCTACAAATATATGAAGATGGATCCTTGCGATTCCGTGGTAGGTTATGTGTACCTAAAGGTGAGGTCAGAAGAGAATTGTTGGAGGAGGCGCACAGTTCAGTGCTTTCTATTCATCCAGGAGCCACAAAGATGTACCGAGACTTGAGGGAACATTACTGGTGGCCAGGAATAAAGTTGGAGATAGCCTGATTTGTGTCAAAATGCCTAATTTGTCAGCAAGTGAAGACCGAGCATCAGAGGACAGTCGGGTTATTACAGCCTCTTTCTATTCCCGAATGGAAGTGGGAACATGTTACAATGAACTTTACCACAACTCTGCTAAGGAGCCAGAAGGGAAACAACGTCGTATGGGTAGTAGTAGACCGACTCATCAAGTTGGCTCGCTTCATACCATTTCGAGTTGGACAAACGACGGAGAGTTTAGCGGAGCTGTACATGAGGGAGATAGTATGCTTGTAGTTGTATGGAGTACCGGTTAGCGTTGTTTTTGATAGAAACACACGATTTTTATCATACTTTTGGAGGAGCTTACAACAGTATCTTGGGACTAGACTGAGTTATAGCACGACGTACCACCCTCAGACAAATGGACAATCGGAGAGGACTATACAGATACCGGAGGACATGTTGTTTAAGGGTCCTTAGGAAGACCACTTACACTTGGTAGAGTTTTCTTATAATAACAGTTATCAGGCCAGTATCCAGATGGCACTTTATGATGTATTATATAGAAGAAAATATAGATCTCCTACATGTTGGGATGACTTAGGAGAGCGACGTCTGCTAGATCCTGAGATGATAGTGCAAACAGTGGACAAGATAAAAGCAATACGGAAGCGCCTTAGGTCGACTCAGGATAGACAGAAAAGATGGGCTGATGCTAAGAGGAGACCTCTAAAATTTCAGGTTGGAGAGCATGTTTTCTTGAGGATATCCCCAACCAGAGGAGTTATCAAATTTGGCAGCCGCGGGAAGCTTAGTCCACGTTTCATCGGTTCTTTTGAGATATTAGAGAAAGTATGAGAGGTGGCATACTGGCTAGCTTTGCCTCTGTCGTTGGAAGGAGTACATGATGTATTCCACATATCACAGCCTCAACGATATGTGCGAGATGAGACCTACGTCCTAGATATCGCATAGCTTCAAATTGGGACAAACTTATCTTATGAGGAACTATCAATAAAGATTCTGGATAGACAGGAGAAAATTCTTAAGAATAGGACTATCCCTCTAGTATTGGTATCATGGGCACACCATGGACCTGGGGAGGCAACATTGGAACGAGAGGACGATATTCGTCAGCGTTATCCACATCATTACCGGTAATGTCTAGCTGCTCGTATGCTTGGATTTAATTTCGAGGACGATTTTTTTTAAGTGGGTGAGATGTAATACCCATTAAAGTTTCCTTTTTCCTAACTTGTCTAACCCCCTGCCTAACCCCTTTGACTATCCTAACTCTCCCGAATTTCACCTAACAATAATTGACTAATCACCTACTAACCCTTATAAATCTCTTTTTACTCTCATAGCATGGCTATACCCTCAATATTGATATCCCGATATGAGGTTTTTCTTAGCTATTACTATGATAGCATCGACTAGTTGATGCACCCATCTTGATTGGACATATTCTGGGTCGTGGTTATTTTTCATAATTTTATGGAAGTCGTTCCATGGTAACTCTGTGGTTAGTACATAATATTTCATGCACAGTCACTTAAATAAATATACAAATATGGGGTTTAGTAAATGGGAATTGGACGGAGAATATATAAGGTATATAAACGGGCTCATGCGCATTCCTGATAATCTTGAGTTATATATACAAGGGCTAATACTTGATTTGAAGTCGTGTTCCCGCGACGTGTTACGGGAAGACCGATTTATATACATGATACTATTCTCCTCTAATTCAAATAACACTTAAAATAACAATAATGTGTTTGTGTGTCTTATGGTAGCCTTTGTTTGATATCTACAATTACATTTTCCTTTATCAGTTTTAATTGAGATTCCATCTTTTTTTTATATCTGTCACCTACACTTACATTTCATGCACAGTTTTCTTATTTTACATGCTTGCTGGGAGTTTTCTGACTCCCCTAGGGTTTGCACGTCCCAGGCTCGGGGACTGTTCTTTCTTTGTAGGACCGAGAGTACTTTGAGTATCACGCCTAGCGACAGTGATGACCTTCTGTCTTATCTCTCTCAGTTACAGTTTATTTAGGTAGTCTTTGTTTTAGACTTTTCATGTAACCATCTATGGTTCTCCAGACTATGATGTATTTTAATACTTTATCTAAACAAACTCACATGTTTCCACCAACACGAAGACACATAAAGAGGATAGCATTATCATTCTAATTGCTCACTTATCCTTGTATTAGATTAAATCCTACACTTTATGGTCAATTCCGCCTCATTGTTAGATTATCCACAAGAAGATTCACTGGTTTTGCATCGTCACTTACAATATTTGAGATCATAAAAGATAAGCAAATAGTTGTGTCCATTTGTTAAATCTTCCATAAATAATTACACTTAAAGTTGCCTCATCATTAGAATGAAACCAAAAAGGAAAGCAACCCCTCACAGAGCACTCACAAGACACTTTATTTTCACCAACTCACATCACTTAATATTCTTTCATATTTAGCACGAGAGCATACCTATCACTAGAGGGTTGTTTTCTCTTTTCTAGGTGTAGCAAGTCGGTGCTTTAACTGACTAAACTAAGTCGGTAATGAAACCCCTACACCAAGTAACCAAATCGCTTACGTCAAGTCTTCAACCTATTTACAACTCTTGCCATCAGTTTATTTACAGCTCTTGCCATTTTAGATGTCATACGATAGAATTACATATAGATTTATGCTTATGTAAAAATAGATTTGGGAAATTAATTATCAATCATGCATGAACAAGGAGTAAGGTAATGAATAGAGATTTTGGATCAGACAAAATTTCGAGTGAAAGGATCATAAACAAGGTAAGATTAAAATAATGGGTGAGTAAACAACCCAAGCATAGAAGAAATGAACACTTGCCGATTATGAAAAATAAGACGATCATGAAAAATAAAAGGATAAAAAATGCTTGCAAAATAATAATGAGCAAGATAAAATATGCTTGCCTATTTGCCCAGCTAAGTCTCTCAACCCTAATACTAAGCAAAAAATCTCTACTCTCTCTCTCTCTCTCTCTCTCTCTCCTCTTCTGTTTTTCCCCCTTCCGTGGGGCAAAAAGAGCTTTATAAGGATTAGTTGGTGATTAGTCAATATATTGTTAGGTGAGATTTGGGAGAGTTAGGGGAAGTTAGGGATAGTCAAAGGGGTTAGGCAGGGGGTTAGGTAGGTTAGGAAAAAGGGAACTTTAATGGGTATTACATATATAGTGATCCATTTGCCTTGCATTCAACTTCCATGAGTGATAAATTAATATACAACAAATTCAGACATATAATGTTGTTCTCTCTCCTGGTAAAATTATGCACACAGTGCATATAATATTTTTGTCTGCTGACAAGTTTCTCTTAGGACTCTTATCTGTATTAGGTTGGCGAGTACTCGGGAGGCTTTAATATTCATATAAAGCTTCTTTATATAAACGACAAAATAGCCAGATTGGTATATTTTGTAGAGGCTTGGTGATATGTTGGTATATTTTCTTTTAGTTTTGTCATATTGGTATATTTTGTCGACTCCGGCGCCATATAGGCCTTAAGTTTAGCCGGAGTTACTGTTCCGACCAGTGCTGACGGGATTTCTTGCATAAAACCCCCTCATTAAAACCACATCATGCTCCTAATCCCCTCCTCCACCCTCTCCCTCCTCCTCATCCTCTTCAACCCCCCACCCCTATCCCTCCTCATCCTCTTCCTCCTCATTATTAAATTTGGGCTAGGATCATGGGCTTGATGATGAGGAACGCTAATAACATTTAAAGTTTTTACAACTCTGGAAGCACTCTGGAGCAACATAACACTCACAGCCCAAAGCATCGACTCGAGCAGGAAGCAATCCCCTCAATCCACAATCCCCCAATCTCGGTTCAAAACCCACATCCAAAATCACATTCCCTGGCTTCAACCTATGATACAAGATCCTTGGGCTACACTCCAAAGTGCAAATACCTCAACCCTTTCACAATGCCAACTGCAATCCAATGTCTTGCATCTCATCCAAGGCTCAATTGAAGCTCTCTTTGTTGAATTGAGTAATTGAGAGGATTGGGGTTGGTTCAAGAGGGCAAGTTGGAGGGTTTTGGGGGAAATTTTGGTGGAAAACATGACAGGGCCTTTGAGAATTGGGGTGCGGTTGATAAAGAGGAGGAAGAGTCTAATGAGGAGGAGGAAGAGGATGGTGAGGAGGGAGAGGGAGAGGTTGAAGAGGATGAAGAGGAGGGAGAGGGGGAGGAGGAGGGGGTTAGGAGCATGATGTAGTTTTAATGAGAGGGTTTTATGCAAGAAATCCCGTCTGCACTGGTCGGAACAGTAACTCCGGCCAAACTTAAGGTCTATATGACGCCGGAGTTGACAAAATATACCAATCTGACAAAACTAAAAGAAAATATACCAATATGTCACCAAGCCTCTACAAAATATACCAATCTGGTCATTTTGCCGTATATAAACTGACCTTAAATGTTAACACCGACCACCTAGATGGGCCCATGTTGCATTACCATGTTTTCTTTTGTTTCAATTGGTTCAAATGCTTGAATGTTTCTATTTTCTTGAATGTGTCTTTTTTGTTAGTTCCAGCTTTCTTATGTCATCCTATCGTGCAATGCTTAAATACTCTGTAAAATAACACCTGCCCTGATGTCAAATCTAGGAACTTTTTAAACTAGGAAAGGAAGAGAACATAAGAAAACAACATTTTGCGGGCTGATTATCTCTACACAGTTTTCTTTCTTTTTCTTTTAAAGACGAGAAAAGGGTGTAAGCTCTGACATCTCACAGAACATGTATTTAGAGATTTATGAAATCTAATAGCTTTCAATACTATAGTTCCCTATAGGAAATACAGGTTTACAGGCCGGTACTGGTGTGTGGTATGTTAAGCTTGCAATGGAGAGGGAGTTTAGACATTAACAGACATTCATCACTCTGTATTCCACCTAAAAGAAATACATAAGAAACTTCATCATTCAAGTTCACCATTCAACAAAGTGCATACTTCCATGATATTAGAATTTCTAGTGAAACTTTTGCTGCACCACGATCATCATAATCAAATAGAAAACAGAAATTCTCATGGCATATGCAATGAACGACTGTTGTACAATTTTATCAATGACAAATACGTCGAATTATGTTTACATATTTTACTAATGCACACAAGAGCACCATATTTCCCCTTTTTTTCCTCTTTTTTTTTTGTTTTGTTTCTTCCTTAATGTCTTATTCCTTCTTAACCTTGTGGTTTAATTCTGCAGACTGGTGCCAACCGACTGGATGCTGCAGCAAAAAAAGGCAACACTTACAGCTGGAAGTTGATTTTCGGTCAAAAGAAGAAAACAACATGATTTTCTCACCTCTTGGTTTCAACTTAAATGACTTCTTGTATAACGGATGCCCATTATAAACACCGGATATTCGAAAAATGTATATAATGCTACTTCACATAATAATTACCAAGTTGAAGCCTATATACGAATTGTTGCTATATTTGTTGAGCGTTATTCTGAAGATTTTGTTGCCCCATCTCTTTGTTATGACTGTCAGATTTATTCTCATACTAAAGATTCTTGTAGCTGTGATGGTTCTTGAAGCTAATGCAAAACACTCTTTTTCTCTTCTCTGCGGGTTTGAAGAGGGAACTTTTCATGATCCTTCGGACTTATGGGCATCAAACCCTCAGGTGTGGCTTAAGGGTCATCCTCCAATACACGACCTTGAGTATTTCAGGAATTAAATTTCTATGGGTGCTCCCCAGGAGAGTCAAACTTGAGAGCACAGGCAAATTACTAACTCGGCTTGAGCCTCTTGTATGCGCTCATGTATATGATATCAGAAGTTGCTCTTGTATACCCTCTTGTATACGCTCATGTGTATGATAATCCTTTAGCAAACTTGAAAGAAAGAATATGATTCTTGTAGAGTCGAAAAATTTATCGTTAAGTGCTTATTGCTGTTGCATTATAATTAAGAATCACACAGATGTTTCAACTATAATCAGTCAAACAAGTTGAATCTTTAAATTTTACTGAGGGGAGTACTTAGGCTTAGTACCCTGTAAATGTAGCTCATCGGAATGTATATTTCAGTTTCCACGAATCCACGAGTTCTGGAATGTATATTTCGGTTTCCATGAGTCCACGAGCACTGTAATTTTTTCGACAGTATAAAACAAGTATGGTTTGCATCAAAGACACAACATGCAAATTACACTACAGTTCCAGTTCAACGTAACATAGTAGCATTTGTCATCATAATCCATGGGAAGAGATGTTGAGTTACGAAACCATGATATCTGGAGACTTTAGATACAAATATCATATCTCTACAACAAGAAGTATCAAGAAACAAATCTAAAAGTACGTCGGCTCAAGTTAACTCTATCATGCTACGCAATGAGACATTCATATGAAACATTTCAGCTTTAAGGCTACTGTCTACCCATTTTGCTCATAACTTCAAAACATGCTACAAATTTGCTTACTAGACAGCTCTCGCAACTGCTACAACAGCAAATTTTGTTCTGAGAAACTAAACACGGTTCTGGCCAAATAATATTGTTCATAACATCCATAAAGTTTCAGTAATACTCAAGACCGAGGCGACAAAAATCCGGTAACTAATCTGTCATATGAAGCTTCAGAAATCCTGGACAGTCAAACCTGCAAATCAATAATAACATGGTTAAGTTCCATACAAATACGAGTGTCATCACATAAGTTCTTTCTTTCTATTTTCAAGGGTTAAATGCCGATATACCCCTGTAGCATCTGTGTTTTGAACATACCACCCCCTAGTTTTTTCTGATCTAGTGTGTAGATATAAACGTAAAAAAAATAAAATAAAGGTAGATGGGTAGTAAGTTCAAAAAGTGATACTACGAGGGGTACCTGATGATCCGCAATTAACCCTTTATTATATGTTTACATTTATGCAATAGACCAGAAAAAACAATGATATGATTTGTTATATCAAAAAATTCAGTCTGGAAATCCCTACCACCACTGAAAACATAGAAGCATCACTAGTGTAACTGATAGATTTCTCTTTTTCTTTGTATTTTAAAACGCAAAGCCCCACGAAAAGCCAGTTGCATCAAGTCGAAGGAAGCTACTGCTAAACACAACTTTAGTTCAAAACTAAATTGGTGCCTGATCAACATTTTATGTAAAGGAGTTGAAAATGGACATCAGAAATCGAGTGATATGTCAACAAGTCGTTCGGCCAATAGCAACCCATAAATCCCAATTAACAATAGGCTTAATTGCAGTTAAATACCCTATATTTTCCCCTAAGTTGCACTTGTATACCCTCACTTGTTTTTTTCAGCACTTATATACCCTAAAGTCTTTTAAACTTGCACTTAAATACCCTTAACTTTCCACAACCGAGGGTATTTAAGTGCAATTTTTAAAAAATTTTAAGGTATTTAAGTGCACGTAATTAAAGTGTATATAGTGCTTCCAAAACAAGTGAGGGTATTTAAGTGCGAGTTTTTTAAAAAAAACTTTAGGGTATATAAGTGCTGCCAAAAACAAGTGGGGATATATAAGTGCAAAATAGGGGGAAATATAGGGTATTTAAGTGCAATTAAGCCTTATAAATAACTGAAACAAATTCTTGGTAGCAAGCTCCCTCACAACTGCGACCCAAGTTGTTTCAATCCTAATTATACACAAACTAAATAATTGCTAAAGCTGTGTCAACTATCATCTTTAAAAGATTTTCACTGAATATTTTGATGGAAAGTTACTGTGTCTATAGTAAACACCTATCCGCTACAGTAATCACCAACCGCAGGTCACTAAATATTACTATAGCAATATTGTAGCAACAATGCGCACCTACCGCAAACTCACCTATATATAACTCTCCCTGACGTTAAATTCTGATCATCCCAGCGTCTCCAATTAAGAGTAAAAAGAAAGAGAAAGGGAGAGAGAGAGAAATAGAGAGTTTCTCCTTGAAAAGAGAGATTGTAACTCCTAAAATTTTCTCATAGTGGATTTTTTTTATACTTGCTCGTGGTTTTTACCCCAAATTCATCTAGGGGGTGGACAAATTTTCAAAACCAGCTCTTTTGCAAAAATATTCCCCAAATGACATGTTTCAACTTTAATTAACAAAACCGACCCAGTTTCAGCCTCAGGGCTGAAACTGGGTCGGTTTTGGTAATTAAAGTTGAAATAGGGCATTTTTTTAAAAAATAAGTTTTAAAAATGGTTTGTTTTGAAAATTTATCATTTAGGGGGTTTTCACGTAAATCTGTGTTCATTTCATTAATTCTTTCTGCTCTACCATTCGTTGGGATCTTGCTCTATTAGGCCCCGGTTTGTCCCAACAAGTGGTATCAGAGTCTGGCTTAGGGTACATGTATCTACTTATCGTATGCTCTGTGCCTGTCACCAAAGGTGGATCCTCCACATCAGAAAATAAGTTAGATTATCATTTACTCTTTGAAGACGATGTGTACTATTTATGAGTACGGTACTGTTCATAAATACGGTACTATTTACAAGTACAATACTATTTACGAAAACGATTATTGTTCATAAATACAGTTATTGTTTACATGAAATAGTAAGAAGATATTATTCGTGGTAGAGGCAATGGCGGTGAAGTTCGAGATTGAGAAATTCAACGGGAGTAATTTCTCACTGTGGAAGTTAAAGATAAAAACTATCTTGAGAAAAGATAATTGCCTAGCGGCCATCGATGTAACGCCAGATGACATCACAGATGATAAAAAGTGGAACGAGATGGACGGGAATGCTATTGCTAATCTCCATCTGATATTAGCAGATGGGGTGTTGTCAAGCATAGAGGAGAAGAAGACAGCAAAGGAGATCTGAGATACTCTAACGAAACTATATGAGGCAAAATCTCTGCACAACAAAATCTTCTTAAAAATGAGACTTTACACTCCAAGAATAGCGGAATCTACATCAATGACTGACCACATCAACACCCTAAACACACTGTTCTCACAACTCACAACGTTGGGGCATGCAATTGGTGTGAATGAAAGTGCAGAGCTTTTACTTCGGAGTCTACCTGACTCGTACAATCAGCTTATCATCAAGCTCACAAACAACGTCCTTACGGACAATCTAGTCTTCGATAACGTTGCAGCCGCTATTCTGGAGGAAGAAAGTCAGCGCAAAAATAAGGAAGACAGGCAGATAAGTTCACAACAAGCAGAGGCCTTATCGATGATGAGAGGAAGATCAACGGAACGTAGCTCCAGTGGGAGTCATACCCATGGTAGATCAAAATCAAGAAGTAAAAAGAATATCAAATGCTACAACTGTGACAAAAGAGGGCACGTGAAATCGGAGTGTTAACACAATAAGAAGAGTAGTGATAAAAAGTCTTTAGAGCCATCAACAACTCAAGGATGCATTGGCAGCACATCAAACGATGGTGGAATTTTATATAGTGAAACAATCACTGTTGATGAAGGCAGAAAGAGTTTGCTGATGTCTGGCTTCTAGATTCAGCAGTCTCCTGGCACTGACCTCCCGGAGAGAATGATTTCACAAATATGAACTTATCTCAGGAGGATTTATATTCATAGGCAATGATCATGCCTTGAAGATTTTTGGTATTGACGGTATCAAAATCAAAATGTTTGATGGTACAATACGCACCATTCAAGATGTGCAACATGTGAAGGGCTTGAAGAAGAATCTATTGTCTTTAGGGTAATTAGATGAGCTTGGGTACAAGACTCATATAGAAAACGGGATCATGAAGATTGTTAGAGGTGCGCTTGTGGTGATATAAGGAGAAAAGATAACTTTAAATCTATACATGCTCAAGGGAGAAACCCTACAAGAAGCTGATTCATGTGTAGCATCAACTAGCCATGGAGAAGAACAAATCATGACGAAGTGACGTAAACTGTCACATGTCAGGACGAGGCTTGAAGATTCTCTCCGATCAAAAACGGCTTCCTAGACTTAATTCGGTAGCTCTTTCATTCTGCGAGCATTGTGTTACAAGTAAGCAACATCAACTGAAGTTCGACACATCGAGTTCTAGAAGCAAGACTATTCTGGAACTAGTTCATTCTAGTGTATGACAAACACCAATTACATCCATGGAAGGAGCAAAGTACTTTATGTTCTTTATTGATGATTACTCCAGGAGATATTGGGTGTATCCTATCAAGAAGAAGACAGATGTATTCTCAATTTCTAAAGCCTACAAATCGCGAGTCGAGCTTGAATCTAAAAAGAAGATCAAGTGCTTGAGATCAGATAATAAAGGAGAATACACAGACGGTGAATTTCTTGCATTCTGTAAGCAAGAAGGCATCAAAAGATAATTCAATATTGCTTATACTCCTCAATAAAATGGAGTGACAGAGCGGATGAGCAAAACTCTGTTGGAAAATACAAGAGCAATGTTGACAACTGTAAATCTGGATAAAATCTTTTGGACGAAAGCAGTAAAAATCACATATTATGTGGTGAATCGATCTCCATCAATTGCAATACAATTAAAGACACCGATGGAGATGTGGACCGACAAGCCAGCTGATTATTCCAACCTCCATATATTTAGAAGTCTAGTGTACGTAATGTACAATGCCTAAGAAATTACAAAGCTGAATTTAAAATCCAAAAAATGCATATTCTTAAGGTATGCTGACGGAATAAAGGGGTATCGCTTGTGAAATCTCACTGCCCGTAAGGTTATTGTTAGCAAAGATGTTATCTTTGTAGAGAACCAACTACAAACTGAAGATAAAGAAAGTTGTTCAAGGAAGAACTCAGAGACTGTAGTTGTTCAGGTAGAAAATGGTCCAAATTTTTCTGAAGAACACTGGAGCATGATGTACAAGAACCAGTCGAGTCCGATGCTCCAGAAGTTCAAAGGTCAACTCGTGAGAGAAGACCACTAACTTGGCACTCGAAGTATATTACGGAGAGTAATGTTGCATACTGTTTTCTAACAGAGGATGGAGAGCTATTAATTTTTCATGAAGCTATAAATAGCACAGATATATCTTTGTGGATGACAACAATACTAGAAGAAATTAAAGCTCTCCATAAGAATAAGACTTGGGTACTTGTGTCACTACCACAAGGAAGAAAGACCATTGAAAACAAATAGGTCTATAAGATCAAGCGAAATGACGAGGATCAAATGGAGTGATATCGTGTTGGATTGGTGGTAAAAAAATGAATTGCTCAAAAAGAAGGTATTGATTTTAATAAATTTTTTTGTAGTTTGACTTATAACAATCCGAATAGTCCTGGCTATGAGCGCTCTATATTTGACTTACATTTAGAGCAGCTAGATCTAAAAGCAGCATTTCTTCATGAAGATCTTGAAGAAGAAATTTACATGCTCCAACCAGAAGGTTTTGAAGAAAAAAAACTTGGTTTGCAAATTGAACAAATCTCTGTACGGTCTAAAAATGACACCGAGGTGTTGGTACAAGAGATTTGATTCATTCATCATGAGTCTTGGATACAACAGACTTAATTCAGATCATTGTGCATATTTCAAAAGGTTTGGTGAAAATAACTTTGTTTTCTTATTGTTGTATGTTGATGATATGTTGGTTGCAGGCCCCAACAAAAATCATATCAAAGAATTAAAGGCACAGTTGGCTAGAGAATTTGAAATGAATGATTTAGGATCTGCAAATAAGATTCTAGGGATGTAAATTTACCGAGACAAAATTAATATGAAGGTTTAGCTTTCTCAGAAGAATTATTTGAAGAAAATCTTACGACGCTTTAACATACAAGATTGTAAGTTAATTTTTACCTCACTTCCCATTAATTTTAAGTTATCCTCCAATATGAGTCCTAACAGTGAAGAAGAGAGGATGGAGATGTCTCGAATACCGTATGCATCAACAGTGAGAAGTCTAATGTTCGCTATGATTTGTATAAAACCAGACATTGCACAAACAGTGAGAGTGGTTAGTCGATACATGACGAATCCTGATAAAGAGCAATAAAATGCTGTAAAGAGGATCCTAAAATACATTAAAGAAACCTCAAATATTGCATTATGTTATGAGGCATCAGATTTCATCATCAATGAATATGTTGATTCTGATTATGCAGGTGATCGTGATAATAGCAAATCCACCACAGGCTATATGTTTGCACTTGCTAGCGGAGCTATAAGCTGGGTTTCAAAACTATTGTGGCTACTTTAACAACAGAAGCAGAATATGTAGTAGCTACACAAGCTCGTAAAGAGGCGATATGGTTAAAGATTGTGCTGGAGGAACTCGGTCATGAACAAAAAAGATTTTTTTTATTTATTTTGTGACAATCAGAATGCTTTACATTTGGCAAGAAATCCAGCCTTCTATTCAAAGACAACACATTAGAATTCAGTATCACTTCGTTCGTGAGAAAATGAAAGAATGAACAGTGGATATGCAGAAAATTCACACCAAAGACAACCTAGCTGTTTTTTGACAAAAACAGTCAATACTGATAAATTTATTTGATGTCGATCCTCTTGTGGTCTGTCGGAGATATGAGCAATATGAAGATAGCAAGATCAAAAGAATGGTGTGAAGATATGGTTAATACTCAATCAAATCTTTAAGTGGGAGATTGATGAAAAGTTATTGTGTCTATAGTAAACACCTATATATAGCTTTTCACGGCGTGAAGTTCTGATCATCCCAGTGTCTCCAATTAAGAGGAAAAAGAAAGAGAGAGAGAGAGAGAAAGAGAGAAAAATAGAGAGGTTCTCATTGAAAAGAGAGATTGTAACTCCTAAATTTTCCTCATAGTGGATTTTTCTATCATTACCCGTGATTTTTACCCCAAATTTATTTAGGGGGTTTTCCACGTAAATCGGTGTGTTCATTTCATTATTTCTACTCTACTATTCGTTGGGACCTTACTCTATTGGGCCTCGGATTTGTCCCAACATATTTCACATGACATCACTTCCAGGTGAACATAATTTCTTATAAATCATATCTGGTTACGGATTGCAATCGTTAATTAACAAATGAAAGAATCGAAGCATGCAAGAATCCAGCCTAATACATTTTTTTATTACTGAAAAAATAAACTTGTAATCATGGCAATAAATAACGAAGATTATCATTACAAAAATATTACGACATGATTTAATTACAAAAATATTACGACATAAATTAACTAATAACAAAAACAAGAAAAATTACCAGGGGGGAAGAGATTGCTTGAGCTTGTCGGCTTTCTCGGCATCAAGAACACACAAAGTGTAGAGATGTCTCGAGCATCGGACCTTGAACTTGACCACGTCTTTGCTCCTCTTGATCCTCACCGATCTCGCATCTTTCCTTCTTGCTGTCAAAAGGAAATCCTTGATCTAGTGGATTTGTTTCGGCTGCGTTCAATTAAAAATTGCAACTTTAGTTAAAATCATGGTTTATTCACTTGATAGGGGAAAAAAGACTAAACTTATAAATTCCCAAGGATGTATAGAATAAAATGTAACTTTTTTTTGTTTTGGTAAATCGAATAAAGAGAGAAAATGTACCATGATTGCAGATGAAAGAGGAGAATGAATGAGTTCGTCCGAATGTAACTTTTACTGAAAGGCCATCGATGAACTAGAAAATGCTCGCTTCTTGGGCCGGGCCAGATTTATTACCCTAGATCCACTAATGCTTTGAGTTGGAAATTTTTCGAAAGAAAGAGCTTTCTTTTTTCAGAATACTAGTGTAATGCACTTGTTTTGCATTTGAACGTACATGTTTTAAGTTTTAAATTTTTTATTAAATAGTAAAACTATGTGTTTATAAATAAATTTATATAATAAGATTGTGTAAAAAGAAAAGTATAAATTAATTATTATTGTGTAGTTATTGTAATTGAATGTTTTTCTTATAATGAACACCCAACATTATTTAACCTTTTTTAAAATAAGTACTCAAATCTAAAATTGTTATTAAATAAAACTATCAATTTTATAAGTTCTCTTAAATATGTTCATCCAACTTGAAACTTGCTAACTTAACTCAAAATTAACTAAGCTGCATCAATATTGCTAGCATTTTCTTTATGTTCCATAAATAGTTACGTTTGATACTTACAACATATTACAATAGTTACTTCTCATTATAACTATTTATCAGGATAAATTACACTAAACCCTAATGAACTTTCAGCCTATATGTACTTTCACAGTTACACTAAACCCATAATGACTTTTTTGTTTCAAAGAAAAATCCCAATAACTTTAAAAATTTTGCAAATAACCCGCATAAATTAGAAGCAGAAAATGGCATGAAAAGTCATTTTGAAAGTTATCGGTGGTTTGGTGTAATTTATCTAAAAAATATTAGGGGCTTTATACAAAAGTTATTAGGGTTTAGTATGATTTTGAAAGTTCATAGGATTTATTTACTGCAAAATGTTATTAACTTCAAGGGGTTAATTGTAATTTACCTTATTTAATATTATAATCCATAGTTCAACTAATACTATTAAAGTAATTATGCTATCTATATACTATATAATATTTATCTAATTTAAATTTTTTGATTATGCTCTTAAATAATTTAGCACTATAAAAATTTTATAATAATATCATTAACAATTAATATTACTATTATATATTAATATTAAATAATTTTTTAAAAAAGATTAGTTTTCAATCATTACCAAGTATGGAGTATTCAGTATCATGTAATAATCTTTAAGAAAATACTCTAAAAATAATATTGAATTATTTATTTAATAATATAATACTAAATAAATAGTATAAGTCGAAGTTTATATTATATTATTAAAATAATTACACTATTTATGTGATTCAAAATTTATTCTATTTATTTTATTGTTTATTGAATTATAGTATAATTTTTAATAGTATTTAGTAATATATTATTCTATTTATACTATTATTTAAATTATTTTATTATATTTCATAAATAATTATTACAATAATTTAATTGGTTACTACTAATAATTGTGTATACTTATTTTATTTATTATTTTTAAATAAGTAATAGTTATAATATTATTGATAATTATAATATTTAGGAACGTGAGGAGATACATAATTAATAAGAGGTTATATTTATTTAATAAAAAATAATTAGAGATAATGACATAGTTAGAATTTATCAAAATTTAAGATGATAAAAAAAATTAAAAAGTTTTAAAACCTCAATCCTCTTTTTATAGAAGTATAGACATAGATTAAGAGGACTTGCTTCCCCGAGGACTTGCTCCCCCCCCCCCCCCCCCCCCGGTGGGAGTTGGGTGTTATTTCAGGATGTCTAGTGAAAAGTTCATCTTAATTGCTTGATTTCAGATATCCACGTTAATCAAAACCATCAAGAAAATAAAACATATTACCCCCCACCACTACGATGAGAAACAAATTAATAAGAAAATTATTTGGACCCCACTGTCATATCTGATGTTCGAATGTACATTTAACGAGTTCTACTGTTCGACTGTTCATCTTCTAGATCACGAGAATTTGATCTCCATGTTTTCAGACAAACCCATTACCGTGATTTTAGCTCGCTAATGGCCTAGCGATTTCTTCTGCACCACCAACTCTTCCATGAACAGTTTAAATCTCCGAGCGTTTCCACCACTATCGTGCACCCCGTGCAAAACACGACCCCCTATTTTTTAAGCACTGCAATTTAAACTTGTCTCCCTCTAAATCTCACTCTAGATTTTAGTACATTTGATTTAATTATTGTATGCTTAAAATTAAAAATCATATTCACTCATCTATACTTAAGAATGATTCAACTATTAATACATTTGATTTAAAAATCATATCTACCACTCTATACTTAAATAATGATCCAAATTTTAATTCATTTGATTTGTTTTACTGTTAATAATACAGTAAAAATACTGTAGCATAAATAGTAACTCTAAGCTAGAGGGAGCAAGTTGAAAGATGTTTGTGCTACAGTAAAAATATTGTAACATGAACAGTGTTTCAAGTGGAGAGTTCCATACTTGATTTGTTGTTCATGCTACAATATTTATTTACTGTAGTATAAAAGTTTCTTTGGATTTTTCCTTAATAAAGAGTAGATATGTAACCACATCTTCACCGAGTAATAAACACATACTTTTGAAGTGATAAAATTACAAACACACCCACAAGTACTAAATTATCCAAGGTTTAAAATGAAGAAATCTATTCATATATACCAATAAGTTGAGCATTCACCTTCCTAAGAAATGCATGCATCTATGCGTATGACCACAGATTTAACGCTTGCACCTAAGATAATACCGGCACAAGTGGTCTTATGGTGCTAGCCACCTTAAAATTACCGAGTAATAAGAGATTCATACCAATCATTTAAAGGCTTTACTGTAAACCAATCTTGCTCGTAAACTTCAAAAAATGCCACAAAAATTGCTCATTACAAGTTTTCTCCAACATTACAGTAGGTAAAATTTGTTCCGGGGAAGAAATAAAAGTGCTCCATAAAACATTTATACTCAGCGTCGAATATGGTAAAAGGCCAAACCTGTCAAGTAACAAGTACTTAATAAGTTTCATAGCCTCAAGTGTAGCCAAACCAAAACGTTCATGATCTATTGAGCATGTCTATTTACATGCTAGAGCAGCACAAAATATTATTAAAGATTGTTATACCAAATTAATATTAATCACGGGTAACCTCGAAGCATCAATATGATTCAGATCATTTTTCATACTTTTAAAAGGAAAGCGAACCAAGGAAACTGTGTACAAGATGCATGATCTCGCGTAACAAGCTAGATGGTAGGTGGGGAACCATCACCGTCAACAAAAGCCTCTCGACACGATGGATGGGAAATATCAGACGATATGCACACATTTAGAATCCTAACTACATCCCAAACCCCAAATGCTTACAAATCCTAAAAATATGTATATATTGGCCGGTTAACATCATGTTGGTTATACTCTAAATACAGTTTTTGTCATACACTTATAGAGACATCACAATCCACGCATGAAATTAATAAACTCCTCTTGCTCATCAACTGCAAACAGCAATTGCCAGTTGAAGACGGACATTTTGTCATTCAGATGGAAAAAGTGGGACAACGCTGCTTCTCGCTTGCTCCCCTAAACGCGCTACAGATCCTAATTAAATAACAGGCTCTCCATCACAACAATTAATACTCATAGGTTAACAATTTTGAACATAACCAACACAGGCAACCTTGTATTCGATCACTTGCATAATGGTCTGACTGTAGGTTGAAAAAGATATCATTCAAGTGATGAATTTGACCAGCAACCAAGAGAAGTACCAGTACATGAATAACATTGCAATTAACTAAATCATAAATTTCATTTGATAACCAAACATTGGTGCTTCACAGGGACTTGAGCCAACTACTCAAATCATTTCAATGAGGATCGAAATAACTGATAGATTTGATGTGATATATTATATATCAGCATCCACATCTATTATATACAATGCAAACTCTTGGGAGCTTGCCATGTAGTTGCTTGTCTCATGTTGGACTCTTCAAATAAAATTTAATTTATTTAAGAAAAGCATGCTTTGCATTCCACAATCTTTTATATTAAAAATATATTATATATCTGC
>BQKN01066719.1:56430-77227 GCA_022839385.1 Asparagus kiusianus | reverse complement strand
GATAAAATTTAGCAACTAACTTATCAACAAAACTCTTTTATACACCCAACATTTTGAACTATAATCATGCAAAGCTTTTAACTAGTTGAATGTAAAAAACCTACTGAATGTAAAAAAAAACGTAAAGGTTTAGATTTAATTTTTGTCATGCAAAGCTTTTAACTAGTTGTTGCCAATGCAGATGACAAAATACATAACAGATGACAAAGCACTATCTGCTTTGGTACCCAGCTCAAATAACAGAACATAATAACAAATTATCTGTTTTCAACTGATAAATAAGTTCCCCAAAATCAAATTCATCAACGTCCCAACAATTATTGAGTATTGAGTCATGATTCTAAAAGCCTTGAGATCAGTAATTACAAAAAATAAAATGAACAGAAACCCTAACGATAATTTTTGTCAACAGACCAACTACAAATAGATCAAAACAAAAAAATTTGAGCCAAAAGAAGAGATTTTTACCGTGGGAGCCTTGAGATCAGAAACCCTAGCGCAAGATTTGGGAACGAGAATGAACCCTAGCGCAAGATGTGGGAACCGAAAACCCTAGATCTGAGGCGATCGAAGAGGGGAATCGAGAGATGTAACTAGAAATGGCGCGAAGGACCAGCAGCTCGCTGGATTTGGGGCGGGAACCAGGCGAGATTTTCCGTCGACGCACAAGCTCGAGAAATGTCCAGCGAGTGGGGAAATGGGTACGGGAAGCGAAGAAATGAATTTAATAAAGGAAGTGTCAGATTTCATGGCAATTTCCTCTCATTTTGAGAGGAAATACATTTCTATAAAATTGGGATGTTTTTGACAGTTTTAAGAAAACTTTTCTGTAAAATTTTTGGGAGCCAAACACATTTTATAGAAATACACAGAAAATTTTTATTTACGAAATTGCCACTCTGACAGTTTTTGAGAAATGTTTTCTATAAAAACAGCCAACCAAACACCCCCTAAGTCAATCGGATCCAAAAACATACAAGATAAAAAAGCGACACAAAGAAAATTAACACTAAACAATTAAGCACCCCAGCATCCGTAGACACCCTGCATCAACAGCGAACAAAAAAAAAATCACAAAAATGACAAAAAATCAACAAAAAAGGACATTAAAAAGAAAAGAACTTACGGCAATAGATCGACCAATGGATCTTCTAATCATTGTCGCTGCTGCTGCTCCCATCGTGATGCTTTCCGTCCTCGCCGTGTTTCTTCTTCTTCTTCTCCTTCTTCTTCTACTCTCTGTCGTGCTTCTTCTCGTCGCTGTCGCCGTCGCCGTGGACATTGTCCTTGATCTTGTCCATCACGTCGCCGCCTTCACCATGCTTCTTGATCTTCTCGCGCTTCTTCTCGTCGTCGTGGATCTTGTCCTTGATCTTGTCCATCACGCCGCCGCCTTCACCATGCTTCTTGATCTTCTCGTGCTTCTTCTCGTCGTCGTGGATCTTGTCCTTGATCTTGTCCATCACGTCGCCGCCTTCACCATGCTTCTTGATCTCCTCGTGCTTCTTCTCCTCGACTTTGTGGTGCTTTTCTTCCTCTTTCTTGTGGTCGACTCCTCCTCCCATTCCCAATTTCTCCTCGATCTTGTGAATGATTCCTGCCATTTCTTGATTTTTTTTATTTTACTAGTATTTAGACCCGTGCAAAGTACGGATATTAATAAGTATTCTGGAAATATTGAACATGTTACTAAAATTAAGTATTTTTTAATAAATAATTTTAATATTCTGTTATAAATTAAGTATAGTTGTTTATAAATATTTTGTTATTATTTGTTTATATAATATTAGATCAAGTTTAAATCAATAGTTCATTTAGTTTAGTCAAATAATTTTTATTATTTGATTTATAAATGAATAGAATTTAACCTAAGATATGTTTGATTCGGTAGTTTATTAAATATTTAATTTGATAAAGTTTTTTTAATAGAATTTAAGCAAATGTATGTTCGAAAGTTCATTAACCGTGTGATTCGGTAGTCCTATTAATAGAACTTATTGCAAATATTTCTTATGTAAATATTTATTTACAAATGATACCCATGGTACCCAATGTAAATAGGGTTTTTTACATTTCCCATTTCCTTTTATCGGCTGCCTACTTCAGATCTGATCAAGTGATCGGCTCCTCTCTCTTTCCCTCTCCTCCTCCTTTAGGTCCGACTCCAATTGAATTCTAGGGCTAGGGTTTTCACTGTCGTTCCTTGAATCTCGTCGTCGACTCTTCAGATCTGACCATGATACCCGTATATTTGTCGTTCACAACTCCCTCCAAGCTCGGCGTTCCTCGAATCTCGTCGTCGACTCCTCCCTCGAAGGTCGCCATCCCGTGAAGGTCGTTGTCAGTCGAAGGTCGTCGTTTACTCAAACCTCGACTGTCTTTCCTCTCAAGTTATCAAAACGTAAGTTGAAGCTTAAAGTTACTATTAATATTGATTTTTAATTCTTAAGGTAATTTATTTATTTGTTTATTTTTCATAAATTTAGGGTTTTAGGTAAAGAGTATGTCTTTCATGATCTCAAAGACATGATCTTTCATTTTTCATTTCAATTGATCTCGAAGACAGAAGATGCTAACTTTTTTCATCTTTTATTGCATATATATATATATATATATATATATATATATATATATATATAGTAACTGTTTTTTTAGCTTTTATTACATGTTAACTGATTAACTTATTCTTATGGTATATTTGCATAGTAATCTTTGATACATAGACATGCAAATGCCAGACTTCTTGCCTTATCTTTATATAACTTTTTAATAATTTAAAGAATAATGCAGTTAAGATGGGTATATTATACTAATTATTCTTTTATGTGGTAAATCCAGATGTATATGCTTGCATGTGACTAAAAATTTCAGATCCTATAATAGTATGTTTGCTTGCATGTGAATAAAATAGATGTATATGCTTGCATGTGATTATGTGAATAAAATAGATGTATATGCGCCTCAAAACTATATACTATTATAGGATCTGATATCTATTATAGGTAAGGTTTTAAATATCGGTTATCGGAGATTTATCGGACGACCAAAATCCTTATCAGATAGAATCGGGAATATATCGGGGATAAGTAGTATTTATCGGAGTGATATACTGGATGATGTGTATATATGATATAACAATTAAAAAATGTAATCTAATCATGCTTAATGAAATATAAACATACCAAAATGTAAATCATCATGTTTAGAATCACTAACCAATTGTAGAAAATAAAACTTGCATCATAGCCTTAAAAAAATATAATGTTAGTCAAATGGGCCGATAATCCCGATAAAAAAGTCTTACTTATCCGTCGATAAGTGCCAATAACGCCGATCAATCGCCGATAAACCTACAAAAACGATAATCGATTAAAAATCCAATTTATCCTAGCGGAGAGCTTCCAAATCCGATAACTCGGCTGATAATAACGATTATCGGTCGATATTTAAAATAGTGATTATAGGATCTGATATCTATTATCAATAAAATAGATGTATATGCTTGCATGTGAATAAAATAGATGTATATGCCCCTCAAAACTAAATACAACTATCTAGTCACAATAAAACTATAATCATCTTACCCTTTCATCTAAACATTATCCACAAAATTTCAAAAGAAAGTTACTATTAGCCTTTTAGTTTGAATGACCTGACGCCACAAGGACAGGAAACTTGGTTTCACTACCAGCAAGAGGAAATTGATTTTCTCGATATTTTCTCTTCCTTTCCACATAGTTGCCTAGAGCAGGAATTCAAATTGCAGCCAGTCTTGTTTTGACTTTGACTAACATCAAAAGCCTATACATATACTTCCTCCCAGTGCTAATAGAGTTGCTATACCATCTCAGAATTTAAATGGAAAGATACATATACTTCGGAAGATTTCCATATTTTTCCAAAAAATATGGATCAATTAGAATTTAGATAAAAAAATAACTTTTGGTATGTTAAGTAGAATTAAACGAAGCAAACAAACTACTATGAAGTTATAACTGCACACAAATAAATTTTGTAAATAGTTAACAACCTCCTCGCTCCGTTCAACGAGTTGTGAGCCCTAAACCCTAAAATCTTGCATCATTATGACCTATTTAATAACTTTCTATGGTTAGAGTTAAGACGAAAATTCCTCCAAATTAAAAGGTGAAATTAGGGTTAAAGTACAGACTGCTTGCTTTCCTTGGAAATCGAGGTCAAATGCGACTAAAATTTGAAGAAAGAAAACAAAATTGAAAGAAACACACCTTGAAATTTTGAGGAATCGAGGTTAATTTTGCGATATCGGCGAATTGGTGAGAGATCGAGGAGTGGGTTTGGTTTATCTCGCGTTTTTACGAAGTAATAATAGAGGGCGAAGAGTTATTGAGCTCGAGACCGTTTTTGGTGATTTATTTATAATTCGGACGAGCCACGAGCGTCCGATTGGAAAAGATAGTGAGACTTGGAACATGAATCTTGAGTCGCGTAATAAGGGCGGAATATTTTTTACTTAAACCCCTTTCATTGTGTTTAATTACGCATGTTCGGTACTGTCTGTCCCATTCACTTGAATTTTTTGGGATTTAGTGTTTTTCATATATTAGTCCCATGAATCTTTGAAATGATTTGTCGCTAGTTTCTCAAATAGTTAAAATGACTATTGTCTCCCAAATATTATCTCTCTTTATTGAGGGTTTTGGTTGGAGGGATTAATTTGAGAGACCTTCTAGTAATTTCAATAAATTTAATGATTGATTTTAAGACAACTTATGAAAGTTGAAATAACACTTTATTTTAGGATTTAACTTCAAAATATGCTTTTCAAGGAAAGGATATGGGAAGGTATCATTTTTACCCTAATTTTGTCTTCTTTCTCTTTTGTTGAGCAAATATTATAATTTAGATTTGTATTATGTCTAGCAACTCAACCTTATTCTTCACTCCTGCTTGGTCTCTATGCATCAGTGTTCGTTAGGATTGTTGAGTATGTTTCGTGCCCCCAAATTGCGGGGGATTGTTCTTGAAAAGATTAAATACTCTTGATGGCTTGAGTGATCAAACTCAGGTTTTCCCTCGAGCATAGGAGTCTTCTAACCAAGATACTCAGTCCTTGTAGCCATCCCACAAATCAAAGAAAACTAGGAATCTAGGTGATATATTAACATTTTACTTGAGCTCAAATACTAGAGAATGCTGGTTTTGCCCTTGAGACCTAGCTATGGTGCTAGAATCTTGGAGTGGATTAGGAAAGCTCCAGTCAAGCCAGGCTATGACTTTTCTTCCAAAAAAGAAAGAAGAGGAAATTAACCCTATCACCGACAAGGTATCATGACATTATTTAGGAGAAGGCTTGAGGATGAAGATGATGATATTTACATGTTGTCGGTCCATAACATCCAAGAATGCTAAATATGAGGAATCAATCCATAAACCTGCCATTTGCATTGATACTCATGAAATTACATGCACCCACGAAGAGATATAAGATTCAGGAGACAATAGTTACTTTAACTATTTGAGGAACTAGCGACAAATCATTTTAAAGATTCATGTGACTAATATACGAAAAACACTAAATCCAAACAATTCAGGTGAATGAGGCAGACAGTACTAAACATGCGTAATTAAACACAATGAGAGGGGTTTAAGTGAAAAATATTCCGTCTTTATTACGCGACTCAAGATTCATGTTCCAAGTCTCACTATCTTTTCCAATCGGACGCTTGTGGCTCGCCCGAATTATAAATAAATCTCCAAAAATGGTCTCTGGCTCAATAACTCATTGTCCTCTATTATTACTTCGCAAAAGCGCGAGATAAACTGAACCCACTCGATCTCTCACCAATTCGCCGATATCGCAAAATTAACCTCGATTCCTCAAAATTTCAAGGTGCGTTTCTTTCGATTTTGTTTTCTTTCTTCAAATTTTAGTTGCATTTGACTCAATTTCCAAGGAAAGCAAACAGTCTGTAGTTTAACCCTAATTTTAGCTTTTAATTTGGAGGAATTTTCGTCTTAACTATAACCGTAGAAAGTTATTAATTAGGTCATAATGATGCAAGATTTTAGGGTTTAGGGCTCACAAGTCGTTGAACAGAGCAAGGAGGTTGTTAACTATTTACAAAATTTATTTGTCTGCAGTTATAACTTCATAGTAGTTTGTTTGCTTCGTTTAATTCTACTCAACATACCAAAAGTTATTTTTTTATTTAAATTCTAGCTGATCAATATTTTCTAGAAAAATATGCAAATCTTCCGAAGTATATGTATCTTTCCATTTAAATTCTGAGATGGTATAACAACTCTATTAGCACTGGGAGGAAGTATATGTATAGGCTTTTGATGTTAGTCGAAGTCAAAACAAGATCAGATGCAATTTGAATTCCTGCTCTAGGCAACTATGTGGAAAGGAAGAGAAAATATCGAGAAAATCAGTTTCCTCTGGCTGCTAGTAAAACCAAGTTTTCTGTCCTTGTGGCGTCAGGTCATTCAAACTAAAAGGCTAATAGTAACTTTCTTTTGAAATTTTGTGGATAATGTTTAGGGGCTATTTGTTTGCCTAAAAAAAGAGGGAAATCAAAGAAAAAGAAACTTATTTCTAAAAAAAATAGGTTTTGGTATTGTTTGGTTGGCTAAAAAAGAAGGAAATCAAAGAAATGAAGATGAGATGAGTTGTCACCTTATTATAGGATGATGTGAGTGGTTTTCTAAAAAAATTTGTTTTGATGTTGTTTGGTTGGCGGAAAAAATAAGAAAATGAATTATAAGAAACATATTTCTTGTAATAGGTTTTCTTTTGTTTGGTTATTTTTTAAAAATAAGAAAATAGATGAGATGAGATGAGTTGTCATTATATTATTGGATGATGTGACCCACACTTAAGGAAATTGTTTTCCTAGTTTTTTAGGAGGAAAACAAAGAAATAAAATGTTAATGAGATGAGATGAGTTGTCACAATCTTATTGGATGATGTGAGTGATTTTTAAATATGAGATGAGATGAGATGAGTTGAGTGATGTTGTGGATGAAAATAATATTTTATTAGATATGGTGGATGTGATGGATGAGTTGTTGGATGAAAATAATATTTTATTAGATATGATGGATGGGTTGTTGGATAAAAATAATATTTTATTAGATGTTGTGGGTGAGTTTTAGGGATGGAAATGTGTGAAATTGTACTTTTTTAGATTTCTTGGTTTTCATTTCTATTTTTTTGTTTTTTAGGAAATAACCAAACAAGCCCTTAGATGAAAGGGTAAGATGATTATAGTTTCATTGTGACTAGATAGTTGTATTTAGTTTTGAGACGCATAGTAGCCTGAGCCAGGCACAAATTTATACATTTTTCTAGCTCCCAATTTCATTATAAGTGTTTCACCCCCTCCTAAGATTTTTTAACGCTCCTAAAACCCCCAAAAGCAAACACATAATTCCTTGAGCCCCAAAACACAAAACCCAAGAGTTTAAAACATGTGAAGACTATAATACCCTTTCTCTCTCTCTCTTTTTCATGATGTTACTGTGATGGTTTAAAATGGGTTTTAGGGGGAAAAATTCTAGTTCCTTCTAGAATTTTCCGATGGCGTCAACATCAGCGGTAATATTTTTTCGGCGTTTGTTCATGAGGCGAGGAAAAAGTCATGGAAAAACTAGTGTTTTTCGACGGAATATTTTTAAGGAAATGGCGGGAAAGTTTCACCATCGGGAAGAAAACGACGTTCATTCATCGGCGGAATACTTGTAAGGAAATTGATAACTTGAGATTAAAATAGAGTATGTAAATTTATATATTCTTGCTATTTCACTGTAATAAATTTGTTGTTAAGCTTATGAGTTGGTGGTGAAGAGAGGTTACATGTTGGTTTTGAAGGTTACAGGTTGGTTGTGAAGGATACGCGTCGGTTGTGAAGGTGTTACGGGTTTGTTGTGAAGGATACATGTTGATTATGAATATTACGCGTTGGTTGTGAAGGATACGCGTTGGTTGTGATCGTTTGGTTATTAAGGTTACAAATCAATTGTTAAGGTTAATGATTGATTGTTAAGGTTACGGTTCGGTTATTAAGGTTACGGGTTGGTTAAGATTATGGGTCGGTTGATAATGTTACAGGTCGGTTGTTAATGTTACAGGTCGGTTGTTAATGTTACGAATTGGTTGTGAACCTCGGTAATTTGAGATTAAAAATAGAGTATGTAAATTTATATTTTATTGTTATTTCACGATAATAAATTTGTTAAGCTTATGAGTTGGTGGTGAAGGGAGGTTGCATATTGGTTTTGAAAGTTACGAGTTGGTTGTGAAGGATACGTGTCAGTTTTGAAGGTGTTACGGGTTGGTTGTTAAGGTTAGGGATCGATTGTTAAGGGCTAGTTGTTAAGATTACGAGTTGGTTGTTAAGGTTACGAGTCGATTGTTAATGTTAGGGTCGGTTGTTAAGGTTGCACGTTGATTGTTAAGGTTACGGGTTGGATGTTTTAAGGTTACTGGTCGGGTGTTAAGGTTGCGGGTCGGTTGTTAAGGTTACGGAGGTTACCGATGTTCACAACCAACCCGTAACCTTAAGGTCCTTTACAACCGACCCGTAATATTAACAACTAACCCTTAACCTTAACAACCGACTCGTAACCTTAACAACCAACGCGTAACCTTCACAACGCGTAATCTCAACCGACCCTAACCTTAACAACTGACCCGTAATCTTAACAACCAACCATTAACCTTAACAACTGATTCGTAATCTTAACAACTAACCCGTAACCTTCATAACTAACGTGTAACATTTACAACTCGTAACTTTAACAACCGATCTGTAATCTTAACAATCAACCCGTAATATTAACAACCAACCCTTAACCTTAACAACCGACCTCTAATCTTAACAACCAACCCGTAACACCTTCAAAACCGAGCCTTTAATTCATCACCAAAATAGCTACGCCAGCACCAAAGTTTTTACTCCAAAAACTGAACTCTATTTCCCCTTCATTCCTAAGCTAGAAACCAAAAAAGTCAAAGTAAAAGACAATAAAATTAACTATATACAGCCGCACTAAGTTCTAAGAAGGGGGAAAAAGGGAAAAAGAAAACCAAGTTAAAACAGCATCGACGACGCCGGCGGTGGCTCATTGAGATCGAACATCAGTCCCCTCCCACCGACACTCTTGGCCTCCTGCCTTCGGGTCCCACCGATTATCTCCCGCTGAAAGCACCCTCCAAGAAAAAGATTCGTCGACTATCGGCAACGGCGGAGGCATTATAGAAGGCGGCATGGGGCCCACGAGTCAGCTGATTTGTCAAGGCTGCAGGTTGAGATCCAGCGACACCGGCATCGACATCGGAGGCAGTGGTGGCGGATTCACGCAGAGATGCGGCGGGAAATCATCACAGATTAAAAAAAGAAAAAGAGAGGGTATTATAGTCTTCACATGTTTAAAACTCTTGGGTTTTGTGTTTTTGGGGCTCAGAGAATAATGAGTTTAATTTTGAGAGTTTTGAGAGCGTTGAAAAAGTCTTGGGAGGAGGTGAAATAGTTGTTAGGAAATTGGGGACTAGAAGCAATTTCCCCTTCTATTAATTACATTAATCAAAGGTTGGCAATTAGTAATCATGTCACCCACGTTTAAGTAATGGTCATTTGGTTCATTAACTATCACATGCATATTCCATAAGATTTAAGGTTTTTCTTTTTGTTGATGTTTCTCTTTTAGTTATGTGGGATTATGTGGTTTGAGCATTGATTAATGTTTTGGCATGGATGGTGTGTAACTGATGTAGCATCGGGTAAGACTGACATATTAGTTTTTTCAATAGTGAAACATGAAATACTCTTTTTGCTCAACTGAGGTTGTGTGATGCTATTTTCACACAATTTTCTTCCATGCCCAATATTTTCAGATCAGTGTCTTTGTTTCTCTCGTCAGCTAAGAACATTGCCCGGGGTTTTTTTATTTCTGAATTGGTGGATAGCCAAGGAACATAGTTCATGGACTTGAATGCATCACCGTTGCCTGAAGATGATGAACAGTCATATGAACAGTCGTATGAAGAATATGTTGATGATGCACAACAACCATCAGAATCAGTGCAAACCATGCTTAGGGTAAGCTCCTTTCTTCACATATTTAACTTCTGACTTGATGAAAGTAGATGCCAGATAGAGCAATAAATTGCAGTATCTTCGTAAAGACCTTGTCTATTTGATTTTTATTTCATGTGTTACACTTCTATATTGTTTCACCTGTGCAATTTTTCCTACAAACCTTGTTTATTGAATTTTATTTCTTGTAATTTCCTCTTCTTTATATTTCTTTTATCGGTTCTTCTTTATGTTCTTGCATCATATTCCATCCCCTGAGAATACACTTGATGATCTATTGACCGGTTAGGAGCGTGAAGAAAGGCGTCGTCGGTTGAAAAGAGAAAACAGGGATGAAGGTCCGAAGCAGTTTTCAGAACCTTCTAGGAATGATTATATGCATCAAAATAGGACTTCCAGAGGTTATGGAAGGGTTAGGCAGCTCCCACAAGGTCTGCATTCCCTGTTACAGTTTTAATTTTACATTTTAATGCTGTCAATTTTTATTTGTTTTCTTATCATTTTGTTATGGAGAGTATCATGCTTAATAGACATCTGACTTGTCCATGTCTCCTTTGAAATGAATAATAAGAAAAGGAAATCTTTATTCTCATAGGGAGATGCTTCTACTAAGTTGTCCTATTTACAAGTACAATATGTTCTGAAAAAATGATGTTTCTTGCTATTATTCAAAGTGGGCTCGTTGGAATAAAAATTAAGAACAAAGATTGTTTCAAGAATATTTCTATCAAATAAATCCAACAAACGACATTCCAGAAACTTGATCAAATTGTCTAGAATGACTAGTACAAGTGTTATTCAGGGGGGGAAAATAAGCATGTCTGTCCAAATATTTGAGAAGGAACTATGTAAGCTGCTGCAAGGATTATTATCTATAATGGTGCAATCAATCCAAAGGTAGAAATTATAAGTTCACTGAGCCTAACATGTGTTTGAGCCCTAAATATGAACTTTAAAAATTTTCAGAGTTTGTTGGTCAATGCACACCCTACGAAAACTTCAGGCATATGAAAGTTAAATGGCATGCTTTCCTTTTCTTATGATCAAAATATGTAGAAGTGATTTCTAAGTATACTAATTTAGCACTAAAGTAAAACTGATAAAGAAATTGAGATTTCATAAACATCGTTCTTGTGATGGCTCCTTTCAGATTTTGACGTTTCATTGGCGTCAATCATAGTTTATCTGTTTTCGAATTATCTTCTAAATGGTTTCAAGGATTCAAATCTTTTGCACTGGTTGGTTAGATTTGGAATTGCTAGCTTTCTCCTGGCAAACCTTGCTCGTTTCTTTTATTCTTGTTTTGCACCACGACAGTGCTTTGAAAACGACACATGATGCTGCATATGCAGCTATACATATTGTGCTTCCATCAGGTTTATGTAGTTAGGGATATGCAGATTTATATATGCTGAAAAATCAATAGAGGCTGCATTACACGAGCACATATTTATGGTTTTTTTATATTTTTGGCACAATGTTGTGTATGTCATTGTTCAATAAATCTTGTCACTTATGGTACAGCGATTTTATGTTTTCGTTAATGCCCTCAAGAACTATATATGTTACCAGTAAAAAGCACTTTTTGTTAGGGGAAAATTCAAGAATAACTTAAAGATAGTGAGTCGAGGCAAAAAAAGGGAAAAAGGCATTTACAAGTTTCTTGTTACTATTTGGTTTGTGCAAAGTATTTACATTGGACACCACAGAGGTTAATCTTCTCAGGTTTACTTTTCTTTCTAATTGCTATTCATGTTTCCTACGTGTCGTCTTTCCGTTCCCAGTACATTTTTGGTAAGGTTTGGAATCTGTTGATTGCTCCTATTGAATCTGATCATTATCAATCTATTGTACCTTCTATTTGGCTTCTATTTTTTCTTGTCATTTTAACATGTCATCAGATACAGAACGTCGCCATTACATATTCCTTCAAATGATTAGTCTTTTGTTTTGTTGGTGTTACAGGTTGGTTGGATTGCCCTTCACATGGACAACCCATAGGATATATGATACCTTCAAAGGTTCCTCTAGATGAGTCTTATAATGATTTAGTGGCTCCTGGCAAGAGATATTCTTCGAAACAAGTGATAAATTCCCTGAGAAGAAATCAGCGGGAAGTAAGTGTACCATATGCTTTCAGACTGCTATTTTGTTTGGTTAGTTTATGTGTATATTTCATTATTCTACATGTATTTTAATAGTACACGCTATAAAGTATTTACTGCAAAAATCCTTCAATATGAACTCTGCCTGTACCATCTGTTCAAGATAGATGGATTTGGACAATAAATTGAAACTATATTAAAAGATTTTCCTAATTGGATTAATTCTAAATCATTTTTATTTCAGCTTTTAAGGAGATATCCACTTGTGATTATGGTAATTCTTGGTGATGTGTCTAATCAAATCAGTAGTTCCTAGAAGGGAATAGGTCCTAGAAAGGCTCTATCTTTGAGAGCTTAGAATGACTGAACCTGGTAGGCCGGGATAGTGATCAAAATGTTAATTGACTCTAAATTTGGATAAGTACTTAACTGATTCATCTTTAATGTGGGAGCTGTCAGGAACTAGTTTAAGTGCTAGCTAATGGTCAACATTTCTGTTAATTTCTAATTTCCTATGAGATTGTCGTTAGATCTAAATGATTAAATCACTTGTTTGAGCAGGGTTTAATTTCATTAACTCCATCCTCCTAGTTATGTAGAGCAAATATACCATGCACAAAACATGCCCAGTAATCATTTTGAGTTTTAGACTAGAGCATGGTCTCTGAAATTTTTTATTAAAAGGCAGACCAAATTTACAGCCAAGCTTGAGAGTCAGGTTCCTGATTGTTTCACATGACAACGCAGTCCAAGAGGTCCTAATAATTTAATGTAATTCGCATATCTTATAGTTGTTTATTGCTTTTCACAATAAGCAAATACTGACAGTGCGAGGTGTTCATTGCAAATGTGTTGATCACTCGTTTTCTTACACTTAACACCTTGTTTGGTATGTGAGAATGGGTGGGCATGGAATGCCGATTCTGACTTCCTATTCATGCCTAACAAACATAACATACTTTTGGAGGACAAAATGCCTATTCCCACTTCTCATCCATTCCCACATATGGGCGTTCTCATTAAGTTAGCAGGGAATGGGCATTTCAATTTAAAGTGGGAATCAAAATGATAAAACAAATTCCAAATATACCCTTTTTAAAAGTTATGAAATAGATATGATATCTTAAAATCACGATAATTTTTTTCTTTAGTTTGACTCTACCCATTGAGTTAGCAGGATTTATTTTGAAAATATGTGTGGCTTCAATTCATCTTGATACTAGTTGTTACCCGTGCGATGCACGGGATTCAATATTAACTTGGTTTTATTTATGTTAGAACTTTGAGAAAGAAAGAAGAGCAAATTAAATTTTCTTGAAAAAAGAGATAAGTCAATGGTTAATAGAAATTGGAAAACAAAAAAAATGAAGATTTTCAAAATGTGGAGGGAGTGGATTAAGTGTTTCATAAGATGAAATGAGATGAGATGTGGAAAAGTGAACCCTTGATTATTAGCCATTAGTAGCTCTTAGAGTTTGTGAAGTGGCAAAAGTATGCAACCGGGTTTTTACTTTATTAGTATAGTATTGATTAGTATGTTGGCTTTAACCAGCTCTAGGTAATTGATGTGTGGCTTCAATCCATCTTCTAGGTAAAATCACCTTCCCTAGGTAATTGAGGGTTTATTTTTTTAAACAAAAATAGATGTGGCTTCAATCCATCTTGATAATAGTATGTAATTTTATCTTGGCCATCGGAAGCATATGCGATCAGTTCCCATTAAAATGTTGTGTGTTTTATAACATATAGCATATAGAATTAAATGTAGGATATATGAGTTTCATATATCCTGTGTGATTTTTATTGTTGTAATCAATTGTATTTTATGATTTTAAAGCTGTAGCATATGCAATAAGCAGATCCTCATTAGAAATTTATGTGATTTTTATTGTTGCAATCAGTTGTGTTTCATGAATTTATTGTTCTAAGCACATCGAGTGTTTACCGAGATAGGTTACATGCTTATCAAATTCATTTAGAAATATTATTTATCAAGAGAAAATTTAAAGTGTTTAGTTAAAGTAATTACAAGACTGGGAAAAAAATCATATAAAAGGGTGCTCTGTAGGAAATCATAGAACAAATTGCATGTTGTCTTTTACAAAATTACATAAAGGAGAAAGATGGAGATTGATCTGTTTGAAGAATGTCTTGATGTTATGCATATGTATGAAGTATTGATTTTTGATGTTTTTCCCTATACTTGCAGGTACACATTAGTACATAGAAAAACTTTGGGATGCTAAGGTTTAGACATGAAATGTTGACTATTTTTATAAAACTTATTTTTTAAAAAAAATGAAATTATTTAGTCATTATTATCATTTTTAATCTTTTTAAAATATCTATATTGTTGTAAGGGCATTAGTAGAAAACAAATTTTTATTTTTACTTGTGAACAAATGATACCAAACATGGGAATAGAATGAGATCGTTATTCTTGCGTCATTTTAGAAACACACCCAAACATGAGAATGAGAATTTACATTCCATTCTGGCATTCATTCCATTCCATTCACACTTGACTTCATTCTTGCGTACGAAACGAGGCGTGAAGGTCATGCGAACCTTCATATTATAATATAAGCAACACATAAATAAGATGCATTATGTGAGCCCACAGGTTTTATAGTTGCGATGTTCACTGAAATTTGCAAGTGCTACGTGTAAAGGTTGCCTTGTACAAGCACTTAACTTTTGTCACCATTCATTTTAATTTTGTAGTTCAATGTGGTATCCACCCCCCCCCCCCCCCAAAAAAAAAAAAAAAAAATCGGCATGAAATAAATATAACAAAAGCAACAATGACAACAACAATAAAGCCTTTATGCCACCTAAAGGCATTTCATGTCTTTATCCCAGTAAACCTTGAAGGTTACACTAAGTTGAAAACTGTAGTCATTCTTGTCGAATTAACAGAAGTACAAGCACTATTAACTTTAGATAGATATAATTCTTGCAGATATTGATGCATGTTGATGCTTTATTCGATTGGCAACTGTTTTATGCATGGTTTTATTTGTTTGTGACCTCTGATTTTTATTATTTTTTATTTTTTTCTTTTTCACCACTCTCCAGCTTGGTTTGGTGATTGATTTGACAAATACAACACGATACTATTCACCATCTGAATGGACAAAGCTGGGTATTAAGCACATCAAGGTAAATATGTTCTCTCTTCATTTTTTCTAGATAAAAGCTGGGAGCGATGGGATCTTACTCTGGAGAATTCTAACTTAATACAGTTCCACTATTGCAGATCCGATGCAAGGGGCGGGATGCTGTACCAGATAATGAGTCTGTCAATTCATTTGTCTATGAGGTACTACTATCATATGCAACTTCTTTGCTTGTTGTTTGCATTATGGTTAAGTATTGATTGTGTTTTGCCATAGAAGTTTGAATTGGCATTGAGGCATTACTAGAAGACTGAGGTCTTTCATACAAAAGGATAACCTATTAGGTCTTAGCACAAATCACATATTAAGAAGAGTTCCGAAGAAGAGAATAGATCTCAACTTCATCCACCCGTTCCATTTGAATGCATTTATTGCTGGGTGCAAGACACAAGCTTAAAAGATCTTGTTTCGTGTCTGACTATGTAGCACGGACACGGATCCGACACGGCCATCCGACACGCCGACACGAGGCAAATCCTAAAAAATACATAGGATACGTGTGTTCGACACGTGTGTCCGACACAGACACGACACGGCTTCATGTTATGCGTGTCCGTGCTAGGTGTCTGATGAGCCCAAACAACCTGGACGAATATGTAGGCCTTAGAAGGCTGCTTAGCTCCATCTCAGAGTGTGTTATATTCTTTACCGCGTGGGGGGGTGGGGGGTGAGGGTGAGAGGTGTTCTTTTGTGGATCTTCAAATGCCTTTGATGAGGATCTGTAAACATTTGAATCACTCAAAGGGGATTGGGAAGGTCTTCTATGATGTCAGATAAATTCATTATCATGAGAGTCAAAGGTAATTTGGAGGAACCAGTTTTGTGGCTCTGATGTGGGAAAAGCCCAAATTTTGACTTTGGCATAATGAAAATAATTAATGGACTCAAAACTTGGAAAAAGACTCAATAACCCGAACTGTTCTAGATGTATGAAATGATACGTGAAACATATCATATTTTTCTTGATACAAATGTTAAGTAGAACTGACTGGTAAGACCATATCACTATATCAGATATCTTTTAATGCTCAAATCTTATGTATTGTGCAATACCAACAACTATTGATGCATACGTACATATACACATGCATTTGCAAGGAACAAGAAAAGGAAAAAAATGCACACAAGCGCGCGTACACCCACCCACCACCCATCCCCCCACACACAAAAGAAAGACACAAATTTACTTCATCTCAAGCCAGTACATGCAAAAGCTGATTTCAGGAACATGCAGCCTGAAAACATCATGCGTCGTGGGTGTACTTTCAAACGCATAGTACTTTTATCTTATAATTATTCGATCATGTTCATGTATGTGCTTTTAGAGTTGCAGAAACTAAAGCTTTAAATGCTTTCTTCATAATTTTGTCTCTGTTTTCCCCATGTCAGGTTATGCAGTTCCTCTCCCGTCATAAGCACTCAAAGAAGTATATTCTTGTCCACTGTACACATGGGCATAATCGTACGGGTTTCATGATTATCAACTTCCTCATGCGTTCACAGCCTATGCATGTAGCAGAGGTACTTGTGTGTTACGCGAGTATTTATTAGGAGCCTTTTTTGTTTTGTTCACACCATTGCTGATAATCTTTTGCTTGCCAGGCGGTAAACGTATTTGCTCAGAAGCGGCCTCCAGGAATCTACAAGCAAGATTACATTGAAGCACTGTACACATTTTACCATGAAAGTCCTGAAAATTTGATTTGTCCTCCCACTCCAGAATGGAAGAGACCTTCAGATCTTGATTTGAATGGGGAAGCTATGCCAGATGAGGATGATGATGGAAATACTGACGCTCACGCTCCTTTGCATGTATGTATAGCAAAGAGAGTTTTAGCTTTGTTGCTCACAATTTGTCTTTACTATTCTGCATTGGCTTTAGCTTTTATGTATTTTCATGCTCGTGTTAGACTGGACTATGCTAGTTTTGTTGAAATAGTTCATGTAAGCAACATCATAACTTTGATGCTTGATGAACTAACTCTAATTATGCTGGCTTTCCTACTTTATATGTTGTCAGTCTTCACATTGCTAGTGATGGAAATAAACTGCATTTCTCTTTTCTTTTAATCTTTTCTTCAGCCTTACATATATAATGAAGGATTATCTGTTGTCCTAGTTATTAATGGTCCACAACGGCTGAAAAATGTTTAATTCGCCATAATTTTCTGGCAAAATGTTTGTAATCATATTCATCTTATGTGTAGCGTTCATTACACACTTCTCTCATGTAGATTACCCAATATTATAATGTTGAAACTGCATTATTCCAATTCATTACACTTTGGAAAAGGTTTGTTACCAATTTATTGTCCTAGTTTAATAAAATCCATCAGGTCGTGATAAGATGAACCAGAGTTGCAACTTCTAAACTCATCATACCATTCACTGATGAATAGCATGCTTTACATGCTCTACTATCATGTAAATTTATACAACAATAACAACAAATCGTTTATCTCAATTTTTTTGGGGTTGCCTGCATGAATCCTACTCTTCAAATTAGTTCTATTGAGAGTCATCTCCTCCGCTAAGTTAACCATTATCATATCCTTCTTAACAGTTTTCTAACCAATTTTCCTTAGGCCTGACTCTAGTCCTTTCACTCTGAATGATAATTTATTCACTTCTCCTAATTGGTGCATTTATGGCTTCCATTACTCATAACCAAACCTTGTCAAATGATTCTCTTATTTTATCCTCGATAGGAGCAGTCTTCAGCTTCTTGTGATTATACTCATTTCAAATCCTCTTAGCATGTATATCCACTCGTCCTTGTAACATTTTTACCTCAACTACACTCATTTTCTGCACATATTTTTTTAATGGCCCAACTTTCTGATCCATAAAATGTTGCGGGTCTTATAATTGTTCCACAGAATGTCATGTAAATTTTCTAAGATCATACGTGGTTGAGAAAGTTTTGAACATATTGAATCAGGTATGGGTATGTAAATTACCTTCTTTTTTTCACTTCGAGAAACATCTATTAGTTTTTCTTTGGGCTTACTGAAGATTTTGTGTGTGTATGTTTAAATATAATTTTTTAATATGTACCAGTTGAAATATTTCGTGTTCCAAAAAATCTAAGCGTGTTCTTATAATTTATAAACCATTGAGGTTGGAATCCACAGTGATTGCAGTTTTAAAGAAATATTTTCCTTGTGCTGGCTAAGCCTACATATAAGAATTTTCCTACTAAAAAATTGTAAAGGGCATTGCTTTTCCACCTTCTACCACATGCAAGGACGTACATATCTTTAATAAACCTTTCAACATGCATGCAGGTGTGTGATCCCTAACACTCCTGCCTTGCTTTCATATGAACCGGCATTTTCAATTGTATACTATATTATTCACTTCATAGATCACACTATGTATGAGCAGACGTACTCAGTTGTAAACAGTGTTGCTCTGTTATGTAAGTACTACTTCTTTGTTTGGCCACAAATCTACTTAATGTGGCAGGCTTTTTCTATACTGGAAACTTGCTTTGTTCTCATATGTGTCTAGTTCATCCATGAACTCCTTTCCTTAACTTTTTTGTACTGCTTTTATTTTGCAGGAACATGTGGAGAACACACTGATAACAAATGATGATGTCCTAGGAGATCCAATACCTTATGACCAGCAAGATGCTATGCGCCATATTTGTTACCAGTTATTTGATTTGACTCCTAGTGTATGTAATCTGCAACTGTCTTTTTTATCTATCACATGGATATCTCCTTATGCACAATTTACAGAGACAAATTAGATTGCTGTCATAGTCTTAATTTTTGCATTACATGTTTAATTCAGATTAAGTCAGTGGTTACAAACTCCATTCAATGTTACTTATAATTGCATAGAGAGTTTAATTCTGTGTGTTTATTGATCAAAATGGGATATTTTATGAACTTTGCACGTTAGCGGTTGATGCACTTCCCTGTAGCAAATATGAGAAATATAGCTTTTCATTTTCTCCTATGATGTTTTTGGGCTGGGGAAAGTTGGGTGGGTTTCTTGTTGGTCGTATGAGCTTTGGTTCAGGCTTAAATGAGTTGCTGATTTTGCCTTCAAACAGGCCAATTAAGGGTACATAGCAGGTTCTTCTTGCTGATAGTTGTCTTGTCCTAGCTTGTACCATGGAATAATGACAGAACACTCCCTGGGTTTCAGTCAATATAGGAAATGGTCCCCCACTTTTATTGAAGTGTCTAAAGACTCGAATTTTCAGGTTTTTCACCTGAAATATTTTTTTTCTGGCCCAGTGGATTAAAAAAACCATAACATGCAGTTTCATCTACCCATAACATGCAGTTTCATCTAAATGTCTAAGGAGTCCCTCTTTTAGCTAAAAATGGTAATTTAAGGAAGGAAAATGGCAATATGTGCATTATGTCATTATAAGTAGGGGTGGAAAGGAATTAATTAGAGTGCTAAGTTGTTTGTATTTGTATTTGTTTAATATTCTCCAATTCGAATCTGAATTCGGATACCCAGTTCTGGAGTTTCAATTTTGAACTTGAATACTCGGTATTTGATAAATATTCATGAACACTCATGAATAATTATCAAATATTAAGTATATTTATTTTGCTGAAGAATTTGATTTTCATGTAGTAATTAAATTTATAATTGAAAATTGTTCCTTTATAATTGTGATGAATATATATTTAATTTGAATATCTTGTTAGAAAAGTGATTTAGTACGCTTTAAGTATCTCAGAATTAGTATATAGATATTAAGTAGAAAATGTAAGTGGGTTGAAAATATTAACATCATGTGTGTGATAATACAAATTATAGCGATGAAGGTTTAAACGAATATTTGGTAAACAAACAAATTGAATATGCATCGGTTAAATACTTAAATTCTATTTGTTTTAAGAATTTAAATACTAAAACTATTTGTTTAGTGTTAAATGAACTATTGAATCGAATATAACCTAATAGTTTCTCAAACAATTAACAAAGTTTTTGTTAATTATTTGGTTTATTTCCACTTATAAGAGAACTAGTATGGCCATTATGCTAAATGTTGGTTACTATAGGGTGCAAAAAGTTGGATGCTAATACAAGCCATAATTTCTATGCATCAGATCTTACCCCAAAATAAATTGCATCTTATATATTGCCCCAAAGCATGGTATTAATATTAGCATATAATATTATTGTACCTAGGAGGTGTAGAACGTGAATGAAATATATGGAGAGAACATGTCAATTCGTTGGAGAAAAAAATTGAGAAAATTTGGTAGTTGGAGAGTAGTTCAGAATGGTATAGACTTGATACAGGTGTATCTTCTCTTCAGGAGCTTAACGATCCTCATAGGAGTTTTAGTATAGTGATTCTCATGGTATCTTAAGAATAGTGTAGAGGAGTCGTGGACAAAATCATGGGAGGCGGCGAAGTCGAAGAGTTCAGAAAAAGACAGGAAAAACAATT
>BQKN01066719.1:3934-27752 GCA_022839385.1 Asparagus kiusianus | reverse complement strand
TTAAAGTACCAACACACATAATACAACATATATATATATATATATATGGTAAGCATAGGCATTGAGCTTATGCAATTTTCTTTATTGATCTGTAAAACTAACACCTCCGCAAGCTCATACAGCAATGGAACCATGCATAAATACCTGCTGCATTTAATTTCTTATATGTGCTCGTGTATGAATGTACATGTTGAAATCTATACATACCACAATTCTCAATTCTCTTGTTCCTTCGAATCTATGGAGTAGTAATATTGTTCAAATGAGAGGTTCACACATTGTTTTTCCACATCGTCTCGTGCATCTGATATACATAGTATGCACTTTGATTCCTAAATACCTACAAAATCCTGCACTATGCACCTTGTTAGGTCTAATGTACTTTAACAAAAACTATTTTTCTCACAGTTATTTCCTGTTCAGAGGATCTAATATAACCATCTAATGCTAACTTCTTTCTGCAGAGTGTATGCCACCCCCGAAATGGCAACGCAAATGCCACCATTTCCAGCAAAGATAAACATAGAGCTCACGAACTCTATCCTCCCAAGTAGGATAAATACAAACATCAAATGAGATGCTGGACTTGTCAAAGGATTTGGGTTCTCTCATCAGGTTGAAGAACAAAATCATACATCGGCATTATCCAAAACCCTTGTTCATTTTCGGATCAGTAGGTAGGAGAAGTCCCCTTTTTACCTCTATCAGTCGGTTTGTAATCTTCATTCAGCTTAGCTCATGCTTTAGTTGTACAAACTTGTGTAGTGTGGGCTTATGTAGATATATAGTTCTTGTAGATATAAGATAGGTCTAGACAGTTTTGTAAGATACAGGATGTTACATTAACTTGTCCAAAAGAAAATAATCTGCCTGCCTACACACTGTATATGTGCGAAACACGCGAGGATAGAATGTGCACAAAATTGTCTAAAACATGTCAAGTGTGGAGCAATTGACAACTTGCTCGAAATCTAAATACCGTCAAATATGGCAGTTTAATGAAAAAGTGGATAGTGTTGTGCAGAAATTCATGGTAATTTGTGAAATTTACCCATTAATATTATTCAACACTGTGTTCCAAATTCACCCAACTGGACGTATGGTCTGTGTTTTATGCAATTGGGAGCAGCAAAGAAATATGAAACATAAATAATGGCAAAAGGATCTCTTTCTCTGATTTCTCTACAGGCAGCTGGGATACAGTGCACAAGTATCCTTCAATATCTGAGGATTGGAAATTTTTTAGTTAAATGTGAAAACAAAAGGGGGCTTTGCATTTAAGAGAAGATCTTCGGCCTAACAAGCTTCGACTTATTTTTGATTTGGGAGTTGTCTTTTGACATAATTTTTGGTTCTTGAAAATATTTTGGAGCGTGATGCATTCGTGTTTGGTTTATTCGAGCCACAGCTAGTATCTTGGATGTTGTTTTTTACTTCCCCCCACTTTATTATCTTCTTTCTCTATACTTAAACATGACTTGCTATAGGGACCCCTCAATATTCATCAAACGTCAAATGTCCCTCAAAACTTCATTGATTGCAAAGAACCTCCATTTATAGCCCATAACTTACACAGATTTGAAACTGTGTTTGGAAGGGTTTATTTTTAAAGAGTTTTATGAGTAATACTGGTTCTGATGCCTTTCGGCTTTTTATGATAAAATTCTTATAGAAGTTGTATGGGTAGAATGATTATTTACTTAGCAGGATGGTTATTTATTGGTCAAACCTACCTTATTTATATGCGCTTATGATGTCGTTTTTTAAAAGTTGTGAATCTCATCTTTTTTTTAATGAGACTTGTAAGCTAGCTTATTACTGGTTAGCTAGCTTATTACTAGTTTACCAAATAATTAGACATTAAAAAGCTAACCTAAAAGCTAGTTTGTAAAAAAAAAAAGCTCTCCCAAACACCCTCTGAACGCAGTCCGCAATCGCAATATTTTCTATTGTAAATCATCCATCTATTTATTATTCTATTATATGTTATTATTATTTAAGAGAAGCGAAGCTTTTGGGCCTGTGAGTTTCATTTCCAAAACCCAGTAATACCCTCAAAATTTATATACACCTTGAAAGTTAGTTTTAGGACAAACTTGGAAAAAGTCCAATCAAAACTAACCAGTTAATCCTCCTAGTTCAAAAACCAAATGCAACACAATCCAAATCTCCCTCAAACTTTCATCAAATAAATAAATAAACTCCCCTAAACTATTCAACACCACAGAAACGTGGAATTTTTGGATCTGCGAATGCTGTAATTCCCTTCATTTAAATTATATAAATATTTTATCTCTATTCATTTATATTGGAAATCTCACAGTTTGTACAAGGAATTAGAGTTTGAAAGCATTTTTTTATGCACAAGTGTACTATGTTATGCGCTCATTATGTGCACCAGAATACTTGTTTAAATTATAACCCAAACATTTGGAATAAAAGCTTGGTTGTTGTTGTTCTGTAGTACCGTTATCGTCTACACGCTTTCTTGCACAAAAGATGAGTTAGGCTAATGTACCAACACTCATAGTTGAGAAAGTTCCATCATAAAATTGCTCAAGTTTTACCTGACACCAACCTGAGTCAATTGGTATCAAATTCCTTATGGAAGCAACTCTAATCAATAGGCCTTCAAATTGTAAAACCTTAATGGTTAGTTTTCTTTAGAAACCAATCTTTCTTGATAGGCAGTTCCGGAATGTAACTAAGGATCATATCTAATATACTATGAAAGAATTTAGATGAAGAGATTGACAAGTTCTGCTACAGCAGATTGCAGTAATCTTCAAGCTTGAAGCCAATAGAGCTGAAGAAGCATTGTACAAGTGAA
This sequence comes from Asparagus kiusianus, assembly GCA_022839385.1. NCBI lineage: Eukaryota > Viridiplantae > Streptophyta > Magnoliopsida > Asparagales > Asparagaceae > Asparagus > Asparagus kiusianus. The sequence continues at coordinate 24,922 of BQKN01066719.1, read as the reverse complement.
GCGATTCGGGGTGGGGGGGGGGGGGGGGGGGCACTAATTACTGTAGTTTTCTAAGCAAAAATGCTTGATACGCTTTTGTGTAAAAGGTTATCTGTATGCAAGTGCATCATTGACTATGTATCCATGTGATCATGGGACTCATTTTTGAGCATATTCCTACTTGCCACCGTGCATGGGGTTTACACTATGCTGATTCTTGCAGGTACAGGAAAACATTCAACTGTTATGCCAAGCGCGGGACAACTTGAATAGCGTCATGATCAAGTATGTTGTAACATTTCTGTTTTCCTCCAAAAAAATAGCATACTAGAATCTAGAGGTGAGTAAGTGGCATGAAAGTTCTATTGAGAGATTGTTATTTGTTGCTTCATGCCTATTTGTTTAACTTGAAAAGTTTTGTTTGGGTCCCTCATTGCAACTTGATAACACTACATCCCTTTTTATCCCAACTTCTTTAATTAAGTCTATATCAAATATTTACATTTTTATAAGCACTGTAATTTTATAATTGAACATCTTAAATGAATAAAAAAATTCTTAGAAAAAACTTTTGGCTGAGTTCTATAAGCAAATCAATGCTAGAACGCCCTTAAAACTTGTGGGGTCAGCACATGCTGGCATGGGTTCAGTAAAATTTCTGTGCATTTACACATGGCATTTGGTAAGCATAGGCATTGAGCTTATGCAATTTTCTTTATGGAGCTGTAAAACTAACACCTCCGCAAGCTTGATCCATACAGCAATGGAACCATGCATAAATACCTGCTGCATTTAATTTCTTATATGTGCTCGTGTATGAATGTACATGTTGAAATCTATACATACCACAATTCTCAATAGTAATATTGTTCAAATGAGAGGTTCACACATTGTTTTTCCACATCGTCTCATGCATCTGATATACATAGTATGCACTTTGATTCCTAAATACCTACAAAATCCTGCACTATGCACCTTGTTAGGTCTAATGTACTTTAACAAAAACTATTTTTCTCACAGTTATTTCCTGTTCAGAGGATCTAATATAACCATCTAATGCTAACTTCTTTCTGCAGAGTGTATGCCACCCCCGAAATGGCAACGCAAATGCCACCATTTCCAGCAAAGATAAACATAGAGCTCACGAACTCTATCCTCCTAAGTAGGATACATACAAACATCAAATGAGATGCTGGACTTGTCAAAGGATTTGGGTTCTCTCATCAGGTTGAAGAACAAAATCATACATCGGCATTATCCAAAACCCTTGTTCATTTTCGGATCAGTAGGTAGGAGAAGTCCCCTTTTTACTTCTATCAGTCAGTTTGTAATCTTCATTCAGCTTAGCTCATGCTTTAGTTGTACAAACTTGTGCAGTGTGGGCTTATGTAGATATATAGTTCTTGTAGATATAAGATAGGGCTAGACAGTTTTGTAAGATACAGGATGTTACATCAACTTGTCCAAAAGAAAATAATCTGCCTGCCTACACACTGTAGATGTGCGAAACACGCAAGGACAGAATGTGCACAAAATTGTCTAAATACCGTCAAGTGTGGAGCAATTGACAACTTACTCGAAATCTAAATACCGTCAAATATGGCAATATAATGAAAAAGTGGATAGTGTTGTGCAGAAATTCATGGTAATTTGTGAAATTTACCCATTAATATTATTCAACACTGTGTTCCAAATTCACCCAACTGAACGTATGGTCTGTGTTTTATGCAATTGGGAGCAGCAAAGAGATATGAAACATAAATAATGGCAAAAGGATCTCTTTCTCTGATTTCTCTACAGGCAGCTGGGATACAGTGCACAAGTATCATTCAATATCTTAGGATTGGAAATTTTTTAGTTAAATGTGAAAACAAAAGGGGGCTTTGCATTTAAGATAAGATCTTTGGCCTAACAAGCTTTGACTTATTTTTCATTTGGGAGTTGTCTTTTGACATAATTTTTGGTTCTTGAAAATATTTTGGAGCGTGATGCATTCGTGTTTGTTTTATTCTAGCCACAGCTAGTATCTTGGATGTTGTTTTTACACCCCCCCCCCCCCCCCCCCCACCCACTTTATTATCTTCTTTCTCTATACTTAAACATGACTTGCTATAGGGACCTCAATATTCATCAAATGTCAAATGTCCCTCAAAACTTCATTAATTATATCAGATATCAAGGTGGCTTCCAAGGCTCAACTTCACCAAATCAAACAGCACAAGCTCATCCAAAGATGTAAATGTCTGCAACAGTTTGTAGGCTCAATAGCAACTACAATTTGACTCGGAGGTTGTTCGATTCGCTATAGCGCAAGGGGGGAAACTGCAATTGTATCTTACTTACATATTTTGGTTATGTAGAGATGTTTCACTATGACAGATGAATGAGCTTATGATTACGATTGCGAAGAACCTCCGTTTATAGCCTATAACTTATACAGATTTGAAAGTGTGTTTCGAATGGTTTATTTTTAAAGAGTTTTATGAGTAATACTGGTTTTGATGCCTTTTGGCTTTTTATGATAAAATCATTATAGAAGTTGTATGAGTAGAGTGATTATTTACTTAGTAGGATGGTCATTTATTGGCCAAACCTACCTTATTTATATGCGCTTATGATGTCGTTTTTTAAAAGTTTGTGAATCTCATCTTTTCTTTTCTTTTTTTAGTGAGATTTATAAGCTAGCTTATTATTGGTTAGCTAGCTTATTACTAGTTTACCAAATAATTAGACATTAAAAAGCTAACCTAAAAGCTAGTTTGTCAAAAAAAAAAGCTCTCCCAAACACCCTCTGAATGCAGTCCGCAATTGCAATATTTTCTATTGTAAATCATCCATCTATTTATTATTCTATTATATATTATTATTATTTAAGAGAAGCGAAGCTTTTGGGCCTGTGAGTTTCATTTCCAAAACCCAGTAATACCCTCAAAATAATTTATATACAACTTAAAAGTTAGTTTTAGGACAAATTAAAGTTGGAAAAAATCCAATCAAACTTCTCCCAAACTCTCTTAACTAGCCAGTTAATCCTCCTAGTTCAAAAACCAAATGCAACACAATCCAGATCTCCCTCAAACTTTCATCAAATAAATAAATAAACTCCCCTAAACTATTCAACACCACAGAAACGTGGAATTTTTGGATCTGTGAATGCTGTAATATCCCTTCATTTAAATTATATAAAGATTTTTTCTCTATTCATTTACATTGGAAATCTCACAATTTGTACAAGGAATTAGAGTTTGAAAGCATTTTTTTATGCACAAGTGTACTATGTTATGCGCTCATTATGTGCACCAGAATACTTGTTTAAATTATAACTACAAGGGTAACAAACCTAGTAATTAAAGTTTATAATGCCTATAATTACAACAAACTGAGAAATTTTAAACTTGTACTAAATGACTACTACTTCAATTGTGGAGATTGCAATCGCATGCAACTCATGCTCGGATTGTAATTACAATTACAACGATGCCAAACAAACCCTTGATAAAAAAAAATTGGTCAACTTGAAGATCAGATTACAGTCTTTTTTTTTTAAATATTAATAACAACAGCTACGTTTAAAAAAAAAATCTAGGTATAAAACAGTCTGATTACCTCACTTCTGTTTCGTGACAAAAGTAAACGATAATCAAACAAATGTATCTGACCCAAATTCAGATTCACAAAGTAATAATTTGGACGTGCAAACATCAGCGACAACAGCAGCCAAATAAGAACAAAACAAAAAAAAATTTAACGCACGTACACTGTTGTGCATGTTTTGTAGGGAATTTTTTGGTTAAATATCAGAAAACCCTCATAACTTTGGACGATTATCAAGTAACCTCCCATAACTTCCAAAATACTAGAACCCCGAATCCCAAACCCCCCTCTCAAAAAATTTAAAATTAAAAAATAAAAAAAATAAAAAATAAAAATAAATAAATTAATTAAAAAAACTGAAGTTAAGGGGCAATAGAAAAAAAACCTTAACTTTAAGATTTTATTAAAAAGACCCTTCTAACAATTTTACCCATAATTTTTCACTTTGATGGATAAAACTATGCATGAAGATGTTTTTTTCGGTGGAAATTTTAGTTGACAAACTTTAAGGAGGTTTTCTGATAAAATTTACTCGTTAAATGTTAAAGAGAGTTTTATGATAACCCCTAAATTTAAGGCGGGTTTTATGGTGGCTTTGGGTTAATCCTCTAAAGTTAATTAAGAGGCGCAATCTATCAACTGACACATGTGGACCCCAAGGACGGAAATCAATTTCAATGGACTGGTCAAAAAGTTTGGCAGAATGGGATTTATTTTAACATCAAAGTCTTAAAATAGGGGCCCTGTATGTATTTCTTCATCTCTGCCGGATTCTTTTCCTACAAGACCGCGACTTTTATGATCCAACATACGGCTTACATTTTTCTTTTGAATTTTTTTAGAAAGATACAAAAAGACATGGTTCAACTTTCAATGTTTTCCCCCTTCTTGGATATTTTCATATATGCCCTCAGAAAAAGTTCCATATTTCTATAAAGCCCACTTGCCGAACTAGTCATTAAGGTAGTATTTCTAGTCATAAGTGTGTTTATGTTGTATGATGAATAAAACTTTTAAACTATCCTTCGTAGCTCATGGCTATGTTAGTATGTTACATAGGCAAGAGTTCCTTTCTTCAAAAGTTTCAAAGAGAGATGACTAAAAAACCGAAAAAAATTACAAAAATAATTTTCAATTCTCCCATCCAAGTTCTGAAGTGAAACAAAAACCAAACGCAAATGTAAAAATCAAAAGCTTTTCCGAGTTGAATGTAAAAGTCAGAATCAGCCTTTTATCATTCTTTTTCTCCCTCTCTCTCTTCAACTAACTTTCACTAAAGCCTTAAAGCGCCAAAAGTGAAGAGTTTTCATGCTAATTTTATACTCTTTTCATACATCGAGCATAGCAATGTAAAAGGAATTTTGATGAATACTATAAAGTTTCTCCACGTACTCAGTAATCTCCTTTAGCTTCTGCTTTCCATTCTTGGGATCGGAGCTTTCTCATTTGCTTAGCGAAGAGGATTTTGTCCCGGTTCGATCCATTCCCCACTTTGCAAGAAAACCCATTTGCAACTTTTAAAAGGCCTTTAATGAAATAATTAATGCATAAAGAGGGGGCAGGGGGCTTTCTTCGAAAGATTTTTTGTTATATGATGTATAAATGTAGACATGGCTACGTTCATGTAATCTAGAGGATATGTATGTGCTCTACCTTAGATACGGATGTTGTGTTTGAAAATCTTTAGCTTCTAGAGAGCTGTCAGATGAATTTTGGAACTTGGGTTGTTTTTATTTTGGAGAATTTTCGAGGGTTAAAAACAAATCTCTCTATATAGTTTTACATGATGAGATTACATTTTTGGTGGAAGCTGCTGATTCAGAGCTCTTTCTTTTGAGGTTGCAAGAGTTTAGTGACTGCTGGTATGTTTCATTTCTCTACAGTATCTTATGTTTCTCTTTATTTTTTTCTTTCTATTTAAATGGTTACATAGAGAATAGAGCAAGTTAGTCATGATCATTTTTTTCGGGGGTAAATATCACCAAACATTTTGTTGCTTGTGCCACTAGTAGTTGATTCCAGTTTCTTAACAATTTGATGTTCTCAGTGTTAAACTTCCAAAAGTTTATCGAAACTTTTGATTTGTTCTTCATTAATATGGGGGGAAACATATCCCTCATTCTAAGATATTGTTAACTTTGAAAGTAGAGAATATCCCTAACTCTATAAGATTTCAAATTAATCTTGAGATTTGATGCAGAGGGAGGGTGTGTTTAGATGATATCAGAGCAGCGGATGTCAAATATTTATCTCTCTGTATTTTCAATTGGATTAATATAATATTTTTTTGTCACATAAAACTAAGGAGTTTTAGAAGATAAATAAGATTCCCCTAGCCTTCACCACAACTTCGGAGTTATTAGGATTTTGAAAACTTAACTATTTGATAATGCCAAGCTAGCACTTGTCACTTATGATCTAAATTTCTCAAAATGTCGCATTACTCTAGTCCTATCCTTGCATTAGGTATGATCCTGTCCCAGTTGTTCAATACAACCTGCAACCTGTCGACAATGAAGCAATCTAGTCAAACAATAGAAAAATTTTCAGTTTTCGGCTCAGAGTTATCACAAATTTATTTTAATCCCCCGCAGCCTTTAGCAAATTGTAGTGGTCAACTCTCTAGTAAACTCTTGCATATACATTTTGCTAGTGGCTAACCACTCCTTTGTGTCATGCCGATAGAGATACTGCACATGTTGTTCATGGCTCTTTACTAAGTTGGTGCAAAATTTTCTACCTCAATGTAAATGATAATAAATTATTATTATAATAACAACAAGTAACTAAAATTAGGAGGTAAGCGATATATTGTTAGCTACTATATAATGGTTCTAATCTGTTTCTTTCTTACATTGAAATAACAGACAATGAAAATGAGTTTAAAGTTCAGTAAGGCGTTGTGGCTTCTGTGCATATTGGTGGCGGTTTCCAGTTTTACCCTCAGAGAAGTTGAAGCTCTCAATGTTCATGACAGGAAAACGAAGTTTATTACTCAAAAAGGTGAGAAGAGAATGTTTATAATTAAGTTGGAGATTTTTCTCTTCTAGAAAAATTATTAAGCTTGTGAAATTTTATTCTGATCTATGCAATTAAAGAGACAATGGTGGCAATTTTTCGAAGCGATCTCAAAATAGTTATGATTATTAGTTGTATCTACTGTTCTTTATTTGTATCTGTTGTTCCTTGGGTAGTATATTTCAACTTGTTGGTTGATTCTCTAATTATATTTATTTTCTTGTACTTCCCTTTGACAGATAGGATTCTAGTTGAAGCACAAAATAATACAATATCCGCTTTAACAATTAGAACAGAGAGAGTTGATCCTTTGGATGATTTGAAGAAGTATAAAGGAGGCTATAATGTTACAAACAAACATTATTGGAGTGTAAGTACAACTTCCCTCCCTTTTCAAACTTGAGCAAATTAATTATATTAAATGAAACATAACTCTTATTATTTTCCTCTAATTATCTGTTCATTTTTCAGTCTACAATGTTTACAGGAAAATTTGGGTTCATGATTGCGGCTATGTGGATCATTGCTGGCCTAACTTATGCTGTAATTCTACTCATTTCAACTATTTTTTGTAACAGAAAGAGGAAAATAGAGAAGAAAAGATTTCCTTGCGCTAGGAAATACTCTATTTGGCCCGCTGTACTTGGAATTATTTTCACAATATTAGCTTTGTAAGCATGATTCCTCTAACCAAACAATTCACGAATTGCAACCATTTCTTCGCATAAATACTAAGCATTTAAATGTATTTATAGAGTTGCATCTGGAGTAGCTCTTGGTGGTAGCACTAGATTCAACTCAAGAGCCAGATCAATCAAGAATATCATTGTTGAAGCTGCTAATAACGCTTCATCGATGATATATAGTGTTACAAAATCTGTTGAGGCGATGCAAAGTGATTCACAGGTATTTGCAAGCTTAAGTGGGTCCAGCACACTAAATTCCACATTACAGAGGCTTGACAGAGAGGCTGAAAATATACAGAAAAAGGCTGGAGGGGCTACGCATCAGCTCAATAAAGGTCTTGAAATTATGTAAGAATGAAGTCGCATAATTACTGAAATATATCATTCAATATATTGATTCATGAAAACTGACACATTGATGTGTTTTTTTAAGGACTGTGCTGACTATCTTCACGGTTTCATTAAACCTGGTTGCTCTTCTTGCTTTATTAGGTGATTAGAACTATACTAAATCTGACAGTTCACCATCAATTAATATGCACCATTTTTTCAAAAATTTCCCTCATTCTCTTCTTGTTGGCTATTGCAGCATCAGGGCCTTTGCTGAGGTTCTGCAGAATTTTTCATATGTAAGTTAAGCATCAAATTTAACTCCGAAAGTATTCATATCATCAATAACTTATTCTAAATTTTGTGCTCTTGCAGGCTTATTATTCTTTGCTGGGTATTGACAGTCCTCTTTTGGTTATACTTTGGGTTGTACTATTTTCTAAACAAGTAAGCCACTGGCCTCATCGTTATTGAAATCTAGGACAAATTTTATAAAATCCCTCTAAAATTTGTATAGCATGGAGAACCATTTGGACTTTGAAAATCATACTAAACCTCCTGAATTACTGGATTTCTCCTAAATGCCTCTTAGCGGGTAGAGTAAAAAGTCTAGACTGAGAAGGGGTAATAAAAGTAATATTTAGTAGACAGGGATAAAACTGTCCAAACCGCCATAGTCACGGTACTTAACGGACGAATTCATGGTTGTTTTGTACTGATTTATAAAGCGGAAGGGTTTTTGAAATTTATCCTAAAATCTGTCATTCTCTCACTAAATTACCGATACAGTAATTCATCCTTCTTTCAGATTTGCTGGTGATACATGTGCAGCTCTTGATGAGTTTCAACAAAATCCCCGAAACAGCACTCTAAGCTCAATTCTTCCATGTAATGATCAGTCTTCAGCAAAAACAATTTTACATGGTGTTGGTGCAGAAATTCACAATGTAATCGATCAGGTAACGAACATTGTGCACAAATTCTAAGAAAATCTTCTGTAGAGTATGCACATAAGATAAACAATATATAATTAATCGATTCAAATTGAAAAATTTTGTAGGTAAATGCAAATATATCGAGTCTACAATCATTGTCACTTCCCGGTATGAAATATATCTGCAATCCATTCTCAGGACCACCTGATTACAGTTATCAACCAGAGAATTGCTCTTCTAATACTATTCGAATAGGAAATATACCTCAAGTAAGCTTATACAATGCTTATTCCTTTCAAACCATAGTACATTTATGACTTGCATGATTCATATTGTCTTTCTAAAGGTATTGAAGATATACACATGTTCAAATGAAGCCTGTAAACAAGGAGAATTCATATCAGCTACCGATTACAGCAAAGCCGAGGTTTATGCCAATTCGATTCAGAACATAATTAATGCTTATCCTAATATGGAGAGTTTGGTAGATTGCCAGTTAGTAAAGGATGCATTCTCGAAAATATTGATCAAGGAATGCAAACCATTGAAGAAGCACGCGCACATGACATGTGCAGCATTTGCGACTCTGTCGACCACTATGGTGATACTTCTACTAGTATGGATTGCAGAAGCTCATCGTGAGAGTAGATATCGATACTTTGGTGGGTCGATTAAGCCACATTCGACTCCAATAGAGATTTCAGACGTCAAGATAATGGATATGGACTCTAGAAGTTTTGAATTGAGAGAAGGATCCTTTTGATATCACAGTCCTCCCTTTTACTTTGTTTCTCTCTTTGTTTCTTGATATGTTGGCTGGAGAATCCAACCACATGTGTATGTTATAGCATGAGAAGATGAAGATCTTCCATTTGTAAGTGTAAATAGAAAACTTTCCAAGATTCAGATGAATAAGAATGATAATCTCTTTCTCAGACGTAAACATAGCCTTGCCACTGTACCAAAACTTCAAATTATGATGATTATAGCTAGTAGATTTCCTTTTCATGCTCTCATAACATCCCCCCTCCCCCCCAAAAAAAATAAAAATAAAAATAAAAATAATAAAAATAATAATAATCTACTTCTTTATTACTAAAGGAGAACAACAAAATAGCTAAAACGAGCAGTAAATTTTCTAATTTTCCACGTATTTTCCCCTCAATTCTCCACAATTGTAAATCCCTGTTGGACCAATCACAGGGATTTACCAACTCATCCGAAATACTATCCCACGCCCATTTCCCAAACTTCCCACGTTACCACGTTCTCCAAACTACCCCTTCTCTCCGTCTCTTTGTCTTTCAACTTCCCCCAATCTCCATTCTCTCTTCGAAGACAACGACAACGAATCCCTCTCCCAAATCCTCACCGAGCTTGAATTAATCGCTCGATCGATCGCTTGATCGTCTCTTATGAAGTTTTGACCTTTGATTATAACATTGATTTCCCCTCCATCTCCTTTCCCCTAATCTGGCCTAAATTTAAAGGTAAGCCTTCGTTTTTGTCGCCTTTTCATGAATATTTGGGTACAAATTTGTATGAGTTAGTGAATATTTTGGTATTGATCAATCTATTCTTTTAGAAATTTTAAATTTTGATAAAATTTTTTGCTGAAATTTTGGTATTAGGGTTTGAGGATGGACGCTTCTGACAAGATGGAGGGCAAACAAGCATCACCTGCTGCCTTTGTTGAAGGAGGGATTCAAGATGCATGTGATGATTCATGCAGCAATTACCTTGAAGAGTTTTGTGTCAATCATCCTTCAGCGGTATCAATATGCTTACATTTTCAATTTAATTGGAATTTTAGAAATTTAAAGTTGGGGTCTTGCTGATTTGATACATTGGTTCATTTTTTAGGTTACATGCTGGAAGCACGAGTTCCATCTTCATTGCATTCTTGAATGGTGCTCTTTGAACCCTCATTATATTACTCTTTTAAGGAATATTTGGGGTGTTCTTCAATGCATATTTGGAGGCGCCAGTGGCGGAGTCTGATTGCCACGGAAGAATCAAAATGATAAACTTCGACAACAGGCGCAAAATCACAGAGTGCAACTTAAAGGTGAGATTCTTCCCTTCTTTTCATTCGTAGTCTTGCATATTTGATCTTTACGACAAAGTTTATTTTTTAGGGCCTTATATTTTTCTTTGATCTGAATTTTCCAGGGTTTGTTTCTCAATCCCAATATGTTTCCCTTTTCTTTTCTAATTGATGTTGCAGTTTATTTTTTAAGGCTTTATATTTCTTTTACAATGTTCTAAAATTGTCTATACAATATGTTGGAAAGATCTGATTTTTTTTATGTTTACGTTTCTTTTTTTAGAAAGTTGTTATTTTATCAGGTATATCTCTCTTGTCATCTAATATTTACTTGCTCTTCCATTTAAGATTTTTTAGGGATTTATTATGTTCATTCCAAAGTAATTATCATGTTGTAAGAGACAAAAGCACTAACAAAAGTAGAAAAATTAAATCTCTGATTTATCTGAAGGAATTCATTCACAACAACCTTCTCTCTATCGATGACCTTAAGGTCCTCTTCTGTAATCCTGACATCTCTTTTTCTTCTGCAAACTAATTGGTTGTTACAGTTTGTACATTCAGTTACTAAGCCGCTATGTGAGTTAGTGATATAGATATAAATGTTGGAATTGTATTTAAGTCTACCTCTGAAATCGTAATATTTAAGTCTAAATTCTATTTTTTTGCTACTTCTTTTAACTAAAGGAGAACAATGAGATGAACAGTAAATTGAACCACCAAATAACTGATTCACTTTTTTAATTTAAAAGTGCCCACGTATAAGAGTTTCAACGGATTCCTTTTATCCCGTAAAAAAACCGCCTCACCTAACCCACGTCTCACAGAATGTGTAAACTCTCTGGAAATCTCCACTCCCATCTCTGTATTCTAATACTAAAAAAGCTACTTTTTTTTCATCACAAATATCCTCTCCCTATCTCTGTCCCATTCAAGACCCCCTCTCTCTAAAACTCATTCAACCATCTTCTCTCTTGGCCAAAATAAAATCTTAGCAAACCCTTGATCGAGATATCTAAATTCAAGGTCCTGTCACCGATTCAGGTATTGTAGCTGACACAATTCATGATCCTAAGGTAAGAAAATTTATTCAATTACGAGTCTGCTGAGAAAAAATAATTGTTTATCTTCTCTTCCAATATGATCCTCATCATCTCTTTGTTCCTTAATAGTTTTCAAACTTTTTTTTGTATTTTTTCCTAATTTTGAGGGATTCAATATGCGATTTCAAATTGAGAGGGATGAGAAAAGAATGGTGGGAGCAGTAGAAAACGATGGTGAGTTAAATTTCTTGATTCTGATTTCTAATTTATAATTTGAGATCGTGGTTTTGGGTATTAGCATTTGGATGGGATTTTTCCATGGTGAGTAGTATATGTGCATCTTTAACAATGTTTTCATGTGTCGCTATGTACATTTGGCTAATCAAGATTACTTCTTTTTAGATTAGTACAATTGTATGAGAATACCTAAGTAGTTTTTTTTGCTAAGAAGAATACCTAAGTAGTTGATTCTAACATTTTGATGCATTGGCCACCATAAATTTTTGGATAATTTATGTATTCTCATGTTCTTTTTTGTTTATGATTTGATAATTTGATAAAAGGTCAATAAGATGGTATTCAGTCAGTTGTAGAATTAAACAATCTCAAAAATTAGTTGTTGTATCTTTAAATGCAATTTTCTTTTTTCTATTGGCTATCTTAAAATATATCATGATGTATATTTGTAGTTTTTTTTATCATACATTCTGATAGAATAATTTTATGTATATTGAAGTTCTACTACAATCATCAATACATGTATAATCTATTACTATATACTAAAGGAGAAGTCCGGTGCATTTTAATTTGCCACTTGGCAGGTAATTACAGATTTCACCTTTCATAATCTCTAATTATAAATTGTTTTATTACTTTTAACCGGCTTTCTCTCTTTTTATTCCTAATAAAAGCCTTGAATATTTAATTTCCTTAAAAATTAATATTTATTTTATTTACATTCAAATTTCACAATTATTACCTAACAATCTGTTAGGAACGCATAAATTCCAACTTCATTGTTAGTTTCAATAAAGTTTCTTTTTGTATTGGTTTGTTCGCAGCTTCTTTTATCTCTAATTCCATTGGAGTTTTGTTCAATAATCTCTCTTTCATGCATAAGTTAGTAATGTTAATGGAGCATTCATAGCAAATGCAACCCCTTTGGTTTGGAAAAATATTTATGTAATTATATAAAAAATTTAAGGGTATTTTTATTTATGGATTATGCAATGATCAGGAAATTCAATGGATTTCAAGTAATGGAGAACAAGGTGAAGATTTTTGATTTGGAAATTTTTGCACCTAAACAAGTGGAGATCCCAATTAATCATGCAAGTGCTCTATTTTAGGTCTTTCTCTTTCTTTATTTCTTTCTTTTTGTTTTTTTTTTGTTTTACTGATGAATACATTAATTTTTTGTAATGCATCAATTTACTATTGCATAGTTAAACTTATTATTTAATTGTACCAGATATGAGAAGTGTCATGAGAGATGAGGTGACATGAAACAAAATTATGTGTTTTAGTATATGATTATTATAGTGGCACTTCTCACTTTTCCTTTGGAAATTTTTTAGATTTAATTCCATCAAAGAAATTCAACATTATATATTGCTAGCAGGCTAGCTCACCAGAATTATAATGTTGGAGTAGTTCATTTTTGTTTGGTTTGAGTGTCTTTCTATTGTAAGATGTGGTTCCTTCTTCTCCTCCTCCTCCTCCTCCTCCTCCTCTCTCTCTCTCTCTCTCTCTCTCTCTCTCTCTCTCTCTCTCCCTCTCTCTCTCAAAACTGATTAAACGAAGCTTGAGCTTGATTAGTTTTTGTGAACTAAGGGATCACTACATCTCCCTCTCTCTCTCTCAAAACTGATTAAACGAAGCTTGAGCTTGATTAGTTTTTGTGAACTAAGGGATCACTACATCTTCTTTTCATCCCTTTGACTATATCTTTGAGTCATTAAGAATGGATATGGCTATTAATATTTAGATTCTAGATTTTAGTACACTTTATAGAAGAAGATTATCAAACAAAGTTTTTGCAAAGGTACACATACTTCTCGGATGTAACTTAATATCTAATGAGCCTATATTTTGTTTCATTCACAATTGTACTTCCAATTTGTATACCTTTTGGGAGCATATGGAGCAATTTTGGAGAAGTGATCGTTTGTGATTATGCTAATTGGAAAGTATAATTTGTTATTATGGTCTTTCTCCATTTGTAGGTATCTTATGAATGAAAATTAATATTTAGGCTTTAACAAAAGGGTGATATATGCAAAAGTGGAAAAATGTGATACATGAAATGTATAAATATTTAATATAGTCAAGCTTGGCAAACCAACTATCATCTGCAAGTATTGTCACACTATATTGTGGTATGAAGAAAGAGCAGAGAAATCTTGGAATGCAAAGAAACCTTCTTTTTCTATATGTTGCAACAAAGGAAGAGTGAAGTTTCCTCTTCTTAAAGAGCCTCCAATATTTTTGAAATACTTTATATCTAAAGCAGAATGCTTTATTTTGGTAACATGTTTAGTATTTCTAGAAAATCTTTTAGCACCTAAGCGCTGTTTTGGACTTACGATCCATGTAATTTCATGTTTTGGCAAATAGACCCTTTTAGTGAAATTTTTTTGACCCTTTAATTCTCAGATAAGATAGTCTCATTCTCACTCATTTCATGCAACGGAAATATCCGCCAAACAGCCAAACATTCACCGATAATTTTTTGTATACAAGATACTCTTTAAACCATGCATATTTGCAAAACATTCACCGAAAAAATCTTGGCTATTGCAAAGCCCTCCCCCCAAATCATCAACTTTAGAAAAGTACTCTAAATCAACAAACTAGTCAATTCTTTTACTCACCTTATCCGACAAAGTTAACGTCTTACGGTCTTACGGTCTTAGTATTATTTCGAAGTTAATGATTTGGGTCAATTTTGGAAGAAAAAAAAAATTACAAGATCAACAAACACGATTTAAGGGGTATACAGAAAAAAATACCGAAGCAAACAGTCATTTGTCGAAAATTTCTCAAATATTACTTATGCACAGGGGGGTACATGCAAAATAAACCCCAAATTTAAATTGTAAACCGGGGGCAGCCGAGTCCTGATCATCAGCAGACGGTCGAAAATGGCAGAGCAACCGGCGACCTTCGCCCCTCCGTCACCTGGGATCTCGCCGGTGAATCTCTCCGACTGCATCGAAGACCTCCTCCACTTCACCCTTTCCACTTATTTACAAGCACCGCCACTCCTCGATCTAGGGTTTTCAAAAGACTACTGCTCTCGCCTCCTCCAGCTCGACGAAGCTGATCCCATCTCCAGTGCCAACAGCGATTGCGGAGGAGTTCCAGCTTATCCTTTGTACAAACCCTTGGCGCGAGCTGTAGAACGCTCGATAAAGTCCGGATCTTTGGGCCGAGAACGCCGGTCGATTGATTTGATTCCGGTCGATGAGTCGGTGAAGGCGAGGGAGAAAGAGTGGAATGAGCTGATTGCGGATAAGGGATCAGAGATTCTGAATGTGAGTTAAAGAAGTAATAGATTTCTGTTCAGTTGTTGTTTAGGGTTTTTATATTGTTTGGTTCCTTGAATTGTGTGCAGATGTTGGAGGGTGTTGATTTTGAGTTGCATGTTCAGGAACCCTACTTTTCGCAGCTCAGGGGTAAAGCATGAATACATGGTCCAATTGTTGGGAGTTGTTATAAGTGATGTTTTGAGTATTAAGGTGTTGTTTGTGAATAGATGGTAGAAAAACAGTTGAAGGGAGGTGCGGTGGTAATTATAGCCGGTAAGATTTTGTAATCCATGGATTTTTCTACTTTTATAGCTTCTTTTTTTGTGTTAGCTATGGAGATTCACATGTCTGATCTCAACTCAAGATGAAATTAAACCCGCTAGCACGCAAGACAGTTAAACAAATAAGAAGTGAACATAAGAGTTTTACGCTGTTTAATCAACCAAGCTTGGCCTACGTCCACCCGACGCTCTGTTCTTAAAAGCGGGGCATCCAGCTAGGCGGAGACAGTACCTAGGCCGTTCAAGTTAGGCTTGGATGCTTCTAATTAATCTCTTTGCTTCTAGACTGTTTTCTTGGAGTCACGAGTCACTGTCAGATCTGTCTTCGATGTCAATAGATTTGCAAGTTAATTTATTATTAGTTCACGTTTGTTTACGATAGTATAAATTTGAAATATGAATATTTGGAGGCCTAATATACAATTAAGAAAGAGTTTAGTGTCTAATATGACAGTCCCTAAAATTTTGTGAGTATTCTTTTATCTTCAATTCTTTTTTACATTTGCAACACTATCTTTTAATGTGATATCTCTATGTATTTCTAGTTTTCTACCACTTTTTTCTTCCTCACTTTTCATTCATAGCAAAGTTTATATCTACAATCATCAAC
The DNA here is from genome assembly GCA_022839385.1 of Asparagus kiusianus. Classification (NCBI taxonomy): domain Eukaryota; kingdom Viridiplantae; phylum Streptophyta; class Magnoliopsida; order Asparagales; family Asparagaceae; genus Asparagus; species Asparagus kiusianus. The sequence goes on along the minus strand of BQKN01066719.1, from coordinate 8,869 downwards.
TTTCTAGATTTTCACCTATTCATTCTGTTTGTTGCAGGTATTAATCTTTCTTCTAGTCATGATACCTATTAACTCCATCATCTTTCCTGTAATTCAATGGCCAATCTCAGCATAGTCTCATGTCTAAGTTTTTCACCTTATTTCACCTAGTTGACAGTTTATTTGAGAAATGTTGATAACACATCCTTGCTTACTTGTTAAGTTGTTATTACACCAAGGTTAGGGAAAGCCCTTGAAAACTTCCCTTGCCTATTTAGCATTTTGTCTTGGTTGCATCGATGCAATTTGTATTGATGGGAATGCTCCAATGAACATTCTTTAGAATTCATTGCAGGTAGATCCGACTAGGTTTACACTAATTTTTAGCTAACTAACCCAACCCTCCTTTATCCATGCTTGGAGTCGACAGTGAAAAGACACATTATAGCAAATTAAGAAATTTCTTTTAGAGAATTGACTGAAACAACTTTCACTACAGGGTTTAAGTCGTAACAAAACAATTAAGTTCATAATTTCATGGAAATACATAAATTTGCAGGCATTTCAATCATAAATGGGTTTTTTTAGCGTGGCATGTATTAGAAGCTTATATTCTGTCCTATTTTATTTTAACTAGGATTACACCAGGTGCTGTACTTCTCTTCAACAAATGCCTCTTGTTCCAAGTTCAGGTGAAACAACCCTAGCTAACACTATATGTAAATATCTATCTGCATATTTGTAATTTACTATCTTCAGTATCTGGGCCAAGAGTCTGCAGTATGTATATCTTCTCTTCTCTCTCCCTCCCTCTGTACCTGCATGTATGGATGTTCTCTCAAACTAAAACCACCAGCCACCAGTAAACACACACGTATGCACGCGCACACCCACCCACACCAGCACGCATGTGCGCCTGCGCACACGCACACACGCACGCATGCACACATACTTTTGGCCCAAGTATGTGAGGATTAAGCTGAGGGCAGTTCGTTGATTTGGGTGAATCAGGTCTGCTCTGCCTGAGAAAAGAAAGGAAAGAAGTGTAGGAGGATATTCTATACACGTAGGGGTTGTGAATGGTAATTCAGGTCAAGGGGTTTAACCCTGAATCTGTCTGATTAATAAATGTACAACTTGGGTGACCAATATATGATCCATATTCGTTATAATCAACCTGTCTTTTGGATCAGATATTGGTTCTCACCCCTATTACTATGAGACGATCACAAACAAGCCATCCAAGCTTATAAAGTTATAATTTTTAACTTTGTAATGGTATACATGTCATGTACCAAAATTAAAATCATGTAGCTAACCTATGAAGTACTATGTCGAGCATTAATATTCATGATACTGTTTTTAAAATGAGTAAAATGGCCCTACAATTCACAAAGGGATACACTGCTTCACTAGAACAACTCTGGTAATGCGGTTATTGGGGGAAAGCTCTCATCGTTCATATTGGATAGTGGGTTTTTCTCAATGCATGGCTCAAGCAATTGAGTGAGGATTAAGGTATTCATTCATTTCACGGCTGTCATTAATATCTCCTTTTGATAGTAAATATCACGTCGATTGCTCTCCCTCATCATGCAAGTATGTTGTCATTCCTGAGATTAGAAATTTCTGCATATGAATTGATAATGCTAAAAACATTTGGTTTTATTTTATGTGAATTCCTTTATTAGATGCTATCTTTTTTTGTAGCATGTTAATCGGTACAGTTCATTCTATGAGATGCTGAAAGTTGAGGGCCTATCTGACATCCTTCCTGGAGTTGAAACAGTTGAAGAAGGTAATGGACTTCCATTTCTCTCTCAGGTGCAATTGTTACTTTTTGTTAGGAACAAATGGATTTGTTGTGTTCTGAGAATAACGTTATGAAATTTGAATTTGAGCAGATAATCTACACCACCCATAGGTCTTCACTCTCTTGTACCTCAAAAAGTTTGAGCCTACTGTGAATGTGGATAAGTTGTCTAGGTCATTAACCCTGCAATGCTACTTCTCCCAGAAATTTGGTTCCAGTATCCATCAATAATCAGATGCAAATATATTATACTGAAGTTAACAGTTGCTGTCATTTGATTAATATATTGTACTGGGCTGTTTCTTCTCATGACTGCCAAATCAGACTAGTGTTTGCACGTATGCTGGATGAAATGTATGGTTCTTTCGGTTTCTTGCAGATTGAACTCTGTGCAGCTCCAACTTAAAAGGGATCCATAATATGGTGTTGGTCCTGTGCTTTTCAATTCCTCATGTGTAGCTGGAAATACTTTGCAGTCCGAAAGCAAAAAGCTATACAATATCAGATATAAAACAATATTATTTAAAAAAGGTTAAAATACGGTAGGAATGACCTTAAATGGTTATTAGACATAGTTGAAAAATTATGCAATTCAAACAAGTGTTACAACTCCAACCATCTTATACTTCCAACTAAATCCAATAAGTCACACGGATGCAACACATTGGATACTGGTGAATTATTTTATTTTCTAGCAATTAAAAGTTTTAACTTCATGATTCATAGATCACTATTAACAAGTCCTTTAGTACTTTTGAGCTAAAGTAGATCCCTAATAGTGGAATTATCTTTTCAGGTGTGCAGATCTATCGAAAGTTCTATACTGAAGAAAAGGAAACTGCCAACGGTGTCTTTGCAATTTATGTTTCCAGGCTAGCTTCCCAACCATACATTTCATTGGGCAACCTTCTTTCTGTATGTGTTTCTTTATGATAATGCTACAATGTTTTCTGATAATTTAATCTGCTTCTGCTTCCACCTTTTATGGATGTTGAAATTCTGGTTTCAGTTCGTAAATTATGTGTAATACAGAGCACACAAGTTTCTCCTATGCATGTGGATGAATTAGTGGCTTATGAAATTATGTTCACTCCAAGAAAGTAGATGCATTTCAGAAATGCTTTACCGCTATATGGCTGTACAGCTTGTTGAAAATGTTCAAACATACGGATCTTTGGTTTATATTTGTGCCTCAGATGTGGATTCCTTCAGAAGTTGTTCATATTTTCACTTCGGCTATATTTTCCCCCACTCTAGAGAAAAGGCAGGTTGTATTCTAACTGCATGACTTTTTAGGTGCATCTATATGCCTTTTGTTCATTGGCCTTTTTAAGTTCTATCACATGGCTTTATAGTTTCCTCTAAAGGAAGTTACTACAAGTTATACCAATCCGTTTCAAGTTGATTAAGCTTCAGAATCTTTTTAATCTGAGATGCGTCTGACATACAATTCTTTTATTTTTAAAAATGTTAAAGTGCCTTCGGTGTGTCGCATATGTCATATTCAAGTGTTAGTAGCGTCTGGTACATGTCATACAAACGATACTCATTTTGAAGTTTCTGTTTCCTGGCATGTCTTGTGCATGAACAGGTATTTTTTCTGATATTTAAGGTTCTTCTGCATCATATAGACCTGCAGTGAAGTTCATGAAATCACTTAAAGAATCATTTGTCTCTTACACGTTTCAATATTTTTTAGGGACTGGGTTATGATGGTGTAGGTGGCCTGCTGGGTATGAAGCATACTGCCGGAACAGACTCTAATGCATTACCTCCTCCAAGATCAACTATAATAGCATCATCAAAGAAACCTCATCATCCAAATGTAAGCTTTTTATTCAGGTGTTACATCTTTTGGATCACATGTGAAACCTTATCATCGAAATGTAATTTTTCCTCTAATTTGTTTTTCAAGTAGTGTCTTGTTAGGTTCATTTTTTTCTCTAATTTGTATTTTTGTCTGGCTTATGAACATCGATATCCAGAACCTTTCAGTTGTTGCTTAATAGGTTTGTCTTCTTTTGATCACTCACCCAGGTTTCAAATTGATGGAGCCCCTCTACCTCTTGAAGCAGACATAGAGGAATCTCATTCGGATTTAATTTTATGTTCAAACTAAAGATAAAGGTCTTTAACCTTTTACGCTTAAGCACCAATAATAGGTCAAATTATCAGTTTACCAGTGAACTAACATTTGAACATAAAATTATCAGTTGTTGATGTATCTTTTAACGTATGTGAGGAAGGGAAGTTTTCTGAATATGTCCACAAGTGGAAGGAAATGCATTCTCTATGTCATTTTGTAAAAGTTCCTGGTTATAGAAAACGGAAGAGCATAAATCAAACAACTATTTCAGCATCAAAATTCTGTTTCTAAAGATATGGTGGAGAAGAAAAAGAAAGCAGATACCCAGGAAAGGTATTGTTCTTAGAAGGTGTCAAGCTTTAGCTGAATTTTCACTGGTGTCACATCAACGTTTGATTTAATAGTACTAGTCAGGTAAAGGTTTTAGCCATCCCACCAAAAACATCTAGATCTTCCTTTAAGCTCCACCTTCAGGATTATCTCTTCTCTAAATGATTCTACTGCAAGAGATATATTTAGACCTGTCAACGCAATTTACTTTGAGCTGTCAATATCCCATGACTTATGAATCTTGCAGTAGCATGGAAAGGCTTGAATTGATATCCTACAAAAGTGTAATCGACATTGAAGATTGTGTCTGCAGAAACAAATGTTGATTTCTAATATCTTGCTTACTGTTTTTCTTTCTATCTTGAGCATTGAGAGTATAAGCCTTGTCTTTTATTATCATACTAATTGTAGGAAACATGAATGAGATGTACCCAGCGAGCCAGTTAACATACAAGTTTTGGTTGGTGCATGCTCAACTGAACTCGTTAGCTGCACAATGGATCTCTAACGAACACAAATTAAAATGTCCGTTGTCCTTTGATACTCAAAAAGGCTCTGACTAGTTCTCCAAGGTGAAATGGACACTATGATCACCCTAGTTGCTGGGCATTTATATTCATTAGCTATTGTGAATGCATTCAGTTAATAAGGTGGATATGGATTCTGCAGAGATATGTTGATGAAGGAATTGCAGAATAAATTCAGGATCAGGCATAACAGGCGGCGG
>BQKN01066717.1:228010-243995 GCA_022839385.1 Asparagus kiusianus | reverse complement strand
CCCAAATCTTGGACCATATACAATTTGAGGCAACTGCCAATCTTTTTCTATGTCTGTTGTTGAATGCATTCAATATAGATACTGCTAGTACCTTGTACAACCTACATATACATACATACATATATACATGTACTATTTAATAGAGCCTTTTGGAATTTCTATTGTTGGGTTAATGATCCTCTAGTTTGTTGGATATTTCAAAATTGATATGTAAATTTTCTGTTGAATTTAATATATGGATGTATATCTAATACAGGTCATGTGATTAAACCCAAGGGTCCCTAATATTTAGAAACAATCAAATTTGATGACACATTAGCCTGTCACTACGTTTTTTATTTAAAAAGGAAGTAAAACATTTGGCCACAAAAAAATGCATCACAAAAAAAATACTAAAAATAATAGAAAATCAGAAAAAGACATTAAAAACATTAGTAACACATCGTAGTGTCAGGACTTCCGATAGGTGTTTGTGTCGGGCGTGTCGCAAAGATTGTCACATGCATTGAGAAATTCTCTCCACACATGCACTATTTAGGCAGGTCGTTTGTGTCACGTGCCATTTGCGTGGCACAAAATTGTGTCACCCATAGACAAAAAAAGTAAGGAGAATTACACTTTTTGTAGTCGTTAGTCCACTGTCTACAAACAAATTCAGTGCACTTTACACAACTCCTACCAGGTTAGCTTGTTTCTTGTTACTTAGTTATATGCTTTTGACAAGTCCCAGTATATGTCATGATTCCTGATATTCGTGATCACATGCTTATATCCGTGTTGTATGCTAGATACTAGGTAACTTTCATGTCACACGTACATGTTAATCATTTCATGGTCAGTTCTGTTTATGCTAATTATTTCTAGATCTTGCTTATCAGTTATGGCTTCTACGTGCTCACGCGTCATCATGATCTACGTTCTAAGTGTTGAATGCATTTCCCTTTGTTTTGCACACTTGCTAATATGCTATCTGACAGATCTAGATTTGCATATTCAGATCTGGATTTAGTTTGCTCATCTTTTTCAAAACCTTGAGGCATGGGATTTGGATACCTCGCAAGGGCGCTTATTAGACATACGTACTCTCATCCCTTAAATTCGCAATTAGCTACCCTGTTCATTTCAGATTTGAGAGTGGTATCTTATAGACTATCAGTTGTATCTCACAGTGTTCATGGGATTAGTACATTGTTTTTTAGTTGACACTATAATTTCATGGAGGCCTTTGTGCCTAAGACTTTTATATGTATTGTTGAAATTTGAGAACTTTATCATATTTCGATTACTTCCACTATCTTTTGGTGTATTTATATATTTCTGTGAATGTTGTATATGTTATCGTGGTCCTTGTACATGATTATGATTGATTGTGGCTTGGGTATATGTATGAGAATTGTTAGGTATAGAGAAAACTATGTTTATTGATGTTTATAATAGCATACTTATGATAGCCTATATAAACATATGAGTTGTTGTACGGGATAAGCATGAATGGTTGCATATAGGATAAGACTGTCTAATTATATCTATCAACAATAAGAGTAATATCTTAATATCTCTAACCCCCACCCCCTCAATCTTACGTTGCAACAAAAACCATGAGTTTAAACAAAAAAAAAAGTTTGTACTAGAAACGTGTGAACCTTGATGGAGTCCAGCGCGGGGACTAGATCAAGATCAATAAGATGAGAATCCAATGATATTGATTTAGAAAATCTCAAAGGCTGTAAGATAGATGACATAGAATAGAAATTCAGAATCATCAATAGAGAAGAATTCAATGTCGACGAGATGAATGACATGGGATAGGAATGCTTGTACATCAACGAAGAAAATCTTAGTGGCAACAAGATCAAACAGTGAGGGATAGAAATCCTAGTACTTTGATGGAATAAGATTTGAGCCGAAAATAGGAGGAGGTCATTGCAAAGGAAATCTCAATGGATAATGGTTGATGCCAAGGCTATAAAGAAGAAAATCTCGTTATAGCCGAAATGTCGGATGTGACGACTATGGGATTTTCCAAGAGAAAGAACTAGACAAAAAGGTCAGAGGGAAAGATAGTTATATGGAACATAAAACTAGGGGAGAGCTGCTATGAGACTTGGAAGGCAGCAATTATCTAGTTGGAGTGGAGGGCTTCTTATTGGTGAAGAAGGTGATGTAATTATTACGGTACATGTGGTTCATGAAATGGAGATTCTAAAAGCCATAATGCAGTTTGAAACTGTAGCAAGCTGTTCAAATTCTCAATGTTGCAACCAAAATCAACATGAAGATGCTCAATTGTTGACTGAGAATCAATATAAAAATGAATCCTATGTCGATGAAGACGTCATAAACGAGGGTGCCAGCTTAAAATGCAAGGATAGAGAGTGAATGATAATAGGTGTTTGTTAAAGGAGTTAAAAGTCTCACAAGAGATGAAAGCAGATTTTTTTTTTCACTTCGAGTAGAATCTATATAACCCTCAATCCAAGTGGAAAATTGGAGCAACATCAAGTAAGCAATAGAGAGGCCGAAGCCTCTGTTTGGAACATACTTTGCTGCATTATCCAGAGAAGAAACAGAGAATTTCTTTTCGTTAAATCCTTGACAAGACGTAGATAGGAATCTGATTGACGATAGCGAGCTCCTCTAGCTGAATTTAGGCTGTTGTGGATAGATCAGACATTAGATATATAATTGAGAAGATCCGGATAAAGAGATAGGGATAATGAATGCTGATGAGATCTTATTAAAGAAGACAGAAAGACAATGGTGTCAGTGTGAGTAGACAATGGAGAAGTCAATGACAAATTGAGTTGATGACGAAGTGAATCGATGATTAATGGAAGTGATGATGATGAACTGAGTCGATGAAGTCTGACTGGAGAGATCTTGATGGAGAGATCTGCTAGAATATAAAAATATGACTCAAGCCTCACAAAAACATTGAAGTTTTGGTATAGTGGTAGGATCTTTATAATGGTATGAGAGCAACTCATGTTTAAATTCTAATAGCTACAAGTTTAAAGCGGGTTTTCTAAAAATAATATCGCTACATGAGTTAATGTTTCTGCCCTTAGAAGGGTCTTCAACTTGTAGGGCATGTTAGAATCTAAAAATAATTACCCTCAAACCTCATCAAAACTTTAGAGTTTTGATGTATTAGTTAATGACTTTAACACGGTATCAGAGCAACCAAAGTTTGAATCTTACTGGCGGCAAATGTCTATTGTATACATGAAACCTCCAAAGCTATGGTGAAGGTTGAGAGTCTATTCTAACATGTCCTTGTAGGTGGAGCGCTCTTTTTATAGGCTGATCCCACTGACCATGATAATGGGGATTAAAAGTATTAATAACACTAGATGAGCCCATGTTTTAGCCTATAAAAAGGCACTCAACCTGTAGGGGCATGTTAGACTATATAATTATAACCCTCAACCCTCATCACAACTATGGAGATTTGGTATAGTGGTTAGGAAATAGCTGGCAATGATGAGATCTGAGGGTTTGATGGGCCACCGAGGGCCAGGCAAGTAAAATTCCCTCAGTAGCCTGAGGTTTAGCAAGACATGAGACTATAGATTAGTAAACCTTGCTCTAATACCATGTTAGGAATAAAAAAACTTTGCTTATTGATGTTTATAGTAGCATGCCTGTGATATCTTATATTAATGCACGAGTTGTTATGAGGATAAGCATGAGTGGTTACATAGGATAATAGGGAAAAGGGATTTTGAGGTGTCACCTTACCTTCAATCTAAGGTGGTACTTTCAAAACTAAGTTATATGCAATCAAATTACTTGATACATTCTGTTCATTTTAACTATATGTTTTGTATAGTATACAAATAAAAATATTAGACATATTGGGTTTTAGTTACTCATGCATCAAGTGATTGTAAAATTAACGGTTTTACGAAAATACAAATAAAAGAGACAAAGGATTCTGAGGTGTCACCATAGGTTCAATCTAAGGTGGGACCTTCAAAACTAAGTTATTTGCAATCAAATTATTTGATCCACACTGTTTATTTTGATCGATATGTTTTGGATAGTATAGAAAAAAAAATATTAGACATATTGAGTTATAGTTACTCATGCATCAAGTGATTGTAAAATTAACAGTTTTATGAAAATACAAATAAAAGGGACAATGAAAATTATATGTTAGAAGTATCGATCATCATGCCTTTTATTTTGTAGATGTTTTAAAATATTTAATTCATGATGAATGCAGGGGGTACATCCCAGATCCTCACGTGCGGTCACTTAGGCGACCCGTCAAACCTTGGGGATATTCGCCAGTCACCCACGGAAGACCTTCGGGAGTACCTAACTCGCAAACGCACTATACATGAGACGAATCCTCAGTGCCACTGTGAGAGACTCATTCACGCAGTACTCGCCGACTGTCAATGCGTAGGGATGGCGAAACCTTCGGTATTCGAGAGGCTCTCTCAGCGACCCTCTCGACCAAGGTCTACCCGTCAGAAACGCCGTCGCCAGAGACGACGCGCTACCGACGACCTAGAGCTCCCGTCCGCCACAATCAATATGACGAATAGGGGTAAGGGGATACTTTCTGATTCCCCAGATTCGGACTCTGTTCTGGGACCTAACTTCCGGTTTGCCCAACGCGAACAAGGCGGCATATACCAGCGTACCCGTAGTCGAAAGGGGGTAAGCATCGGGTTCGACTATTCCGCCCTAGCACCCCCCTCCTACGGAGAGGACGAGGTTCATTCGGCGGCAGCCACATCCCAAACCTCACACTCGAGCCAGGAAATACCTGCGATGGTACACATGACAGAGCTCACCCATGAGCAGACAATGGCTCAAAAGCTGGAGGAACAACAGGCAACCATCGACTCTCTAAGAGAGATGATGGAGCAACTTCTGAATAAGAGGAAAAAGAAGAAGAGAACCCAACGCCCCTTACCCCGGCGAACTGGGGACAAAGAGTGGGTACCTCCCCGCCGTCCGGCGACGGAAACGGAAGACAACAGTAATCCGCAATCCGATTACTCTTCCAAGATGTCACTAGGGACGTCACATACCGGGGATAGCACCCGTGATAAGAGGTTCGACGAGTTCCAAGACCAGCTTAACGCGCTGAAGCTTCAACAAAACATGAATAAGCTGGGGGTAGTCCGTCCCTACCCTATTGAATGGGATACAGTCCCATACCCGGCGAAGTTCAAGCCGATCAGCTTGATGCAATTTGACGGCAAGGGCTCGCCCTCGCAGCACATCTACTACTTCATGGCGTAGACTGGGTTCCTTACGGGGAATGACGCAATTCTCACGCGACTGTTCATAGGCACCCTCAAAGGGGTGGCCTTTGAATGGTTCCGCAAGCTGGAACCCGGCTCTATCAAATCGTGGGCCGACGTCGAAAAGCTCTTTTTGGCCCGCTTCTTCGACGACGACACGGAAGTGTCGATGGCCACCCTCCTGGCTAAAAAACAACGAAAGTCGGAGTCGGTCAACGACTTCGTAAAGAGATTTCAGAACCGATCAGTCCACTGCCGGGACCAAGTCTCTGAGTCGACACTGATCGAGATGTGTCGTAACAACCTGTCGATCCACATCCTATCCAAAATAGGCGTGGTGGAAACCCAGACGTGGAAAGAGCTTGTGCGTCAGGGTGAACAGGTGGAGAACATGATCAAGAGGCTAGAAGCCGAAGAGCCGCAGCCCAAGAAAGGGGCCGCGGAGCCGGCTGCGCCAAAGAATCCTCCTCGAACGAGAGGAAAGGAGATCATGGCCGTCGATTCCGCCCCAACGCCAAAAGCTGCCCCAAGACCAAAACCCAGACAGTTCGAGCAACGCCCCCCGTGACAATATGACTTCAAGAAAGATCAGGTGGTGACAACGTTCGATACGCTGCTTAAGAGCGGTCGAATCAAACTGCCAGAAGCCACGAAGCCTGAGGAGGCGGACAAGACCGGTGATCCAAGTTACTGTGCCTATCACAAATTCCTTGGTCACCACACAACCAAGTGCTATGTCCTTAAAGACAAGCTCCAAGCCCTCTACGACGCGGGGGTCTTGAAGAAGGAGAAAGTCCAAAAGCAGGTGACTACGAACATGATCACCTTGAGCTTTGGGACAGATCTCCCAGAGGTTCAAGCTCCGGCGGGGGTAGTTCCTATCCCCAAAGCAGTCTTGAAGATCACCAACGACGATCCTCATAACCAGCAGGAGAAAGGTTTAGTCCCACAGACGCTGCCATCGGGGCAGGTGATGTGGGTCCATCCAGACCTCCTTAACGATGAACAGTGGACTGCAAGGCCTTCGAAGGAGGTCAAGGGAAAACATTGCAACGTCGTCTCTGCCATCCCAGATGGAGATAACGCAGCAATAACCGCCCTGACCGACTCCGAGGACGACACCAACGTCTTCGCCACGAGAGCTAGGAAGGAATTCACGAAGGAATATCCCACGAGGGTGGAGAACCCGGCAGGACCTCCTGCGAGGCCGGTCGCGATAACCCCTCCCAATCCAGATGGACCCAGCTCGAGCCACCAACTGTTCTGGTTCAACGTGCTCGCGCAGCTAAAAAGCATCCCTGCGCGAATTACCATGTACGACCTCCTTAGGCTATCCAGGACCACCCGGGAGGCCCTACAGGAGGCGTTGGCGGACTCAGAGGCATTCTCGACCCACTTCTCGAAAGAGACAGAGGCGGAACAAGAATATGTGAATTGTTGCCAGGTCTCAGAGAGACGAATCCCGTGCATCACTTTCACTCCTGAGGACATGCTCATCAAGAGCACATCCCATGATCGACCACTGTACTTCACGGGATACGTCGGGTCGGCGAAAGTGGATCGAATCCAAATCGACTCGGGTTCCGCGTTGAGCATCGTGCCCCTGAAGTTAATCAAGCACCTGGGAATACCACCAAGACGTCTGTCCTCGACCACCACAACCAACTTTAGCTTCAACGCCACGGGGACGCGGCCACTGGGTAAAATCTGCCTGAAATACCGAATAGGCGACATGAAGACGGAGGTGACCTGTTACGTCATCGATGCCGAGCCTTCCTACAACGTACTCTTAGGACGCCCATGGATCCATGGCAATCGAATAGTCCCGTCCACCCTTCACCAATGCTTGAAGTATGTGGATGATTACGAACGAGTGAAAACAGTAGTGGCCGACAGACAACCCTTCAAAGGCGTCGAGAACTACTTCACAGATTCTCTATTATACCAGGACCCCGTCGAGCCGCCGGTTGTAGAACCGGGGAGCGGTAACGAGGCGGATAGCGAGCCTGAGTACGACGATAACCTAATACTACATGACTTCGAGTCAATTGTAATCGGTTATGAGAGTCATCATGTAACCAACGCCGTTCAGGCGAGGAAGATTATCATGAATGAAAAGTCTAACTTTGCTTATGTGTCGCCTTGTTCTACGTCTGAGGATGATGAACCCAACGACTTGTGGGCAAAACTCTGCGGCGATCCCTCCCTGCGCATGCCAGTATGCTCGTCATACGTCGTGAGGACGCGGCCGATTGAATCGTCGCGAGCTGTATTTGTTGTGCCAGCCCGGAATAATTATCAAAAAGACATTATTTTCGGCCGAATCGATCGTCCCCTACGCACCCTGTGGGACGAATCTGAAGACGAGGATCTGGCGCCTCAATTTTCGCAATACAGCCAAGTTACCAAACGTATGATGAGCGACATGGGGTATGACCTCACGTGTTTAGAGGGCCTGAATTACGGCCGAGGGTGTAAAACGGTCATCCGACCCGCCCACGTGCCTAAGGGTAAACCCTCAAATTACTTCAACAGGACTCGGAGGGGCTTAGGCTACTCTTCTTCCTCATCAGACCTGTGCTGTCACGTCAACGAGGACTCCGACTACACGTGCTCAGGAGATCGATCGTCGGTAACCTCGGCGTGGGACTCGGATGTCAGCATGAGGGATCTGTTCGATGGCTTTATAGTCAACATGGCCACGATGGACCCCGTTGAAATTACAGAGGATGGACAACTTCCACTTTATGACGAGATATGGGATCGCCATGTTAACGCCCAGTGGAGTAGTCGCTTCGAGTAGCGAGAACCATCGACCGAAGACGAAATCTTCCAGGTGAACATGGGCACTGAGGCGAATCCCAAGCCCATATTCATCAGCGGCAGTCTGCCCCCTCAAGAAAAAGAAGATCTCATCGCCCTCATACGAGAATACATTAACGTCTTCGCATGGAACTACGAAGACATGCCTGGTTTGGATCCACGGATCGCCACACACCGCCTCAACATCAGCTCAGACGCCAAGCCAGTCAAACAGCAGCAGAGGTGCTTTTGCCCTCAGATTATGGAGGCGATTGAGGCTGAAGTGAAGAAGCTCATCGAATCCGGCTTCATCAGAGAGGAACAGCACCCTGACTGGGTGGCCAATATTATTCCGGTCCTGAAGAAAAATGGTAAAATCCGTATCTGCATCGACTTCAGAGACCTTAACGCCGCGTGCCCAAAGGACGAATTTCCTTTGCCCATCACGGATGTCATCATCGACAACATGTGCGGATTTGAGAGAATGTCTTTCATGGATGGTTTCTCCGGGTACAATCAGATCAAAATGCACCCCGAAGACGAGAAACACACTTCGTTCCACACTCCTATGGGGGTGTACTGCTACACGGTCATGCCCTTTGGACTCAAGAACACCGGTGCCACCTATCAGCGCGCCATGAGCATGATCTTTCGAGAACACCTGCGAAAGACGGTGGAATGCTACGTAGACGACCTGGTCGTGAAGAGTCGCCACAAAGGTGACCACCTCCAAGACTTGAAGACGATGTTCGAACTCATGAGGACTCACCAGCTCAAGATGAACCCCACGAAGTCATTTCTAGAGATGTCTAGTGGTAAATTCCTCGGTTTCGTCGTCACGACGAAAGGGATCTGGATCGATCCGGACAAGGTGCGAGCCATCCAAGAGCTCCGACCACCCCGGAACCTCAAAGAATTAAGAGGTCTCCAGGGACGATTGGCTTACATCCGAAGGTTCATTTTAAACCTTTCGGGCAAATGTCAGCCGTTCTCCAAGCTTATGAAGAAAGGCACTTCCTTCGTATGGGACGAGTCTTGCCAAAAGGCCTTCGAGGACATCAAGGCTTACCTTTCGAATCCGCCAGTCCTCACTGCGCCGATTTCAGGGAGACCATTTCTCATCTATATACGGGCCATGGAGCATTCTCTGGGTGCTCTCTTGGCGCAAAATGATGACGCGGGCCATGAGAAAGGCATCTACTACCTAAGTAGGACCCTGCAAGGGGCTGAACAACGGTACCCGATGGTCGAAAAAGAATGTTTTGCCTTGGTATTCGCCATCCAAAAGATGCGACACTACCTGGTCGGCCAGACAATCCATGTCATCTCCCGGATGAACCCTATTCGGGTCTTCATGACACAACCATCGGCATTAAACTGGCGCCTGGCTAGGTGGGCTCTTCTCCTCTCTCTCAGTATGATATCCACTTCATGCCGCAAAAATCCGTCAAGGGACAGGCCATCTGCGATCTCATGGCCAGTCATCCACTGGGGTCAAAGACCGACTTGTTTGAAGATTTGCCAGATGAACCGCCCGAGGCCAACGTAACTTCCTTACCGGAGGTGTGACAGATGTTCTTTGACGACGCCTCTCGCGCGGCTGCGGATGGCTCTATTGTTGCAGGAGTGGGGGTAGTCCTCACTTCTCCACATAGCCACGTGCTGCCCCGAGTCTTCTCTCTGACAGAGCCATGCACCAACAACGTGGCTGAGTACAATGCCTTACTCATCGGGCTTGAGTTGGCCAAGGAGCTAGGGATAAGGCATCACGAAGCCTACGGCGATTCCCAGCTCATCGTCAAGCAGATGACCGGCGAATATGAGGTTAGGAACGATGACCTGATCCCACTCCACAAAGCGGCTATCACGCTAGTAGAATCATTCGAGAATTTCTGTATTGAGCACGTGTTGCGATCTAAGAACACACACGCGGACGCGCTCGCCTCTTTGGCGGCCAACCTGGCTCAACCACTAGGGACAACCCAATGGGTCACAGTGGCGAGCAGAAGGCTCTTTCGACTGAAAGACGTCTCAGAAGCGAACGTCACCCATCAAGTCTCAGATCAGCCCAATTCAGAAGATTGGCGCCTCCCAATCATCGACTACGTCCTATACGGCATATTGCCCGAAGACGCAAGAGAGCGAGAGTCTGTCCAAAGACGCGCCACGAGATTCTACTATGATTCGACCACCAAGACGTTGTATCGAAGATCTTACGACGGCTTGTTGCTCCGATGCCTTTCAAAAGCGGAGGCACAAGAGGCCCTGCGCGAGGCCTACGACGGCGTTTGTGGAGCTGACCAGCCCGGGCCTAAACTTTGGGATCGCCTGCGAATGATAGGCTATTTCTGGCCTGGGATGGTTCACGATGCGGTCGTCTACGCAAAGCGCTGCCATGAGTGCTAAGTCCACGCCAACTACATGCACCAGCCTCCTGAAGACCTACACCCGACAAAGGCTTCATGGCCCTTCGAAGCATGGGGAATGGACATAGTGGGGCCAATATCCCCCCTTCAGTGAGAGGTCATCGTTTTATTCTCGCGATCACTGACTACTTCTCTAAGTGGGCCGAAGCCATCCCTTTAAGGGAAGTCAAGACTAATGACGTGGTAAAATTCATCAAACACCATGTCATCTACCGATACGGCGTACCCCGACGTATCATTCATGACAATGGCACACAATTTGTCAGCCATGCATTCACCAGGTTCTGCGACAAGTTCCGAATACAGAACCTCTCTTCCACGACCTACAACCCATCGGCGAATGGCTTGGCAGAGGCCTTCAACAAAACGATCATCAAGATCTTGACCAAGTTAACCTCCACCAGCAAACACGATTGGAATGAGGAACTTGGTGAGAGTTTGTGGGCGTATCGCACAACGGTTCACACACCGACCGGCCACACGCCCTACTCATTGGTATACGGTTGTGAGGTCGTGTTGCCATTAGAGATTCAAATTCCGTCCCTTCGCGTCGCCTTGGCAACAGGGATGACAGTGGAAGACAACCATCGACAACGACTCGCCGAGCTCGAAGCGTTGGACGACAAACGGCTGGAGGCTCAACAACACATTGAGTTCTATCAAGCCCGAATGGCTAAGGCTTTCGACAAGAAAGTCAGACGCCGAGCCTTCAAGGAAGGGGAGCTGGTGCTGGCCGTTCGCCGACCGATGATCCTCACCTCCAAGAAAAAAGGTAAATTTTAGCCCAAATGGGAAGGACCGTTCGTAATAGAGACAGTCTACTCGAACGGCGCCTATCGCCTCATCAAGCCTAATGGCGATAAGATCATGATGCCTGTCAACGGCAAATACTTGAAAAAGTACTACCCTTAGTTCTTCTTCCCGAACTCTCACGAGTGCATGAGTCTAAACTGGCCCTCACCCCCTCTAACTGGTACACGAGGCTAAACTGTCCCTACCTTACCCGCTCTGACGAAAGATCTCTGTCAGAGTTCGATTCGCCAATCTTGCCCAATAAGATGGCGGATCCACTAAGGTCGCTCATATCGCAGAAGACTCAGAGTTCAATTCACCAATCTTGCCCAATAAGATGACGGATCCACTAAGGTCGCTCATATCGCAGCAGACTTAGAGTCAATTCGTCAATCCTTTCCCAATAAGATGGCGGATCCACCAAGGTCGCTCACAGCGCGGCAAATACAGGGTTGCTCAAATCGCAATAAACCCCCGTTGCCAGATTGATACCAAACCACTGGCGAAAGTCAATTCGCCAATCCTCCCCAATTGGATGGCGAATTCAACAGAGTCGCTCATATCGCGGCAGACAACTCGGTTATGTTAACCACCATTTCTAACCGAACCAGCTTATCAGTCTCCTTCAATGAGATGATAAGGCCCCATATTTGCTCCGATCGCGACAAAACTTCATCAGGTTAATGATTACCTCCGATGACTGGCGCCGTTATTCTTACGAATGGCACAGCCTAAGTAATAACCTACCATGCGATGTGTTATTACTTCGGTCGATAGTCACACTCCTACGTTCCTGAACTATTCGGCCTATTCCAGATATCCTAACATTCCCTTAGGATAGCTGATGGGTAGTGGCCTACCACGCGATGGCTCCTACAACGATCAATCGTCACATTCCTACATCCCTGAACGATTTGATTATCGCCTACATCACCACCCTCACGGGCGGCGACAATTATCAAAGGCGGTCCGACGGGCATCACGCCCGACAGGCCCTTCAAACAGCTACCCACCGACTGGCGAGTCGAAGATTGGGGAGATATCGGTCGATCGCATGCGCGATCAGCCATTCCTGGTTTTAGGCTAAGTGTTATCCCTTGATCCCACTTGATTTGCAACGCGAAAGACAGGTTTGACATGACTCCACGCCGCAGATAGCCAAGAGCAGAGAAAAGGCCAAACGACCAAGTCCAAGGCGAATTTGCCAGAGAAGACATAAGAAAAGGCCAAATGACCCAAACGAGTTTAACCTAAGGGAAAAACAAACCAGATGCACGCCAGAAAATAAAGAGAAAACTAGGCAGAGTAATCAAAGCCAAGAGCCACTACGGGCCAAAATTACATACGTTAAGTTTAAGATTGTGATGCAACCCGCATCAACCGAATTACAAAAAAAAAAAGAAGAGGACTTAAACAGCATGAGCATTACAGGAACTTTAGCAGGCTGAAAGAACCAATCTTGGCCTTGACCGCCGCACGATCCGCCTCACGCCGGATCCTCGCCTTCTCCTTTTGCTCCTGCTGCCGCCTGGCTAAGGCCACCTCGCTATCTTCTTCCTCCTGGCGAAGTAGTTGGAGCGCCCTGTCCACCGCTCCGGTAGCCTCGCTAAGCCTCCTCGCCTCCCGTTCACGCTCCCGTAGCTTTGCCTCGCCGCAGAGAGAACCGGCGTCCTCAAAGAAAGCGACGTCCAAGTAGGCGTCCATCTTGTCGAGAACCGCCTGATGCTGCTTGCGCAGACGTTTGAGCTCTGCCTCCTTTGCCCGAATCCGCTTCGCCCGCTCTTCACGTTCGAGCAGGAGGCGCAGCGAGAGGGGCGGCGGCACGTCGGAGGGACCATCATAGGCCAGCTCCTCGAGGCGGTATACCCACCCCTCCACACGGTGAAGCTCCCGCTCACACTGACGTGCGAGCGAGGTACCGCCCGATTGGCGGACCTCCCTTAAGCCTGCTTCCACGAGGGGAAGCACATCGTAGTACCGTCCGTCGCCCACGCCGACCAAAATGGTGATCCCCTGCACCAAACCCTCCAACCTCTGGAGGGGTACAAACGCAGGGTGAGCCACGGGGTCCGGAGTGGAGTACCCCTAGACTGAGCTCATAGGAGAAGCGGGCGGAGCACCGACGTTGACGACGGTGGCGGAAGAACCAACATCCTCGGAGGCGCTATGATCGGAATCAGAAGCCATGGAGCAGAGAAGGTTATTGCAGCGGTTCTCTCCTAGCGGATTTTTCTCGAAGAGGTAGGAACTTGGCTGAAAAGATGGCGAGTACGGGAGATATATCTGAAGATGCTACGGTCAGGATCTGTCCCCTCAAACAATCGAACGGCCCAGGTGTCCTGCGACGCTTCGAGCTCAACGCCAATAAATGCCACTCCTCTCGGGACCCCAAACTGACCGATCGAATGAAGCCCAAGAGGCGAAGTGCTCTGTCACTTCGCCATTAATGAGCATTAACACATCCCTAAGGCCTTAGCTGGCAAGCATTCGGGCCCGCCAGGAGACGCATGGCGTGAACTTTTGTTCGTATTTTTGAGTCTTCGACTACGGAACAGATTCGTCGTCGCTTGAGTTTTGATTGCGGTACGAACTCGCCTTAACAAGGATCTGACCGCGCGAAGTTTCGCTTACAACCTAAACTCGCCAGAGGCCAAGTTGGGTCTGCAGCATAAACTCGCCTTCTCATAAGTTCCGCTTGCGGTCTAAACCCGCCAGAGGATAGAGTCGGTCTTCAACACAAACTCACCAACACAAGAGTTCCGCCTATGGTTTGAGTTTGCCAACAGTCGAAGTTAACCTTCAAGCGAACTCGCCACCGTTCTCGCTTCACCTTCAGTGTGAACTCACCTACATTCGAATTGGACTGAACGAAATCACCGGCAGTTTGGTATGGCTCTCCACGCGAATTCACCATCACTTGAACCGGCCTGTACTCGAGTTGAGTCTTCGCCCAAGGCGCGCCACCTGAAATCACTGTTGGCCATGCCTAAGAAACACTGAAGAGTGATACATCCAAAGGAAGCGTGACAAGAAAACACAAATTTCATCAGGTGCTTCTAGACAGTACATTTGAACAAAGTTATGATTCTATAATTAAGAAAGTCATAATGTTACGTCTGAGAAGCAAGACATGCACCAGTTTTCCGTTAAAACAATACATTTGAACGAAGTTATGACTTCACGAGTCATGGCGTAGTTTCAAGAGCAAGACAAACAAGCAAAATGTCTTAAACACAGGTACAGAGTTGAAATCTCAATCAGACAAACTAAAAGAGGAGATCTCTTCCTTGGCCATTGCCACCCTTCTCACGTGGTCCTCCCGAGCCTTGTCCTCAGTTGCTTTCCTGATCCGGTCTTCAGAGCTCGACCTGGCGGCGGCATCCTTTTGACGCAAGGCCAAGAGGCGTTGAGTTTCCGTCTCAGTGTTCCCGCTGACCTTTACGACATCGGACTGGAGCCCCTTCAAATTCGTTTCCGCCTATCCCAGTTCGGCTCGTAGGCGAGCTATTGTACGATTGAGGTCGACAATTTGCTCCTCCAACAAGTGTTGTTGACTCACCCAGAAATCAGCGATGGATTCCAAATCAGCGATTTCTTTGGAACGGACCTCCTGTTCCTGAGCCTCCAGACGCCTGATGTAAGCCAAGCAAGACTCCACGTCTGGGCCTTCCCGTAGCAATGCCTCTAGTATTATCATGCGCGACTCCAAAAGACGGAGCGCCTATATACAACGAGTGGCAAGCCGGTTCTCGCCCGACCGTCGAAAGTCGACCACGCGGTCCAGGAGAGATTGCCTGAAACCGTCAAAGCTGCCCATGCCAAGATTGACAAGAGAAATCACTTGCCTCACGGCATTCTCAAACTCTTCGATGCGAGCCTGCAAGGGTAAGGAACCGGGGGGAGCAGGCTCTTGACCCGGGCTAAGCATCGCAATGGGTGGAACCTC
Organism: Asparagus kiusianus; assembly: GCA_022839385.1. Taxonomy (NCBI): domain Eukaryota; kingdom Viridiplantae; phylum Streptophyta; class Magnoliopsida; order Asparagales; family Asparagaceae; genus Asparagus; species Asparagus kiusianus. The sequence continues at coordinate 228,765 of BQKN01066717.1, read as the reverse complement.
GAGGCAAGGTTCGGTTCCTGGTTGCGGAGCGGGGCCGGGGGCAGGAGAAGTCGTCGGGCTCTCAGGTTCATCGTCAGATATCAAAATAGGCTCAGCCTCATGTTCCTCAGGAGGCGGCGCATCGTCATGGGCTGTGAAGCACAGCGACAGCGTGAAAGGGGGAGTCAGGCGAGAAATACCAATCTATGCTTGAGCGAGGGTTGGGTTAAAGACATACCTTCGGCAGCAGCGGCTTCTGCAGCACCCGAAGAAGACGTCTCCTTCCTTTTCTTCAAAGTAACCCTCTTTACCTTTGGCGCCATCTGAAAGATGCAAGAGAAATTGGTGTCTTCCATAAAAAAGACGACAAGAAAACTTTGGTCTTTTCTTGACGGGGGAGGACTACTAAGATACCCCGACCCTAGGCAGTTATATACGGCTCGATTGGACCCTTCAGGCCCGAACAGTTGAGGGGAAGGCCGAACAATCCAGATTCCCTATAAGCGGTCAAGATTCGGCAGTTCCTGGGCATGATCTCTAACCAACGGCCCGGATCGGGCGTGAAGGACGAGGAGACTCATCGCACCGTAATTAATGCGAGGCGGCGCGCCCACGTCTCCGTAACCGACGTGCACGTGGGTAAGCTCACGACCCGCTAAAAGCGGAGCCCACCCGTAACCGAAATCGCGGTTAGTGTAACGACTCCGGATTCACCCTTGGGTAAAATTTGCCTGCAGGCGAAATGAGTTTGTAACCGAAATCTGCCGATGAGAGTT
>BQKN01066717.1:198866-213368 GCA_022839385.1 Asparagus kiusianus | reverse complement strand
GAATTCCAGGATAGTGAGCGACACTCATTCCCCCAACCCGACGCCTGTACCCCACTCGGGGTCGTCCAACGCACCCATCGACTTACTCGAGCACGGCTCTGGTACACCGGCGGGCATGCCGGCGGAGAGACGGTCGGAATAGCGTCCGGGGCCTGCTCCCCTCACTTTGTACCTCTTAGATCTTGGAGCCATTGCAAGTATGAAGCGGGAACTCTTTCCTTAGAAGTTTTTTTTTTAAGATTCGAGAGCACGGTAACTCCCAAAGGAGGAAAACGGCTGGTTTAAAAGGGCGGAGTCGTCCACGTGGCCACGATTGCCCTCGAAAGGCGAAACCCTGACGGACAAGAGACGTGGCCACGACCAAATTCGACGGCCCAGATCACCCCCAGTATATCGAAAGGACCGAAATTGGCGGCTACATCCGACGGTTGGATTCGAAAACCACGGCCACGATCCAAACGAGGCGCACGAAGTTGACGTTGAACTGTCGAATCACAAAAAAAGGGGGATAGGACGGAACCCCGCCGCCTTAGCTGGAAAAACGCTAAACCCGACAAGTGAACACGCGGTTTGCTCTCACTGGGCTCACTTTCGCCCAAATAAGGGGTCTCATCAGCGAAAGTGCTGATAAAATCCGCGGGTTGGGCGAAATTTCGCCATCGAAGCTTAAACTTCGCCTGCATGGTTCACCCCCCTTTGGGAAATAAGCAACTTGCCCAAAATCTCGAAGCCGACAAGGTGACCTTGTTTAGACCCACACCCCAGGCGGCTAGGGATCAGAGTAGAAATCTTAGCACGAAGCCTAAGAGAAACTACTCGACAACTCATCATACTGAGGGGAATAGTATGGCTAGCCCGATTCAAACGGTAATCGGTAAAGGCAGATCAAATCCGTTAATAGCTGAGGATTTGCTAAAAATCCTAAGGCACTTGGTCCGCCCAAAACTTCTTTATTCAAAGTATTCCAGACCACACATAAGCCGGTTTCGGTCTGAAAACTTTGAAGGGGGTCTTGTAGACGGTAAAAATTACCGCGGCAGACTAACGAACAAATTCACCCACAAGTCAAGACCATCCACTTAGATGAAGAATGGAGTGTAGCCATGAAACGGGCCCGATGGCACACCTGGGCCCTCATACGACAAGTCACATGGGCCCACTAGCAGAGTGAATCCGCCCTCATGAGCCAAATCCGCTCGCAGGGGTCCAAATCCGTCCTCATGAGCCAAATCCGCTCGCAGGGGTCCAAATACGCCCTCATGAGCCAAATCCCCTCGCAGGGGTCCAAATCCGCCCTCATGAGCCAAATCCGCTCGCAGGGGCCAAATCCGCCCTCATATACCAAACCCGCTCGTAAAGGGCCAAGTCCACCTACATGAGTCGAAAGCCAGGTTTCCAGGGACAAGCCTTCCCTATTGCCCGCGATGCGAAGGGAGAGAGCACAGTGCCTCAGACTCATCAGACGGCCGTCCGCAATTCAAGCGAACAAGACAGGCACCGGACCGGCCTGCATACTCATAAATGCGGGTCGCGTCACCCGTCAGAATCGAGAGCCGGAGCCGTCGGCATACAGCAAGCTACCCAAACCCACTCGGGTACGAAATATCCATTCTCCCGCTCCTATTGAGGCATGGGGAGAGGGCACAGTGTCCCAGGACCGTCAAGCGGTCGCCCGATGTCTCAGGATGTAAGTGAGCGGACAGGCATCAGAGCAGCCTGCACCCTCATAAATGCGGCTTACCTCACTCGTCCAAACCGAGAGCAATAGCCGCCGGCGCTCGATGAGCTGGCCAGATCCACTCAAGTATCTGGCAGCCGCTGTCACAGATACGAGGAGAGGCTTTCCCACTCCTGCGCGACTTGACACAACATGCGGCTCCTCGAATGACCGCTTGCAGCACAGAGGAACAGCAGGATGTCTCTGAACAATGTATGGTCACATCCCATAATTCCAGGAACAGCCAAACTGTCTCTCTCCCATTTAAAGGCCTCTTTCAACAACCCTAAGGGAGATCGATTGATCAATCAAAAGAGGAAGGGGCTTCTTGCAGATCCTTGCATTGCAGCGCCATCTCCTAGCTCCGAGCCCTGATCGCCGGCGAGCCAGAAGAGACGAACTCCCTCACCCTGAGCTTCTACTGAGTACTGAAGCTCTCCGACAACCTCAGTCGAATCGTCCAAGGGAAGCAGACTCGGCACGAGCACCGAGCGAAGCATCCTGTAGCTACCTTAAAGTCCCCACGATTAAACAAAGAGGGCCTTCCCTCTGCTTCTGTTGTAATCATTTGATTATTAGTTTGTAATAAGCCTTCTTATCAATACAAACGAAGCTCCCTGTTTTTCGGGAGATCAAAAATTACACCTACAATCATCCATTGAAATAGTCTAATCTATGTGTGGCACCTTAAAATCCTTTTACCTAAGATAATAATATATTTAGTTATATCTAATAATATGGTAATAATATCTAAGTACCATGGATTAGGGTCCTTGTGCTTTTACGATTGACTGAGTCACGCACCATATGTATATTTTTGAGGCATAAGGGTGACTGGATGGTGCGAGCAACTAAGAATAGAGCTATTAATGTAATTTACTCTTTATGGTTAAGAATTAACAATACTTTGGTAAAAATTTTGGATGGAAACCACCCGTGAGGGGTTTTATGAAACCACTCCAAACAATGGGCCATCATATTTAGCAATATCAAGATTTGTGGGTATAACACAATTAAAGACGATTGGAGGGTCAATATGACAAAACCGTGTTTGTTGTCATATTTAGAAATATCAAGATTTAGACTGTATTTGGGGGTCTCAATGTGGAGTACACACCTCATCAGATACCTTGCACCATGTGGGGCATTCTGAGCAAAGCAAGTTGAGTTAACGGGGGTACTATGGTAATTTCAATGCCCCCTCAATGGCTAAGACTACCCCCTATAGCGGGGGTTTCATAAAAGATGTTTACTTCTAAATAGATCCGAGCCTAGCTTTGAACTAAACTTGTCCTTTTTTATCCAGAGGAGAGGTGGATAAACCAGTTTTAGCCGTCTTTTCTGGCTTAAGAAAAAGCTGGGCTAAAACTGGTCCAATTTTGCCAAGAAAAATCAAATGCAAACTTGGGCCAGGTAGGTTCAATGCTAGACTGGTTTTAAGGGTTTGACAAATTACGCTCTCAAAATTCAATACAGTTCATCAACCCGATAAGGCCTTTATCTTCACAACTTCGAACATGACAGCCATGTAACTTTCTCCAATTAGAGACTTTGGTTCTTCACAACTTCGAACATGAACAGCCATGTAACTTTCTCCAATTAGAGACTTTGGTTCTGTTCTTCTTTAAAAAAAAGGAGGAAAGAGACAGAAAGAATAATTTAGAAAGAGAGAGGAAAGAGACAGAAAGAATAATTTAGAAAGAGAGAACAAAAGATCAAGCCTTTTGAGAGATTAGCACTCTGCTTTCCAAAGAGAGTGGGTATGTCAAAATATACTAAACTGGCACCTGCTCTTCTCTCTCCAGTAAACAAATCAAAGAATAATATGAGAGCAGAACCAACAAGTAATGCTCATGCTAATGCTTCCCTTTTCATCTTGAAAGCAACAAAAGAGGAGAGAAACAGTGTAATAATGGATGGAGGGTTGCAGGAGAAGTTCAGAAAAATATGTGTCCTTTGTGGAAGCAACTCTGGCAACAGGACTGTATTCAGTGATGCTGCTCTTGATCTGGGTAATGAACTGGTACCTTGTTTCTCTACATCTTCGGTAGTAGTAATCACCCCTCAACTATTTTAGTAGAAAGATGGAGAGGGTTATTTGCACTTTACCCTTTTTCATGTGGGTATCGTAAAAATATGATTTTGAGTATTGAGTAATCTTCAAAGCCTTATAGCATCATGCATACCTGTATCTGGATGTAAACTTTACAGGGTTCAGGAGCGAAATACAAGGGACTTGTTAGTTGTGCTCAAACTATTGTCAGAGAAGAAGGCCCTGCTGCTCTTTTGAAGGTTTGCTCTTCTAGTACTGTGTTCATTTCCTGGACTCCTAAAAGCTTCTATCTATGTACTTAGAAAGATATTTAATTTTGAGTTTTTGTCTCAAAAGAGTTAGTCCAGCGGAGTAACTTCATGCCCAAGTTGGTTGGATCCCCTTTGTGCCAGATATAGCGAGTCTATTTTATGATCTCGGACCATTCAACTGAGAAATTGTTTTTGTACTCAGAACTGTGTGACCAGCTATGGGCATGTGTCCTCCTTACTAATCCTTGATTTTCCTTAAAATCCTAATAAAGTAGGAAGAACACATTCCGATTTTGGCCCCGTGAATCTTTGGTCCTGAAAAAGTGCTCTTTTTAAAATACATGGTTCCTTTTAGGAAACAAATGGGGTTTTGAAGTATAATATTCTAGTCACCTGGATGGTCTTATTGGGTAATGATATTATTGACATAGTTGCCAAGTCTATTACGCGCAGACCCTTGAGAGAATTTCTGTAGATTTTTGGATGCGTCATGTGAGATTGAACAATTATTGGTGTGTTTTTAATCACTTAAATGGAGCCTTCTTGTCCTATTGGTTGACACCAATTTCAAGACAGCTCAACAAAATTAACGCCTTTGTTGTGGGCTTGATGACATATATGTTCACAGTATCTTGCATGATATTATAGTTTAGGGTAAATTGCATGGTTGTAATATAGGGTAACTTCCAGAGAATGGTATTGTAATTTAGGGTGAATTGCTTGGTAGTGTAATTTACGATAAATCATATATATATATAACCCTCTCCATTTATATCTCCAGTGGTACCTATCACCCCTCATATTTTTGAGAAGCAGTTACCACCCTGAGGCTAGCATTTTGAAAGCATAATTGCTGATTGCAGATACACCCCTCTTTTTTCTTTTTTTTTGGTGTTTTTTGGGTGTTTTTCCTTTCTTTTTCTTTTGGGGGTGGGGGGTTGATCTGCTAATGAAGAAGTTTATTTTGCCTTTTAATTGATTTAAGCAATATAGCATTGGCGGGGAAACAAATCACAACTATCATGCTAGCATGTATGCATGGCCAGCAAAAGCCCCACCTGTACTTCTATTACCAAAAACGGTTGTTTTCAAAACGAACGAGTCACATCCCCATATATAGAGATATAGATGTCACCATATTCAGATTACATCATATAAAACCAAAACAAATCATATTCTCATGGGCTCAAAAACCCAGAACACCAAAGTAAAAGTATCAACTTACGAAAGCTCGAACAACCCAGAACCACAAATAACAACGCATCAGTTCTCATTATTTTTCTTTATTACAGGGTATTGGGCCAAGAGTGGTGCTATGGATAGGTATCGGTGGTTAAATTTTCTTCCGCGTTTTGGAGAAAACAAAGCAACTCCTCTCAGACCATCATTCTGCCAAGACCTTGAAACCTGAATCTTCAAAAGTAAAGTGATACTCGGGGGAATTTTTCTTAAGCACACATTTTTCCGCAAAATGATTAGATAACAAAAGGTTTTGGTGGGATTGATTGTACTCTTTTTGTGGCCAAGAAGAGGAGGATGCTTTCATGATTCCTTTTGTCAAAAGTCTGTTTTTGTTTGTTCATGTCCAGAATCCAATTTCCTGAACAGAAGAGGCTCGGCAGTAGTTTTTTTTTTTCGGGGACAGGCTAGCAATAAGTTATTTCTCACTTTTGTGTGGATTTCATTCATGTCTTTCCTCTAATCCTTTACCGTACGGTTGAAACTAAGTAAATTTGCACATTGTTTGTTAGGGCGGAAGATTGTCTGTATCTGATGTTTGAAAATGCTGCTATGCTAACAAGATAACATATTATTTACTTGAAATCTCATTCTAAGTTACTGTCAACTTTCTTTATATGCAACTGATATTTGAAGAAGAAAAAGTAGAATATTTCCATTTTCTCCGGAAGCATTTTCTTCTGTAAATTCCATCAAACACATGAATGAAGATAATAGGAAATAAGAAGAGGCTAGTGAAAAAGAACTTCGTTTTTTTGGGGGGTTGGGTCGGAGGGTTGAGTAACCGATAGCTCACATAAGGAGCCCATACCGAAAATGGAGCGGACAAGTGTTCCGGTATACATTTCAAATTTCGTGATTTTATTAAAATTTTAATTGGAAAAATACTTTGATTACACTAATATTTTAACTGTTGTACTCAAATTATACCTACTATACTGGTATTTTAATTATTTATGCTGTTATAATATTGTTTTTATTTTATTTTTTTAAGCGAAATGGAATTTATAGTAATGAGAACTGATAGAAGCTACATCAGCAATAATGCCATTTAAAGGCCCAGACTGTGACCACATGATACCCTTGAGAATCAAATAAATTATTTATGCTGTTATATTTTCTTCAACCTAGATTGTGATCACGTGATCTACTATTTATGATTAGACCAATATTCTGTTTACACTTATTTAAAATGTTGTGCAATAAAAGTTGCGATGCTTAAATTTCTGGGCCTATGCAGCCCATGTAAAGGCCCACCTACACCTTCCATATTATATCCCTGGCTTTTTACCCTAGCTCGAGCCCCTTTTCTCTCCTCACCGATAAAAGTTTCCAAAATAAACAAATAAATCGAATCAATCCATTCATCAATCGATCGATCGATCGATCTCGAGAGAGAGAGAGAGAGAGAAAGATGAGCGGGAGCGGGAAGAAGGCGGTGGAGACGGCGGCGAAGGCGGCGAGGTCGATGATCGACTGGGACGGCATGGCCAAGGTCCTCATCACCGACGAGGCTCGCAAGGAGTACGCCAACCTCCGGCGAGCCTTCGATGAGGTCAACAACGAACTCCAGACTAAGTTCAGCCAGGTGAAAACCCTCAGCTGATCGGATCTAGGGTTTTGCAAGCTTTCGATTTGTTGAAATTTTGAGAGATCGGAGAAGAAAATTTACTACCATTTTTTCTATCTTAAGCCGCTCCGTGAGCAGTTGTTCAGCTGTCATTAGGAAATGAAGTGCTATTTCAAGTTATGTCTTTCTACACTGTTAATCGGCCAAAGCCAGTTTGCATCTTGTAGAAATTTTGTTCCGATGGCACGGGGTGGATACCAAGTATTATCTTTAATTGGTTAGGATCTGATTTTTCATCACTCACTTTATGATTAATTTTATTTGTTTTTTCCATGTTAGATGTATTGCTTTCCTCTTTTCTTCAATACCCAAAGGTGGTCTAGATTGAAATATACACCCGTGCCAGTGGCAGAGACAGGAATTTGTAGTAGGGGTGTCACAATATGTGTAAAAGTCCACATTTTCCTCACATCAGTATAATCAAAACTACAATGAGATACAAAAGAAAAATAGTATTTCTCTAGATTGTGACAAAACTACAATATTGCTTGTATAAAAGTATTATTTCTATCAAAAAAAGATGAAAACCCCTTAGGCGCCGTTGATTTTTCTTGTTTCGTGGGTGTTTATCTTATGCTAATATTTTGCACTTAGACTAATGACATGAGTGTTCATTAATCATGTAGGAACCTCAACCTATTGACTGGGAATATTACAGGAAAGGAATTGGCTCCCGTTTGGTGGATATGTATAAAGAAGCTTTTGATAGTATGTTCCGGCCTTCTTTGATACATTGTTCTGGAGCATATCTCTCGTTTGATTTCTGTTATGTTTTTCTTTGAGCACTTTTCTTCAAATTTTTGGATTTTACGATGACATTGTTTTATGAAATTTTTCCTATCATTAAAATGGAATATATTCTTGTAATGCAGTTACAACTATGCAACCATGTCTGCTGTTGCAAGTTTGTATTAACACTTGAACAGTGGAACATAAATTTAGGAGGGTTTTTTCCATTAACTAATAAATGCAATGTGTGTCTCATATATTTATTGGTTTTAGTGGTTTTCGCTTTTAGAGGCTTAGAAAATAAAGTTTGGTACATGTTTACCTCATAAATATGAGATTATTTAATTTTCCATGTGGCTGAATAATTTAGTGGCACTAGTCTAGCAGAATAATGTAGCTTGTGCAGCTGAGCTCATCCATTTTAATACTGAAAGTTAATGTGCATTGCATCAGACTTAGAAATCAAATCTTTGACCCGTGAAACATCAGACATCAGAATGACTAGTTAAGGTGGTGTTTATTCTCCAATTTTTAGATATTATGTCAGTTCTCAAATTTCAAGGTGCGGATAATTAACTAAAAGGTATTCCCTTCTGAATTTCTATTGAGGCATGACAATAAACATTATCCTGTCTCAGACTCTTAGAACCAAATAGTAGAAAAATGTTACTCCCTTTCTCTAGCACATTTTTTTTCTCACGAGTTTTTCGCTTATTGGGGTTATAGTTCACCAAGAAGACAATGAAAATTATATGATTGTTTCACATGAATATGCTGAGCAAGATGTACTTTCCTTGGCCAACTCCATGTACAAGACTAATTCGATGTCTCCATGTACTAGACTAATTCGATGTCTTTTTAGGTGCGAATCATCTGCATATTAACTTTTTTGAGAAATTCATGTGCATGTTTATTGACAATTTTTTTGCACTTGGATGTAATCTTAAGAGAATATTTCTTTGTATAAGTTGCTTCGTTTTAGTAACATGATTTGCTTCTTTGTCGTGGAATATTGGAATTTTTATACTAAATGTGGATTATCTCCAATAGTATCCATAGTCGCTTTTTCATTAACTAGAATAAAATTTCTTTGGTTACATTAAATTGTTGAAGAGAAAGTTAATACCACTTGATAGAAGTAGGGGTGGCAATGAGCCATGTTCTGGTTGGGTACCTATTACCTACATATCCATGTTCAGTAAGATGTAAAGCTGTCCATACCCAATTCGAGCGCACTAAGAACTAATTGTATGTCTAAACTTAATCCATTTTATTCGAATTCTGATCGTCTCTTGAATACATATCGAGCATGTTCAATATTTTCACAATTTAGTTAGTACAAATAAAACAAATCTATTATTTACTGAAGTAAAAAGGAAATTCTGGATAGGGAAGCATTACCTTATCAAGGCAATATGAAGTCAGTCCAATGGAAGAACGATGATATTAACAATAACAGGTTGCCATTTGATAAACTAGCTTCCAAAACAGATGATGCAGGAAATGCAAATTAAAATAGATTCGGATTAAAAAGATAGATAATGGTATCTCTTGCTTTACAAATAAGATGCCCAATAATATCTAAAATACTTTAGTAATTGAAAACTTAGTTTTCATTGTTGAGCTTTCACTTTCACAAATGGTGATATATCTGAATCTCAAGATTTAGGTTATCAGGATAGTGGGTCTTGGATACAAGATTATTGACATTTAATCCAATAATTTTTTAGATGGGAACTTTAAATCCAAACTTGACCTGATATCTTTAATGGATCTACATCGCTATCTGAATCCAATCATCTGGGTTGGATTTAGGTTGGTGTAACGGGTGTTTTGGACCTCCATTGCAAACCCTAGTTGGAACCCTTAAAGGAGATCAACCTCTTGAGATATTGCTACTTGATGTTTTGCAAGACATCATAGCAATTTAATGGAAATTACTATATTTCTTTGCACTTAACCGTTAGTCCATGCTACATAATATAGAAACATACTTGATTTTTCCTTTTACCGCCCATTATAAGACGGTTATTTGACACTTGAGTTTATATTGCTTTTGGTTCTCTGTGGTTAAGTTAGCTTGAGATATACACCTTGGTGTGCTTGAAGTCACCTTCCTGATTTATCAAAGAGTATCTTCCAAGTGGCAAGCACGTAGAATTTATTGTTGTTATGAGTAAACCATGTGGAATCAGTTTTGATTTCAGTTCTTGGACATTTGTTACTGGTAATGCATATTTTGTTGTTTAGGAGTTGGGGAGTTTCTTTTGTCAGTGAGGAGGTACCTGCCATTATGTAACCGTCAAATTATGGAATTTTAAGCTCGTCCGACCAAGAAAATCAGTTTTGTTTGATTTTTAATCAGAATAGACATACGTGAATGCCAATTGTGATTTTTTAGAACCTTTGTTTATGTCTGCACCACTAATCTCAAGACAAATTGTAGCCTTGTTCAGTGATATATGTTAACCATGTATCATCTTTGAAGGGTTTATCTTGTGTACTTATGGTGCTCTAAGAGAAGTCTTTTTTTTAACAAATATTTTCTAGTGCACTGTTGCAACTTAGTACTGCAGACGTTTGATTACAATCATCTCATCACACTGTCATATTTGTTTATTATGACTCTCAGTGGATTTGATATAAACCTTGGGTGCTATTCATTTTCTAACTCTACAGTCGTCTACTTGAAATCATGTTCTACTTGTTTAAGCTAAATAAGCACGCCTTTTTTTCAGGTATCCAGATCCCCAAGTATGTTGACACTGTGACTCCTGAGTACAAACCCAAGTTCGATGCTCTGGTGAGATTTTCCCCCTTTCCGTTTCACTTCTATGGTTGTAAAAATTAGTACTCTTTGATTCTTTACAGAGGTACTAGAATGATTTTAGCATGAACTTGTACATCCCCCCCCCCACCCCCTGCAGTTGGTCGAGCTGAAAGAAGCCGAGCAACAATCTCTGAAAGAGTCTGAAAGACTAGAGAAAGAAATTGCAGAAGTCCAAGAGATGAAGGTGATAATCATGGGTTAATACTGAATAAAGTCTTGTTTTAAAAGTCTGCCTCGGTCTCATTAAAATTGTTTTGCTTTGCAGGAAAAGATCAGCACCATGACTGCAGATGAGTACTTTGCAAAGCATCCTGAGCTGAAAAAGAAGTTCGACGATGAAATAAGGAATGACTATTGGGGATATTGAACATTGGAGCTCTTTTAATGACACAATGTTGTCTTTGACATTTCCAATAAAATTTTCTTCCCCACTTCTCATTTTTTAATGCCCTTCATTACCCTGCTCAGCCAAAAGACCATCGGGAAGTTCGCATCATTTTGTGTGTTTATACCTGCGGATAACTTAGCTGATTTTTTTGTGTCTGAATGCAAGTTGATGACTTTGCTGCTGAGATAATTTACTGTGGATCAACTACCTGTTTTATCGAGCGGTTAATAAGCACTAGTCATATACGTAGATCCTTGTTTTTTTTACTGAAAATTATGTTTACATTTTGGCAAGTTTGTGGTTTTCCTCTTTTCTAAACCATTTTGATCCCTGGGTGAACGTTTGGTTCCTAAATGTGTTGCTGATGCTATTCAATTGTTACTGTGATTTTGTATGACCATACTATTATTGATCATCGAGTCCGCAAAACTGAGAGAAAAACAAAATCGTTAGAGCTTATGAAAAGCTTTATTTTGAAAGCGCAATAAGACGTTGAAGAGGGTATTATCTTCATATATTTTTTTAAAGGAAATCTTCGTATATCTTTTAAATGCTTAGATTCTTCCTAAAAAGTAATATCATGCCTCGGCGTGAAGATGCTGATGAGGATGCCCCCCCCTACCTCCCCCCACCCTCACCCCCACGCCCAAGGGCTATCCAAATGACCCGCCGGCCCGGGATTAGTTCGGAAACCCAGACTAGACCAGGTTCCGGGTCCGGTTACGGGCCGCCTCGTCGGCGTCGGGCCCGGTCCAGATGAGAAAATAAATAACGGGGCCGGGCAGCCCAGCCCGGTGCCCGGCCCGGGCGCAACGGACACCTAAAGTGACCGTTGCGGGCAAAAGTCGGGCCGGGCCAGGTCGGCTCGGGCCAGCATAAAAGGTCACAAATGTGACCGTTGTTGCCCAACGGTCACATTTGTGATGGCTGTTTTGACCGTTTTGTCCCTAAAAACGGTCAAAAACAGTCATATGGTGAGGGTATTTTGATCATTTGCCTAGGGGCTGCCTCTATAAATAGATAGGGGTTTTCATTTGTTTTCCTTACATCAAAACTCATCCACTTCTCTCTTATACTTTTTAATAATCTCTTATACTCTATAATTCTTCAATCAAATGGCTTCCGGATCTGATTATGAAGAGCAAAACCTATCTCCCGATTTTGAAATGAGTCCTACTACCGGGTCTACTCATACTGATCCTACCGATGTTAATCCCGGATCCGGTGGCGACGATTCTACACCAAGAGCTCCTAAAAGGCCGAGATCCGATGTGTGGAATTTTTACGAGAAGATAAACGTCACCAAGGATCCTCACCTAGAAGGCTAAATGTGCGTTGTGCGGTAATATTTTTAAGCTCATCATAAGAGCGGCACCAACCACCTCAAACGCCATTTAGATAAACACAACAGAGGCCAGACGCCTCAATCCAACAATCTATGATCTCGTAATCCTCAACGTCTGATAGTCTCAGAAGTTGGAGTTATGACGCAGCCCGTGCCAGGAAATGCGTCATCAGGTTTATCATTCTTAAGAATCTTCCTTTTAGATTAGTAGAAGATGAATTTAAAGATTTATTTATAGATGGTTTTTACCTCGCATTTAAAAAATTTTCTCGTCAAACCTGTCAACGTGATATTTTAAAACATTATCAGTATGAATAAGTAAAAATAATTTCTTATTTTCAAAGTTTAAACTGTAAATTTTTTTTAACTTCTGATATTTGGACATCTAGAGCACAAACTGATTATTATGCATCACAACACACTGGATTGATGAAATCTAGCAAATGTTTAAAAGAGTTATTTCCTTTATTGCAATTGAAGAGTCACATACTGGTATCAATGTTGCAAATTTAGTAATTGAAGAATTTATGAAACTAAAAATTTCAGAAAGAATATTTTCTTTTTCACTAGATAATACAAGTAATAATAATGTAGTTGTTGATTTTATCAAAATAACTTTGTCATTGTCATGTCATGGTGATCTTTTTCATATTAGATGCATCTGTCATATTTTAAATTTAATTGTTCAAAGTGTATTAACTGAAATTAAACACGTGATAGAAAAGGTTAGGTGTAACTTATATGCATAATGCTTCTGAACAAAAAATTAGAAGATGGAAACAATTCTGTAAAAGAATAAATATAAAGCCCAGACTAATTCCGAAAGATGTTGACCATAGGTGGAATTCTACCTATGTAATGTTAAGTGTAGCAATAGAATATAATTATAAATGATTTTATTGCTTATTATTCTTCTAGTTCTAGCTCTGGTAGCACCTATGGAATAACTGAAGAGGAATGAACAATTATAAGTGATTTAAAAAAGATGTTACAAATTTTTTATGATGCTACAATGTTATTATCTGGCTGTTATTATCCAACCATTACTTTAGCTGCTTTACAAATTTTAAATATTCAAAAAATATTTGCTAAATATCGTATGGATGATACTTTTAGAGCTATAATTTCTCATATGGAGAGCAAATTTAATAAGTATTTTAGGCCTATATCCTTCAATTGCGGATCAATACGATATTGGCCTTTGAAGTTTGTTACAATCCTTGTATGGTAATCAGATTATAGACTTAGATGATGGATCCATCATTACTGCTACTTCTCATCATAATGCTATTAGAAATTATTTTCAAACCTTATATGATGAGTATGCAGCTAAACATGGTGTAGCTGCACAGCAGTCTACAGCTTCGGCTTCTTCGAGATCAAGTCGAGGTAAAAGTATAAGTTTTGATAGGTATGCAATGGTAGCTAAACTAAGTGGTAGATCTGGACTTGGATCATCATTTGAGATTTCTGAGATAGATGAATATTTATCAGCTTCTTTAGTTAAATATTAAAATAATAATTTAGATATTTTGCAATGGTGAAGAGTATATGGATTACTTTTATATCCTATACTTTCCACCATGGTTCGTGACTTACTAACAGTACAGATTTGGACGGTAGCTTCGGAATCGGCCTTCAACATAGTAGGACGTTTGATCGACGACCACAGGACATAGTTAGATCCATATACTGTACAGGCGATGATGTGCTTACAAGATTGGTGTAGATACGAGAAGAGAACACAAGGCATCAATCGACTGGCTGGAATTAAAGATAAATTTAAAGAATTAGGACTAGCAGATAGATATAAAGATTAAATAATATTCATTAAATTATAATTTTTATTTCTTAGTTAAATTTTATAATTAATTATTTTGAAAACAGTTACAAATGATAGTGATATAGGTGAGTAGGTGCCAACTTAGTTGGGATGTACTCATCTATGGTGATGCGACGAAATCCGAAATAAATTTATACTTGCAAAGGGTTTACTGATTATTAATAAAGAAGTTATTTTTTTCATCTGTATTTTTTATAATTTTTTGTATTTATAATTTATGCAATTTCAAGTGATTAATAATATTATTATTTTTATTAAAATTTTGTGTAATTTTTTAATGTAAAATTGGAGTTTTAAAGAGATTTAAAAAAATAAAAAAAATCGGGTCGGCCCGGACCTGGCTCGGGGCAACCGGGCCCGGGTTCGGGCTCCAGTTTTGCCGGGCTGGACCCAGCTTTCTGGGTCGTGCTTGGGTGTGAAGATGCTGATGAGGATGTATATACACACTCACACACACATGTATATATATATATATAT
>BQKN01066717.1:157805-183866 GCA_022839385.1 Asparagus kiusianus | reverse complement strand
CTTACTCTCATCCATTCTCCAACTCATGTGAATGTGGTCCTCCATTTGAATGGGTGGATGAGAATAAACCAGCTCACTACCAAGCACAAAAACTTGTGCTTGGTACCAAGTTTCTCCATATTGCTCATATACACATATACATATATATGTATATGTAGTTGGCCTTCTTGTTTTGATGATGATTTACAAATAATCCCTAATATTGTTTGTCTAGTGTTTGTGTTTTCTTATTAGATATAAAGCCTTGTAATTTAAGTTGAAGATCTAAGTTCAAGCTTCATTCGCAAAGTGTACCAAGTTGAGCTACATCGAATATTAATATAGCTTGGGTAATTTAGTTTAGGTTTTATATTATGTGTGTTAGTACTTTAAGCTCAATCATATACACACATACACGTTTTTGGTTTTTATATAGTTATATATACATGTTTTGGTTTTATAAGTTTTCAAGGTTAAATATGAAACAATTGAATATAATTGGAAAATACTTTTTTTGTTTCATGTTTATACATGCTTACATATGATTTCATCTTATTTAATTCAATAAAATCTTGTTTTATTGCATAATATGTGTATTTTGATAAAACATTGTGTTTTTGGTTTATAGACTTAACAACAATAGTTTATATCTTTTATCAAGTCTATATAATCATTTTAAAAAGTTTCAAAACATGGTTTAGTCAAAACATCAAATTTCAAGTATGTTCATTTTCATGTTTTGGACTATTTTAAAAAATAATAAGATTTCTCAAATAGGAAGTGCTTTTTGAAAACCAATTTTTATAACATGTTCGTTTTTATATTTACAAGCATTCCCCAAAGTTTTTAGAATTTGTTTACTATTTTTAAATCGTGTTTAAAAATTAGATTTTCAGCCTGAATATCAGAAATATCAGTTTACGAACGACCGCGTGTATCGCTACGGTCGATCGCGAAAAGTGCAGAGACTTAGCCTGTTTTCTCAACTGCTCACGGTCGACCGGACTGGACTCTACGGTTGTTTGGTGGAAAATTTATAGTAAATAAAATAAAAGAAATTTGATTTGTATTCTCTCGATCTTAATTACAATTTAAATTTCGATTATAAAAGAGAGGAGAATTGATCTGAATTCTCCCCTTTGTTTAATTCTGGGTTATTCACGGTGGCGATGGAGTGCCTCTTTCAAATGCTTGTGTCGAATTTGCTCTTCGTTGACGATCCGCGCGTTTTGTTTTGCTGGAACAATTAACTTGCATGGCAAGTTTGATCAAGAACTCTTAACAAGTTTTGTAACTCAGAATGAGTGTCCAACTCCGTGAAAAGAGTTATTGAAACCGAATAATCGGTTAATAACCAAGTAGATCTTCTGTTGCTGAAGAATCCTTCAAGATTTGATCTCCCAAAAACTCCACTTTGCTGCCAAAAATTAAAGAAGAATCAGCCGATGCGCACCCTCTAAGAAATCTGATCTTTTCAGCCTTAATACAATCTTCAAAAGACCGAACCCTTTACTCTGTTGAGTTTGTTGGGATTTTATAGGAGAATAAGGGTGTAACTAACCCCTTAATTCGCTCCTAAGTGAGCGTGATTTCCTCAGATCGTGGGGAAAACGGTTCTGAAACCGTTTGACTCATGTTTGAATGAGTCAAACGCCCAAATTGACGTTCAGGACCCTAACTCCGCGTCTTAGACTGGAGACGCGGAGTTGGGCACCCGCTGGATGTTGAAAAACGCGAGGGCCGCCCGCATTTTGTTTGCTGAGGGTTGGAAATGCAGGGGTCGCCTGCGTCTCAAGAATTGAAACACGAAGGTGAATTCCGCGTTTAGAAGAGGCTAGTGACTTATAACCTCTTCTGTAGAGCGTTGTAAAGACCATTGTTCAGTGATCTTTGCCTTGGCTATTTTAGGGTATGAAAGTCGTCAGATTGTAACTCTCACAGTTAATGGTAAATGCCACTGAATAGAGTTTTCGTCAGTCGTCGGAAGGGTCATTGAATTATAACTCTTCTTGATCTATGTAAAAAGTCCTCCATTTGCAGCTTTTATTTGTTGACATGAAAGTCGTCGGATTGTAACTTTCTTTGTCGATATGTTGATGCAAGCTTGATAGTGATCAGCTATCTATTGTGATTTTTAGACAGCCTACAGAACCCCCTCTAAAGTTTTCAAAAGTTTGCGGTTAACTGGGACGAATTTTCAAAATACTTTGGATCCCAAGATATTGTTGCTTGATCATTCACTCTATCTGATTTGAAGACATCGTGAACCTGGTTGTTGGAACATAGTGATTCAACTTCCTTAAACCAAATAAGGTAACTTTTGTGTCTTGATGACAATAAACTTAGTCAAACAAACTAAAGCATATCGTTATTGAACCGACCGAGAACGATGATGATAACGAACTTGTCTGAGTCCTTGAGATACTCCATTCAATTTGCGAAGAGGTGTATTCTTCGGATTTTGTCTGGATCCTTGAGATACTCCACTCAATCTGTGATAAGGTGTATCCTTTGGATTTAGTTTGGATCCTTGAGATACTCCACTCAATCTGTGATGAGGTGTATTCTTCGGATTTTGTCTGGGTCCTTGAGATACTCCACTCAATCTGTGATGAAGCGTATCCTTCAGATTTTGTCTGGATCCTTAAGATACTCCACTCAATCTGTGATGAGGTGTATTCTTTGGATTTTATCTGGATCCTTAAGATACTCCACTCAATCTGTGATGAGGCATATCCTATACCAGAAAAATTCTTGTAGGCACTGATGAATACTCAACGCGTAGTTGCGGGTATAATAGCGAAGCTATTGTAGAAGTGCCAACTGCAAACTTGTCAATGAGGTCTTCTTCGGTGAGGTTGAGCACCTTTTGTCTTTGTTCATCTTAGTAGGAATGTTAAGCCCTTCAGAAGAATGAGTTGCTTGACGAATCGAACTCGGCAATTTCAATCATCACTGACCGTAACTTATATGTACTCATCCGGAAGGCTACATAGTTGCTTATCATAAGCTAGTTTCTTCTTAGCCTTAGTCACCTTGATGGTCGATATTAGTCTCTCTAAGTTTATTTGGAGCTGTGTCAGTGTCTTGGTCATCGAGATGTCCTTTAGTAGTGTTAAAAATGCATAAGTGAACTCTGCGCTTGAGAATTGAAAATGCGGGAAGAATCGTAACGCAAAAGTGAACCCTGCGTTCGGAAGTTCAACCAACACTAACACGAGGATCGCGTTTGGGTGGGATTCTAGCCTAGAATCTTGTCTTGATTTGACAGCTCACAGCTGTCTATAAATAGCCCGCTGGGGTCAAATCAAGAGTCACTCGACTCTTCACTATTTTCCCCCGAATTTTCAATGAAGATTTTCGTTTTTATCTTCGGCGAACACTGTTCATCTTCACCACCCAACAAAATCAATGGCGCCCAGGAAGAAGACCGTCTCTCGACCCATCAAACCCATAGTCACCTCGGCTCAGAGTTCGCTACCGTCTTCGCTGGCCGGCGGTGCTGTGACTCAGGAAGGCGTGCCGCCACCTCAGTTTCCCTTAATTGGTGGTAAGTGTGACCTTTGTGGCTATAAAACTTGCTACAGCAAGTTCTAAACTTTGAATCAACGAGGAAACTCGTTTCAATAACGCAGGGCTGAGACTCTGTCGTTTGGAATTTGAAGCATAGGGGGTTTCGACCTCCGCGCTTAAAATTCCACTAACGCGAGGTTCGATCTCTGCGTTTAATTTTTCCAACGTAGGGTTCGACCTCCGCATTCGATTTTTCCAACGCAGGATTCGACCTCTGCGTTTGATTCAACTTTGTACTTTGACTGGTTATTTTCTTTGCTTTTGTAGTGTGTCACCACCAACGAGCCTCTCTCTTTTCGCCATCATTTCAGTCACAAAGGTGGCGGAGATCAAAACATGACATTCAATCTACGCCAAGAGCTCCCTGTTTTCCGTATTACTAAGAAGGATCGTGTGGAAACAATCACTCAGGCTTCTTCTGAGACTGTTCGGATTCTGGTTACAGACGTAAAATTTGAAAGTCTTAGCCATAAACCATTATCAAACTAGCCTTCCTCTTCGGGGATTTTGTTGACTTTGAAACATGTGTTGCTTATGACGGGGATTATAAGTGGCTAAGGGAAGTTTGGGACCATCACCTCTTCTTGCCTAACATGGAGAGGATGTACCCGATATCATACTTCCAGTGTGCTTCCATTCCAAGGCGCATGGATTAGGACCTTGTCAAGGAACAAGACGGAGTTGCTCTTAGGACTTTAACTTTCCAAGGGGTCCGCACAGTGGGTTATAATAGACAAGTGACAGCTTTACGACCAAGCTTGTTCACCAAAGAATACCCAGTTGGTGAAGTGGACAGTCCAGCGAACACTTTTATTAAGAGATTTATGGCAAAGAAAGGGGAATTTGCCTCCCAAGCATTCAGATCTCCCGGCTGGGTTCACTCTTCGGTGACAAGGTGGTGGACCCGAATGACTAATTTTGTTTTATAAGAGTTGAAGACACCCCTCACCCAAGCTGGCCTGAAGATTCCTGTGAGGGCTACTAAATACGGGATCATCCAGAGCCACTATCACTTTTTCTCTATCTTGGAGCGATACAACCCTGAGACCTGCACCTTCTTTACTCCAGTAGGGGAATTGGTTTTTGCTCTTCATGAGATGCATAACATCTCAAGTCTACCTTTCGGGGATTTACTATATGAAGAATTTGTTCCGAGATCAATGGAACTTAAGATTTTAAGAAAAGCCAGCCCCGAAGTTTACTCCACACTCTGGGAAGTTATGTGTCACTTCCATATCTGCATGTAACAGACGGGGGCTCGGGGAAGTGGTGTAAAACAAGTGTCTTGGGTAGAGTACTTATTCCGGAATCTGACCGATAAGGGAGCTCTAGTGACTAGATTGTTTGCGAGTACTTTGGAGGAGATTCAGACCCGAATCGATGCTGCTACCTCCCATTATACCAATGAAGCCAAAGAGGACATTTTTCCTGCTTACACAGAGTTTGAAAGCTTCCACTATCAAGCTCAGATCCCTATCACAGATATGGCACTATTGGCGGGGTTTCTGATGTTGTGGCTAAAGCGATGCGTCGTCCCTACCAGGCCAATTGATGCTCTTGTTGCTGAGGTGATTTACCCAGCCGTTCTTTTGGCGCATGGGAGGTCATTGAACCTTCTTTCTGCAATGGCGTGCCATATATAGAACGGGTTACGTGAGCTAGCCATGGATTTTGTTAATGTTATGGAGGTAGAGTCGGGCGAAGGTAAGACTTTTAAAACTCTCAATCCCCGGGTGTCACTGCCTTATACTTATTTAATGACTTGGTATGTATCTCACTGTCCCTCACTGATGAGTGCAGACTCTCCTCAAGGAAACTCATTCATTCCTCTCATGCAAGGATTGGAGTCAGTCAAGTGGGAGGGGACTAACATGGTTAGGATTCGCCAGATCTTGTCGCGGGACACCAATTATCACATCTTGTGTTGCTTCCCCGATTTCGAAGGTGAGTTGTACGGAGCAACGTTCCAGGATGTAGCAGGTCCTAACGGATTCACTTAACTGGATGGGGGTGTTTTCGGTTGGTTACTTTATATCAGGCCCGACTACTTGATTTTTCGATAAGGCGGGAAGTGTTTCATTGAACCCTATCAACCATACAAGTTTGCTCATCAATTTAGATATGACCAGCTATACGTCGGAAATGCTCGACCTCAACTTGCAATTGTGGGTAACCTGTATGAAGGGGCGAGGGACTGGTACTATTCAGTGGTTGGTTGCACCAAGGCCGTCTTCAAGCTCCCTCACAAAACACCTAACTCTTACACTTCTATGGGTTTCTGCAACTGGTATTCCGCTGCTTCTCAGACTTCTGGCTACAACTTGAATACATCTTGTCTGAAGGAAATCTGACGTATGTATGCTTCAAGGAGGGGGTCTAAGGCGTTTCGACTGAGAGGGAATGACGAGTACTTGTCTTTCGAGGACCCACCTACTGGACAAGAAGAGGAATAAGCAGCTGAGCCTGTTCCGGTGAAAGAACCTCGAACAGTTGATACTCCTGCAACAAGAGTTACTAGAAAGAGGGCTCTTATAGCAAACGAAACTGGCTAATACGATAAGCAGGCTCGTCGAAAGTTAATGGTTGAGTCTCCTACCAAAGGCCAGCGGAAGCCAAAATTGATGGTCGATGCCTTCAGAGCTGCAGAAGAAGAAGAACAACAAGAGTCTTCAGTCGCGGGCCTACCACATAGAGCTAGACTCCGTTCAAGTGGTCCAGTCCTATCGAGTGAAGCTTACTCTTACCATCCTTCTGAGGACAAAGAGGGTGAATTAATGACTATAGATGTGGAATCTACTCCAGTAGTAGGCTCTCCTAAGGCTCCTGTATTATAACCAAGGGGCCTCGAAGAGAATCAATCCCCTCCTCCTTCAGCACTAATGCCACCGGCTAGCGATTCAAGAATTAGTCCGACAACGGGACTCATGACTAAATCGGCTGCCGTCACAAGTCTTCTCGAGTCTTCAGCTGTGCGTGATGACGAAAAGAAAGTGGATTATGAAGCCTCCTCGACTGGTGATGTTGTTGATGGCGATGAAGGTGATGGAAGTGCTTATGTTGATAATGTCAGAAGTGGTGATGAAGAGGATGAAGAGCATGATTCCATTGACGACATCACAACTTTTGATGATGCTCCTAAAGTTGCATCAGATAAAGCATCCGCTCATATCCATTTTTCTATCACCGGTAAGCCTGGTTTATTTCGAATTCCCATGCACCTTCCTTTCGCGTTCCGACCATTTTTTCGTGCAGGTTCACCCACTCTCGAGTCTACTTCTATGACTCCTCTTTTAGAACAACAGCTTGTGCAGGTGTCAGCTCTTTTGCAAGAGCAACCTTTGTCTGGCTCATGCATGGCAACTGCTCCACCGACAACATTAATGAAGATCTCACTTGCATCGACAGGGGTTGTTAGTGTGCCGATTCCATCTCAAGCGAGGGCCATGATGACCTTGACATCAAGTCCTTCCCACTTAGATGTTTTTTGCTTCTGACTTCTACACCTAGGTCACTTGTTAATCCACATTTTGATACGTCTACTTCCAGGGCTATGGAGTCGTCTTCGATTGTTGTTTCTAGCCCAACAGATGCTCCTGACTTCCTTCATATCTCCCTGGGTTATTTGAACAGCCTTGCGAAGAAAGTGATTGAAGTTGTCATGGCTGGTCGGGGCACCTTTGATTCTTTTAAGTCTCTTTTAGAAGTAGGCTTAAATGGAATCAAAAGTGTAGGCGATGCTCAATGTTTTGAACGTTGTTCGGAAGCCATTTCTCGCCTAGAAGCACAACTCAAATACTTAGAAGCCCTCAGTCATGTAGACGTTCAGACACAAATTGTGTCTACTTTTGCTGACGTTCAAGTAGAGGAAGTGGCTCGATGTGAGGCAATTGAGCGGGGTCTAGCTGAGAAAGAGCTTCAAGTTACACACTTGCAAGAGCAGAGCGGTCTGAGACAAAAAGAATTAGAGCTCTTCACTGCTTCTCTGGACCTCATTCGCACAAAGCTTATTGAAGCTGAAGCAGAAGTACTGAGATTGAAGGCTCAACTTTCCCGTGAAGAAACCATTGTCAATATACTTGGTACTAAAAATACGGACACTCTTTTAAGTTATCATAAAGAAGCTCAGACTCTTGAAAGAGCAAAGAAGGAGGTAGCTGCTGCAGTAGCACCAACTGAGGACGAGCTGCGAAGGAAAGCTAAAGCTATTGTACGGGCCAACCACGAGGAAAAGCTCTCTGATGTCAAAGCTCCACTTGCTTCTTTTGATTTGATTTTGTATTGTTCTTTTCCATAAGAACAACTCTGCGTTATGTTTTTTCTTTAAACACTGAAAGAAGTCTATAAGTGCCAGAGGCGTAGTATTAATTTGGCATGAATTTTCTCATAGAGTGAAATTCAAAAAATTTCTTTGTTACCACTAGGGATAATTCTGGAAAGAGTTTAATCCACTGGGGATTTTATAAGAACACTTGCTATTCTTATGTAAAGGAATAAAAAGGTTCAAAGAGGGGGTTTGAACTGTTAGAGGTAAGATGTTCATGTAACAGCTATTTGTAGACCTATCATCCTATTGAAAAGGATTGATAAGCATATTGGATTGTCAGAGGTAAAGTATTAACGTGACGGACAAAATATTGCGATCGGGGCAATTTTGTGGACTTATCGCTCTATTGGGGAGAGTCGATAAGTGGATTTTATTAGAGGCATGATTTTAACGTGACAAGAAAGATCTTACGATCGGAGCAATTTTGAGGACTTATTGCTCTATTGGGGAGAGTTGATAAATGGATTTTGTCAGAGATGTGATTTTAACGTGACAAGAAAGATATTACGATTGGCGAAATTTTGAGGACTTAGATGTTAGGTCTCATGTTATGAGCCTACATCTTCTAATCTTATTTTGATGATTACAAACAATTTCTAATGTTATTTGTCTAGTGTTTGTGTTTCTTATTAGGTATTCTAGAGAAACAACAAAGTTGGAGGATGGATGGAATCGAGCATTCACGATCATATCCAATAGAGGTTGGCGGAATAGTGGTTGAAGCATTGCAATTCAAGTTGAAGATCCAAGTTCAAGCTTCATCCGTAAAGTGTACCAAGATAGAGCTTCGTTGAAGATCATCAAGCTTGGGTAGTTTAGTTTAGGTTTTATATTATGTGTGTTAAGTACTCTAAGCTCAATTTCATATGCTTGATGATTTTCATTGTTTCTTTTTTTTGTTTCTCTATATATATATATATACACAAGTTTTGGTTTTATAGTTTACAAGTTTATATAAATATGAAACCTATATTATTATTTACATATATATACATGTTTCATATTGTTAAATGCATATTGTGCAAAACCTCATTTTTGCATGATATTGAGTTATTAGTTTATAGACTTAACAATCATAACATACATCTTTTATTAAGTCTATAAAATCAGTTAAAAAGTTTCAAAACATGGTTTATGTCCAATGTCAAAAACAAGTGTTTCTCATTTACATGTTTTGGACTATTTTGTAAAATAAAGAGATTTCTCTTTTGGGAGGTGTTTTTTGAAAACCAGTTTTTGTAACATGTATATTATCATGTTTACAATCATTTTTCAAAGCTTTACATTTTTCTGATTTTATTTGCTATTTTTAAAAGAGGTTTGAAAATCAGATTTTTGTTTCAAAACAAGCTGATAACCTGTTATCAGTCGAATGGTAAGTCGACTGATGACATCAGTCGACTCATGTGTCGACTGAAGAAATCGCCTGGAACAATAAATAGTTTCTGTTTTATTTTGGTCGACTGACCAGTCGACTGATGAGATCATTAGTCGACTGATAAGGTCGTCAGTCGACTGATGAGCTGAAAAATACCTACAACGGTTAGCTCATCAGTCGACTGATGAAACCCATCAATCGACTGACGGCATGATAACGGCTAGTTTTCTAGACTGTTTTAGTTTCCGTTATTTTGTGTTTTTGTGATGTTTTCTCTTGGTTTTTGGGGTTGTTTCTTCATCCTATATATACCCCATACCCTCTAACTTCTGAGGGTAATTTTTAGAAGTGTTTAAAACAAGTTTAAGGGAGTTTAAGTTTGGTTTAAGTTTTGTTTTAAAAGATTTTGTTTGTGAAGAAATTTTCACAAGAGCTTGAGGAGATCATCCATTGGTGTTTGAGCATTCAACTCTTCTCCTTCTCTCTCTTGTCATCTAGAGAAGTTTTTCTAAACTCATATCTAGCTATTTATTTGTTTGTTTATCATTTTTATTAAAGCTAGATTTACAATTGAGTTTAGATTTGTTTGATTTCACTCATTGTTTACACACACCCACTTGAGCTTATTGTATTTTCATATATAGTATAATTTGGGTTGTGAGAGTTGTAACAATTGAGTGTGAGCCTACATAGAGTTCTCATCCATTGTAGAGGACAAACTTTGTTGTATTTGTACCTAATTATGAGGAATCACTTTGTATTACACTAGTACACCAAGAGGAGTGTGTGGTGAGAGATGGAGTCATCCCAAGAGGAGTGGGGTAGGTGGTAATGTCTAGAGAGAGGTTGTAATTCCTAACACTTGAGTGAGACACGGGTTAGAGACCAATACTTAAGGTGGTAGTTAGTGTAGTTACATTGTGAGATTATGAACGTTGATCGGTGAGCGTTGAAAACCGACATTGTGAGGTGTAAATATTTTTCGGGTAAGCATAGAAAACCCGGTGTGATAGTAGAGATCTCCTCCAGGTGAGGAGCGGAGACGTAGGTTATGGGAACCGAACTCCGTGATCATATCGTTTGTTTGCGTTTGTCATTGACGTTCCTTTATACTCATGCTTATCATTTATATCGCCTTTGTCAATTGCTTGTTGTTTATATTGCCCTATCACTTTAGTAGTTTGTTTATCCTTGTGTTATTTGTATATCCTTGCACATATATTGTTTATATCTCTTGTGCTAGGATATATTTGTTAGTAAAGTTTTTATTTTGCATTAAATCGGATTAGATTAGCATAAACCCTATTCACCCCCCTCTAGGGTTCTTTCCTAGTGGCATTAGGGTGCTTTCATTATCGCTTTATTGGGGAGAATCAATAAGTGGATTTTGTCAGAAGTGTGATTTTAACGTGACAAGAAAGATATTACGATCGGGAAAATTTTGGGGACTTATCGCTCTATTGGGGAGAGTCGATAAGTGGATTTTGTCAGAGGTGTGATTTTAACGTGACAAGAAAGATATTACGATCGGGGCAATTTTGAGGACTTATCGCTCTATTGGGGAGGATTGCCAAGTGATTTATCATTCGAGTTATGACTTGTGACACTTGTGATTTGAACAAGCTTTAGGAACTTATCGCTCTGCTGAAGAGAGTTGATAAGTTAATTATTTACTACTCTGCTGAGGGGAGTTAGTAAATTAATCATGATTTGAATGATTTTAGGGACTTATCGTTCTGTTGATGAGAATCGATAAGTTGATTTTGACAGAGGAATTGTCATCCTATTGGAAGTGATGCATGCTGAATCCAAACTCTGTAGGATAAGATCATTAGAACTGTATTGTTAATCTGATAAAAATTTGGTCAACTGAAATGACCTAGATCTTATTGACGAGATTCAGAGGTTTTGATCAACGCTCTATTAAAAGGATTCATGAACTTAGGGTATAAGTATCATGTTTGAAAATGTAAGGGGTAAACCCTTCATTCAGAAGAATTGCAACGCAAAGGTGACCTTTGCGCTTGAGGTTCAAAACACAAAGTTAATAACTCTCATAACGCCGATCTGAGCTTAGCATTTGAGAATTTGAACGCGAATGTGAACTTCACGTTAAGGTTAAAGTATTAATTGACTTTATACATAAACGCTGAAGATTGCGTTTCGAAAAATGGTTGGGATTCTCTCCTAGAATCCCGTACCGCTTTAACAGCTTGACGGCTGTTATAAATAGACCTGTGTAGTCATGTCAAGAGTTATTCGAGTCTTTCCATTTTTGGCTTAATTCCAAGAACAAAAGTTCTCGTTAAATTTCAACAGGGTCTCCGGTGAACTTCGTCTTCTTTGATCGACTGCATCAATGGCGCCACGAAGGATGAGCTCTGGCTCTAAGAAGGTAGCTGGAGCGACTTCAGAAACATCGACGGCCGGGGATGCCGACTGTGTTCTTATTCCTGCGGGCATGTCGTCTTTGTCATTGCCGTCACATGGGCCTTCCTGCTGTGGTAGGTGGTGACTTTAATAACTTATTTTGATAAGTTTTCTGAAAACCCTAGATGGGTTCTTGACAACGAGCAAGATGACTCGTTTCTTGTTCGATGAAAATGCAGAGCTGGGACTCTGTGTTCATCATGAAACGCACTGTTGACTCTTGCGTTTAAACTCTAAATGTGGATTTCGACCTTTGCGTTAAAATTTTCTAACGCATGTCTCGACCTCTGACTTTAAGACTTACAACACAAGGTTGGCCCTTGTGTTTAAAATTTAACACATGGGATTTGACCTCTGTATTTTTAGTCTATTCTTTCGGATTTATGTCGGCAACTTGCTTCAGCTGCTAACCTTTGTTTTTGATTTTATAGTGTTCTTTCCGAATGTGCCACTTTTGCAAGAGCATCATTTTGGGTATATCGGCGGCCCTGACACGAATGAAGTTTTAGCCTTCGCAGCAGAATTCCGTTGTGCACTTTCCCTGACTCAGAGAGAACGTGCATGATTAGGTTCCCCCGATGCTCTACTCTTAGAGCTTTGATTACTAATTTAGACCTGGAGACTCCTGCCGGCCGTGATTAGTTCTCTAAACTGGCGTTCATATTCGGAGATCATATAACAGCCGATGACTGTCTCATACATGCAGAAGATTCCAAGCTATTGCGGAGAGTCGATGACCACTTCCTCTTTCTCTCAAATATGAAGAGGACGTATCCACTCTCCTACTTATTGAACGTTAGCTGCCGCCGAGGTTTGACTTTTGATCTAGTCAGCGAGAAGGAAAATGTGTCGTTTGGATTTGGGCGACAAGCTCGCACACAAATTGGAGGACAACTCAAGGGTTTGAGACCCGGCCGATTTGAGAAAAAAGATCTTGTTCAAGAAGTGCCACTTCGAGCAAACGTCTTTATTCGCCAATTCATTGTGGCTCGGGGTGAATTCCATGCACAGATATTCAGATCCTCAGGATGGGTTTGTTCTGGAGAAGGGGGATGGTGGACCTGGATGGTGGATTTTGTCCTTGAGGAGCTTAAGGAACCGCTCACTCAATCGGGTCTGATGGTCCCAGTGTTGGCCACAAGGCGAGGAGTTGTTTAGAGTTACCCTAACATTTTCACTATGTTGGAGAGGTATAACCCGGATAGCTGCACGTTCTTTACACCTGTAGGGGAGTTAGGCTTCGCTCTCCATGAGATACAAGCAGTATCGGGACTGCCATTCCGACGGATGCCCTACAAAGAATTCATCCCCACTACTAAAGAGCTCTCTATTTTGAGGGTGTCACATCCAGAAGTTTATGCAATTTTTTGGGAGCTGATGTGCCATTTCTAAATCTTTGCTCAAGTTGTTAGGATGCGCGGAGGGGGTATTATGCATACTGCGTGGGCGGACTATCTCTTTTAGAACTTAGTCAGAAAGACGAAGCCGTAACCCGTCTTGCTATCATTTCTCCTAAGGGCGTTAAAGCCCGGATTAAGGCTTCCAATCCTACGTATCAGAACGAGCACGCGGAAGATGGTTTCAAGGCTGTTGTCAAATTTGAAAGTTTTCACTACCAGGCCAAAACTCCTATTTCTGACATGGCTCTCCTCGTCGGCTTCTTCATGATCTAGTTGAAGCGGTGTGTAGTACCATCGAAGCCAGTCGAGGCGATATTAGCTGAAGTCGTATACCCAACTGTCTTATTAGCTCATGGGAGGCCCGTGAGCCTCCTCACTGCTATGGTAAGCTACGTGCAGAGTGGCCTATGGACGTTGACTTCTGAATTTTTTGACGTCCAGGAAATTAATGTTGCTGGGAGGAATGCCTGGAAGACTCCGCTACCACGTATACCAGTGCTGTATACGTACTTGGTGGCCTGGTTTGTGCTGCATTGTCCCTCGTTGATGATGGGGGTTGCTGAAGACACTGAGATTCATGTTCCCTTTGTACAGAGATTGGAGTCGGCCACATGGACTAATATTTACATAGTCAGGGCTCGACAGCTTTTGTCTCAGGAAGACAAATATAGAATTTTCTGCTGTGCTCTTAACTTTGATGGAGTTGATGAGGAGGGCACAAGCTTTACGGATGTGCTTTTCAACGATTCATCATCTCTAGAAGAAGGCATGTTCAGATGGCTTCTCATGATCAGATTGGGTTATCTGGTCTTTCGCTTGAGGGAGAAGTACATCATTGAACCTTATATGCCTTCTCGATTCGACAGGCAATTTGGATATAATCAACTTTATGTTAGCAATCTTAACCCGGCATTGGCTCAAGTTAGGAATTTGTATGAGGGGGCTCGCGCGTGGTACTTCTTCTCAGCCGAAGGGACTCATGCACACTTCACATTACCCAACTCATCGCCTAGTTGCTCAACTGTTGCGGACTTTCGCGATTGGTTTGATAAGGCTTCTCGAATCCTAGAATATGATGTATACACTTCATGCATAAGCGAGATTCGAGAATTATATAAATCGAGAAGCGGCTCCACTAAGACTCATTTACCGAGAATAGAGGAGTATCTATCCTGTGAACGAGAAGTGGTCGGAGTTAGAGAGATCCCAAAGGAGTTATCAGCTGTTGATCCTTCCGAGGAAAAGGCATCTAAAGAAATTCCCGAAAAAACACCCGCTCTTGAGCCTCACTCCTTAAGATCATCAGGGAATAAGGCCCTTACTGCTGAAGAAGAAGGTGAATATGATAGAAGAATTCACAAGCGAAAGCCCGTTGTAGCCAAGAACTCCAAGAGGGCCAAGTTGAGGGGGGGACGCCATGAAGTCTGCACCTGCCGAGCTCTTAACTGGTAGAGAGGACGAAGCCCTTCGACCAATTCCTTCTATTCCTGAGGGAGTGGGAGCCGACGAGACATTGCCCATTGGGGGTTTAGAATCCGCTTCTTCTCCTCTCATCTAGGATCAGGGTACACATGAAGATCTTCCTTCTGAGGTTGTTCCTCAATTTACTCGTAATGAGTATACGGGTCTGATCTATCCAACTGCTCCTCCTCCACGTTCGAGAGCTCTGAGAGAGTGTATTAGGCATCTAGAGATGAAAATGCAATTTACAATTGATATTGTTAGCCTAGGGCGGGTCCCTTTTGAGCATTTCAGACCCTTTCTGACTAAAAGCTTAACCGATATCAAAAGTCATGGGAATGCGTTGTGGATTGAGAACTACGTGGAAGGCGTCATCATTTTAGAAATGGAATTAGAGATGCTTTCGATTCTTCAACACGATGATTTGGGCGAGGAAGTGGACCAGGCTCTTTCTACGGCCAAGACTTCGAGAGCACAACACCATGAGGCTCTTCAGAAGAGCTTGTCTGAGAAAGAATCTCATATTGCCAGCCTATGGGAGGAATACACTCAGATACAAATAGACATGGCAAGCCTCGCTATGGGTGTCTGGGATGCTGTAGCAGAACTCGCGCGTATGGGGGTCAAGCTATCTTAGAGGAATGCCCAGCTGGCTGAAGATATGGAAGTCATAAAAGGGTTAGCTACTCACTGTGATGGGCTTCTCAAAGAGTACTATAATGAGATCATCGTTGCCGATGAGATTCGACGAGAGATTGCGGAAGCAGCACCTGATGAAGAAGAACTCAGGAGAAAGATAGCTGATGAAGTCAAAAAGACTTGTGAGGAGAACATATCAGCGTTGAAGTCCAAGCTCAAGTCCTTTAGGCTGATGAGCCATGATGCTTAAGTTTTGAATTGC
Source organism: Asparagus kiusianus (assembly GCA_022839385.1). Taxonomy (NCBI): domain Eukaryota; kingdom Viridiplantae; phylum Streptophyta; class Magnoliopsida; order Asparagales; family Asparagaceae; genus Asparagus; species Asparagus kiusianus. The sequence continues at coordinate 168,420 of BQKN01066717.1, read as the reverse complement.
TTTTAGCTGGGGAATAATTTTGTATCATTTTTGTTTCAATTATCATCATTTTTGAATCAAATTAATAATATTGAATGAAAACGATATCATTTTGTCTTCCATCATCTCTTTTGTTAAATTCCAACTTAGGACAATGCAAAGTATTACAAATACTATAGACGCGATATCACCTTAGCGTAAATTCAAAATTCTCTTTATTATTATTTAGAATAATTCCAGACAATTTCAATCGTCAGAGGTGTAGTATTAACATGACGACATACAAAACAGAAAAATTAAACATTTATTCCCGAAATAAACTCTGAATGGGCAACCCTCAGCCTGGCTTGGCTGAAGACTGAGAGAAAAGGGGGCTACATAACTTACGAGAAGTATCTTTTAAGGAACTTCCCGTTAATTGGCATCATGAGCCTATCTCCTTTTTAATTGATGAGGCGATAGGCTCCATTCGAATATACAGATTCTATTACGAAGGGACATTCCCATTTGGGATTGAACTTCCCTTTGGTTTTATGTGTCATCATCATAGGTCGTCTGATAGCTAAGACTAAATCGCCTTTCTTAAAAATATGTTCTTTAACCTTTTTGTTGTAGGCTTTAGAAATCCGAACTTGATATAGCTCAATCTGCTACTGAGCTTGAAGTCGCTTGTCGTCTAAAACTTCAAGTTCCTGAAGGCGTAGTCGATGTTTCTCTTCTTCTGTCATTCTGGTCGCGATGGCAATTCTCAGGGAAGGGATCTGGATTTCCAATGGTAGCACAGCTTCATAGCCATATACCAAAGAGAATGGTGTAGCTCTTGTAGGGGTTCTCACTATTGTGCGGTAAGCCCACAGACATTCACCGAGTCTTTCATCCCAATCGCGTCGGCTTTTGGAAACAAATTTTTTGAGAAACTTCACAATGGTCTTGTTAAAAGCTTCTGCGAGGCTATTTGTCGGTGGATAATATGCCGTAGATGCAACACTTTGGATTCTAAACTTGTCACAAAACCTCTAAAATCCATAGCTAACAAATTGTGTTCCATTGTCATGGACTATTCATCTTGGGACTCCAAAACGGTAGATGACGTGATGTTTGATGAATTTAATCACATTCGAAGTCTTGACTTCTTTTAGCGGGATTGCCTCCGCCCATTTGAAGAAGTAATCAGTCACGGCCAAAATAAATCGATGTCCCTTGGGAGTCAGAGGAGAGATTGGTCCTACGACATCCATTCTCCACATCTCAAATGGCTAAGACGTAGATGTGGGATGTAAGTTCCCTGGCGCTTGGTGAATGAAATCACCATGGATTTGACATGCGTGATAACTCTTAGCATAGTCAACTGCGTCTGAAAACATTTTTGGCCAATAATAGACAATCCATCGGAGGCGATCTCCTAACTTAGCCCCGGGTTGATGAGCTCCGTACATTCCGTCGTGAGCTTCCTTGAAAGCCTTCTTTGCTTCCTTTCGAGAAAGGTATCGAAGCAAAACTCCATCGTGTGATTTACGATACAGTATTTAGGAAACTGTATTGTAATAGAATCGGAGGGCTTTTCGTTTGATAGCGGCCGCTTCCTTAGAATTATCGGGCAAAATCATGTATAAGACATAATCGATATACGAGAACCACTAATCCCTAGGTTCAAGCTCCATCGAGGTTGTGCAGACTTCTCCTGTCGTTGTCTTGTCTGAACTTTCTTCTATGGGAAGCTTGGAACAATATAATTCGCGTCCCATGACAGGAATTGTTATGTCAACCCATGGGGGCAATGCTAGTGAGGTTGCCAGCAAGGCTAAAGCATCCGCATAAGCATTATAAGCTCATGGGATATATCCGATGAAGAAACCTTCGAACCTCTTTGATACGAGTCGCCGTGCGAGCACCCTTTGATCGCGGAATTACCAAAAGGTGGGTTGAGAAGAGGATGACCAAACACAAGAAACAATTCAGTATGGCGAAGGAAAATACCTTCTCTAGATTATGAGTATGAAAAGATTACAATCTCCCTCTCACAATCTCACTAGAATTGAGAACAACCTCTCAACTCTCTCTCTAAAAACCCTAATACAATTATTAGAATTTCTCTCTCTTAGGTCTGATTACAAACCCTCATATCTAAACCCTAATCCTTTGATTAGAATCTCACTTAGACCTAAAACTCTTAGGACTACATCTTGGCCTCTAACCTCCTTCTTTAGAACCCTAAACAATCCCTATTTATAGGGTTTACAACGTGGTGGCAATCTTGTAAATAAACAAGCCCAAAAGGATCAGGAATCCTGTCAAAACAGAATCCAAAACGAATCAGGAAAGCCAAATATCGCGATCCGGTCGACCGCCAATCCTGGTCCGGTCGACCGGCCAGAGATCGTCTCTAAACCCTGCCTCGTGCAGGTCTTCCGGTCGACCGGCATGGGTGCCGCGGTCGACCGGCCAGAGCTCCACCCTGTTTTCCTGATCTTCTGCGTTTTTTATCCTTCTGACTTCTTTCCCGTCCTCTATGGCTCCAACTACGTGTCTATTCCCAAGATATCATGAGAATCACCTATCCTCAAGCTCCCATGAGGATCATTTTTCCGAAGAGAAGATACACCCGTATCACTCTTGGCTTGCTTTAGCACTGCGAAGTAGTATGGGATCAAATCCTTGTTGCGCACTTCGTATTCTTCTCGGACTTGATTTATGATCAGTTGAGAGTCACCGTAAGCCTCGAGATGTCGAATGTTAAGCTCTTCGGCAAATTGCATTCCTAATAGCAGAGCATTATACTCAGCTACATTGTTAGTGCAGGGCTCGATCAGGAAAAATCCTCTCGGGATTACATGACCGTTCGGAGAGATGAATACGACTCCTACTCCCGTGGTAATTGCTCCATGAGAGTTTGCTCTGGATGCACCATCAAAGAATAATTTCCATGCTTGCATAATTTCTTGAGTTACGCAAGCTTCGGCAACTTCGTTGGGCAATTATTCATAAAGTTTAGACGTTTCTGGCACCGGATGTTCGGCTAGAAAATCCGCCAGAGCTTGACCTTTGACAGCCTTTTGTGGCATAAATTACATGTCATATTATGACAGGAGGATTGCCCATTTTGCCAGCCGGTAATTTAGGGAGGATGGTTTCGTCATAAGAACCCTCAAGGGATTTACCTTAGAGATGACATGGATTGTTTGTCTAACCAGGTAATGTCGCATCTTTTGAACGATGAATACCAAAGCGAGACATTCTTTTTCAACCGGGTTATACCGGTATTCGGTTCCTATCATGATCCTGCTTAAGTAGTAGATGGCTTGCTCCTGTCCTTGTTCATTATTTTGGGCTAATAAAGCTCCAAGAGAAAGTTCCATTGCTCTCACATATAACAGGAATGATTTTCCTGATGTTGGGGCCACAAGAACCGACGGTTGAGTGAGATATCTCTTAATATCCTCGAATGGCTCCTAGCAGTCTCTATCCCAAATGAAGGATACTCCTTTCTTCATGAGCTTAGAGAAGGGTTGGTAGCATCCCGAGAGATTAGATGTGAATCTCCGGATGTAAACCAATCTGCCTTGCAAACCTCTAAGTTCTTTGAGATTCTTCGGAGGCGACATGTTTTGGATAGCACGAACTTTCTCTGGATCAAGAGAAATTCCCTTGGATGTAATGATAAATCCCAAGAATTTTCCGCTCGATATCCCAAGGAACGATTTTGTCGGGCTCATCTTCAACCGATGTGTTCGCATGATGTCCAACATTATCTTCAGGTCTGTAAGATGATCACCTTTGTGTTGGCTTTTCACTGCTATGTCGTAAACATAGCATTCAATCTTCTTACGTAGATGTTCATGAAAGATGGTGTTCATTACACGTTGATAAGTGGCACCTGTATTTTTCAATCCAAAGGGCATCACTGTATAGCAATATACTCCCAATGGTGTTCTGAAAGCAGTATGCTTTTCGTCTTCGGGATACATCTTGATTTGATTGTATCCCGAGAATCCGTCCATGAAAGACATCCTTTTATATCCGTAGGTATTGTTAATCATGACATCAGTGATGGGAAGCAGAAACTCATCTTTTGGGCAAGCTGCATTGAGGTCACGAAAATCGATGCATGTCCGGACCTTACCGTTCTTCTTAGGAATAGGAACAATGTTGGCTACCCAGTTCGGGTGTTGTTCCTCTCTAACAAAGTCCGAATCAATAAGTTTATTGACTTCTGACTCTATTGCTTCCATGATCTCGGGACGAAACCGGTGTTGCTGTTGTTTAACAGATTTTGCATCCGGATCAATGTTGAGACGATGCATGGCTATTTTTGGGTCAAGGCCGTGCATATCTTCATAATTCCAAGCAAAGATATCTATATATTCTCGAATGAGAGATATAAGATTTTCTTTCTCAGAGGGTGATAAGCTTTCACTTATGAAGATAGGTTTGGGGTCAGATCCATCTCCCATGTTAACCTGAATTACCTTATCTTCAGTGGGTGGTTCGCACTGCTCGAAGCGCATATCCCACAAAAGGTTAAGGTGTTTGATCCAAGGGTCGGTGGTCGATTCGATCAACTCTTCATCACCCCCTGCATCTGAAGGAAATTCATGCAAAATACGCAACGGGAGACTATATGTGTAATTATGCTATGCATGTAGAGAGCATGAAATGCATAATAGGACCATCCTAATTAAATCTAACATAATCCCTATATTAAAGAGAGCATACAAGAGTTAGAAAGTCATACTTTCGAAGCATGATTCGATGAAAGATCGAATAACCCCTAGCTCTTGCTCCTTGTAGTAGAAAATCTCCTCGTAGTGGATCTCCAAGTCTTCAAGTGGGCTTGATAAAATGGAAGTCTTCTTGAGTCACAAGGCAAGATATCCACCTCCGGGTTCTTAAAATCCTACCACTTCCTCTTGCTCAAAGAATGCTAAAGTTTAGTAAGAGGAGAGCTCTCTTTTATTCTCTTATGGAAAAAAACACTTAGCCAATTTTTCATTAGTCTTTCCATAAGAAAGAGAACTCATATTTATAGAGTGGAATGTGTTCATGACATGAATGACTCATCCTATGAGTCATGCAATGAATCATCAAATATTAATGATTAATCTAGTGAGTCATGCAATGAATCATCTTATGAATCATTACATTTCAAAACCATGTGCTAATAAACCATGTGCTCAAACCATACCACTAAATGACTCATCTCATGACTCATTATACATGGTATGTGTATTTCATAAATGAGAATACCAAATCAATATTGTATTTCATAAATACGATATTTTGTAATTTTCCAATCATTGATTAATAAGTCATCATATGACCAAAAAGTCAATGAGTTGACCACAAGTCAACTGTTGACCAAAAAATCAACTAGTTGACTAAAAGTTAACTTTATAGGAAAAATACTAGAATTCATTTCCTAAGCACAAAGGATTTTATCGATATACATAACCGTTTATGTGTATTCGGTAAAATCATATATGCGTATCAATCATACGCATCACTCTATAAATTATGTTTCATAGGATTCAAGTACGCGCTTGGTGTGACTCTAGGGCCCAACTTAAGAACTCGGCAGTGGATCATATCCACAAGTACAACAGAGGTGCTAGCTACACATGAAGACTACCCGGGTATAAGTTGTGATAAATATCTGTAAGATGCTTACACAATTTTATCAGGACCACTCAGTGATAATGTTGTACAGTCCGGTCTCTTCATCAAACCATGTCAAACTATTAAGCCTAGGGTATGAAAAGTTGTCAAACCCTATTTGCTTAATTAGTGTTTGTAGATATTAAACTCATAACCTATAAGATCAAACTGACACTCAGTTTATCTTATTTACCTCGGCCAAGGATTTTCAGGCTATAGTTATATCAAACAATCTTATGACATCAACCCCTATACTGGGAGAGACGAATCCCTTCTTGGCATCTCAATATCTACTTATGTCTCGGGATGTACCCAACAAGAACCGTTATGCACAATTCAATAAGAACTGTGGTTAGGTAAAAGTCTAAATACATCTTTACTGACATATAAGATATTGCACTCATGCCTCAGGTCAAGAGACTACTATGTACTATATCACTTGAGAACTTCTATTTGACAGCTAAGTATATTACTAACTAGATGTTCTCGGCGAGTCGTTCAGTCAACTCATTCACTAATGAGTCACCTGTATACTGTATCTTGATGTCTCACATCAATGATCTAAGAGATTGATCATCTCCTTCAAAAGGAGAAATAGAGCATACACTAGTCTTAACCAAAGTGATGATATCCTATCTCAACACTTCATCAACTACGAACATTTTAGAATATACGTTACCGACTAATCAGATCTCTTCATTACGATCACTATCCGAAATGTCTGATAGTCTAGTATTTATTCTAAGGACATTATCTGTATTTTTAGAACATCAGATAAATCTGACCAAAATAGCATACTATCATTTTGAACAAGGATGTTATATACATATAGGTCCTGTTATAATATACAATAATTGCCTACAGGGCACCTATATCTAACAGCATCTTCATCTGGTGACGAGTTGAAACAATGTTCACAGTCAAACCTTTAAAGAAAGGTCCGACGCTGACATCAGATTCCCATGATAATTTCCCGGATGAATGATCTTGACACAGGCAATTACTAGTCTCATTTTCTGAAGGAGAAGGGGTTGTGATATAGCCCACACCTCTTCTAGTTTTCTGATAGTAATCTATAGGTTTTCCTTCGGGAGTGAGAGACATTCAAATCGGCGTTCGTCTTCCTTTCCCGAAGTTCAATCCCTGCTTTTCATTAAAGTCATATCCTATTCGCTTCATTAGATATATTGAATTGGGTTCGTGGTATTGAAATTGAGGAATTCCATTATCTTCTTCTGAACTTCCTCGTTTGAGTAATTCAGGTTTAACTTTACCGAAGTGGATCGACTTCTGCCCTTTCCTTTTGGACGGGACTTTGAAGAAAGCCTTCTGGGCATCTTCTACTTCTTCATCTGAAGTGAAGGATGACTTAATTGGTAATGTGAGTAATGCCTCTGCGCATAATGTGTGCCATGGGTCGGTACCTGTATTAAGATCATTCTCTATTTGTTCATGTTTAGAGGATTCATTAGACAAGTACGCCAAAATAAAATCTTCATTAATGCACCACTCGCCCTCGCTCGGTACATTATTATTGTTCTCAACCTGACCCATTACATTAAAGTTCAACTCCTATGGACAATCTTCTTCAGGGTCTGGCTCGACGTCGGCTTCATTACCACTATCAACATCTTCTTTCTCCTGTGATTCTGAGTAGAAGACATAATCTGTATGGAAGTTTTCCACCCCTCTGAAAGGGTACTTTTATGCAATCAGGGTTCGGACTTCCCCCTCATCATTAGCATACTTCATAACCTGATATAGGGTAGATGAGACAATACGGTTTGCATGAATCTATGATCGTCCTAACAATAAATTATAGGACGTGTCTGCATCTATAATGTAACAAGTCACCTCGAACTTAAGATCTCCGATTTGACACCTGAGTTTGATCTTCCCTAAGGGTCGAGTACTGTTGGCATTGAAACCGAAGATAGTGGTCTGGGTGGTGTTCAACCGATGCATGGGGATCCCTAAGACCTGCATGACCCTATAAGGCATAATGCTGAGTGCTAAGCCCGGGTCAACTTGAACACGGTTAATTTCTGAAGACCCAATGTACCATGTGTAGTACAAAGGCCTGTCATGCTTGTGCTTAACTTGCATGTCTTCCTGAGTAAATGATATGCAGGGTAAACTTCTTGCTGCTTGTAGACACTAAATACAAGACTGGCCTTCAGAAGCTTCAGGAATCGAAGTGACTTGAGTAATAAAGCTCTCCGTGTTCTTCAACGCTTCGATGAGAGCCTTCTTGGTGGTTTTAGATAATCTCAGGAGCTCATACAAGGTAATCCTAGCTGGTATGTTGGCCAACTATGCCAGGACATTGAATCGGAAAGGAGTGTTGGATTCTCCGGCTTCTTGAAAAAGGTTCTTGTTGTACCAGATTTCCTTCTGTTTCCCTTTGTCAATGGACTTTTGTGGAACAGAACCCCCAGTGTCTTGGTGATGTTCTTCTTCTTCTTGAGCATTCTGATCATAGTCATTCAAGTAAGTTTTTCCTAACCGGGTGCCAGGGTTGCCTCCCGGGTATGCTGCAAGAGCAATCCTCTCTTCTTCTGAGTCGGTGAGAGGTTTGAGATGATCATCATTCTCATTTATGGAGGGGATAATCATATTGGATGGCTTAGTCTTGCCTCTTTTCTTCCTGGACAAGATGTTCATCCACAGTTGGTCTTCAATCAGATCGGGATGAACTCACATACTCTCCTCTTTTGAGGTAGTGAGTACCCCATGTTTTTCTGACTATGTAAGTTAGTATTTTTCATGTGCATTTCCCCTTTATGGATGGGGATAACACCATCTGTAGCTGCTATCGGAGGGAAATCACCAAACTGGACCGCTATCAAATTGGTGGATACGGTCTTCTGCTTGGGCTTCAATGTAAGCACAATGGCATTTACCAAATTTTATAGGATATCCTTGAAAACATAGCATTTTTTGGTAGGATGTCCTAGGAACCTGTGATAACGGCAGTAATTAGGGTCGTTGACGTTTCCTGCCTCATCTGGTTTCCTAACCTCGGGAAGTTGTAGTTTGTTGTTCTTCCGGGGTAATTGGAACAAAGTATCCACGTCCTCCTCCTTGAACGAGTACTGCTTGGGCGCTCTTTGCAGATTTGGTGCTTTGCCTTGCTTGGCAGGTAATGACCATGTGCTAGCATCAGCAGCTAAAGTCTCCTTTCCCTTGGACCGCGGAGCGTTGTTTTGGTTGCACTATTGCTACGGTTTTGGTTGAGTAGCTTCTTCAGCCTTGACCCGAGCAACGATTTCTTCGGCTTGTTCTCCTTACAAAACCAATTGTCTCCAGAAGTGACATTTCACTACCCTCATTTGAGCAAGGAGTTAGGTTTGCAAGTTGTGCCTACAAGTTTCGATCAAAGTGGATTGAGTCATACCTGATGGGCATCGTAATACCATACTATGGAATCTTTCTACGTAAGTCTTGATGGACTCTCCCTTCCTTTGCTTAGTGGTGAGAAGGGTCGGGACAGACACTTCTGTATCATCTTCGAAGAATCTGGCTAAGAAGAGCCTTTCCAGATCTACCCATTTTTGAATAGATCCAGCAGGCAGTTTCATAAACCACTCGAAAGAAACGCCCTTAAGAGTGTCGATGAACAAACGAGTCAGGACAGTATCATTTGCCACCACGTCTCCAGTCTGTGACTTGAAGTAGTAGATGTGTTGGTTTGGCGATCCTGTACCGTCAAAAGGTTGCAGAGTTGGGGCCTTAAATTTCGGTGGATAGGGTGTCGTGTCTCATTCGGCAGGATAAGGTCGTACTACTCCTTCCTCGTGAAGCTCGCTTCTGTTGGCGATCGCGTTGAGGCGGGCTCTAACTCATTTACTTTAGATGACTGAGGATTCAATTCTCTTTCCATCTCCTTCTCGTTTTCAGAAGAGGATTCCAGGTTATGAGTTTCACGTTCCGAAATCTCGAGTGCTCTCTGCTTTCCCTTTGAAATTGTCCTCCGGGAAGATTCAGGTGTTTGGCCTTTTTCTGCAAGGAGCTGGGCCAACATGTCCTTCATCTGAAGAAGTGTCTCTTGTTGTGCCTGGAGCATAGCATGATATTTGTCGACTCTCTTTGTTAAGTCGTCGGGGCCTCCAGTCATGTAAACGGGAGCCTCTCGTACCATGACAGAGCTTGAGGATTGAGATTTAGTAATTGCTGAATGTTCATCATCAGAAGTGATCCCCTTGGCCAACTTGCGATAGTTAACCGAGCGGATAGCTCCTATGCGAGTTCGAGTGTGACGATATATTCCTTCAAACTCGTCACAGATTTCTCGGACAGTCGGGGAGTGGCTTCTTTATTATTCGTCAGAACTGGGAGCTGAGACCTTCCCTCTGCCAATCGTATTAATAGTAACCTCGGGATATTCAGCTTCAGAAACCTTCTTCTTGCGATGACGTTATCGCTTGGCAGGCCTAGTGACATTTGTCAATCTGTCGAATACAGATTGCCGAGGTTCAAGTGTACAACAGGGGTATTCTGAAAGAACTACGGAAATAAGCCGCTCACATTAACATGAATGAGCTACTTGCTGTGCTGGTCTCCCTCTAGAGAGTAATTCCCGCAAATCAAAAACTTAGGAGGAATCCCTCACCGAGCATGAGGATGGAGATGGAACCCCCTGCCCTTGAGTGGGTGAAATTGGTTCGTGTCGAACATGAACTTTGAATCCATGTCGCCTCCCTTGAACCTGGCGGACCATATCGCGTCCTGGAGAAAAAATGTGAGGGTTGCGTTTTGATTTTTAAACACTAGGCTTAGGCCTGCGTTTAATTGATAAAACAGACCCCTGAGGGTCATGTTTGATTTGGACGCACCCCTGGGGTGTGCGTCCGGTGGATGAAACAGACCCCTAAGGGTCATGTTTTGGTTGAACACACCCCTGAGGGTTGCGTTTTGTCACGCCCTGCTTCCCAAATTACCGGGGAATCGGGACGCGAGCAAGCCCGCGACGTATTAGATTGAG
>BQKN01066717.1:141293-157405 GCA_022839385.1 Asparagus kiusianus | reverse complement strand
GGGTCAAGATTCCTAACATTCTCCCCCTTTTTGATGATGACAAATATATGTTATTAAGATATAAAAAATTTTAACCCCCCTGCATAAAATCATTAAATAAAATCTTTTACTCCCCCTGCATCAAAGCATTAGTAAAAAAAATTAAAATTTTCTATATTACTCCCCCTTTGTCATTAGCAAAAAGAAATAAACATAATTCTAGTTAAATTTTTCTTTTCCCGGGTACCTTAATAAAAATATTAAGCACTTTGGTACCCTTTTATATTATATCATTAGGATTAGTCATTAAGAATCCAAATCCACTTGGAATTTGGTTTCCATTTATTAACATAAGTGTAATTCTTTGAATTGCAAACTTCATACATATAAGATAAAATATAATCATTCCTATCATGAATATTCAAATTCTTAGGAATCCATATATACTTATTTTGTTTAGCATGAATATTATTATTCTTCTTCTTCAAAACATAATCATTATTATTATTTTTCAAAACATAATCATTCTTTATAAAATACTTCGGAACAAATCCAATGCCGAAATGATTGTTTGAAGATTTTTGAAATGAGAGCAAATTCTTCAAATTTTCTTTACTTTTATTAAATTTACTAACATTCAAACATATATCATCATATTTTAATTTAATAGAAGAAATATATTTATCTAAAACATTAATGCGAATTTTTAAATCATTGCATTCTGATTTTAGATAAACATTCTCATTAGTCAAAATATGATTTTCTTTAAGCAAGGATTTATTTTCCTCTTTCAGTTCAATTACTTGAGAATTAGAAATAGTAGAAGAATTAAAATCAGAAATTTCTTCAAGTAATCTTTTATTTTCATCTTTAAGAAAATTATGTGAAGCCTTTAATCTTAAAAATATTTCATATAATTCATTGAAAGCATCTAATAATTCTTCATTATTGCATACCTCATCTTCTTGTGCCATGAAGCACATGTGAGCGGATTCCTCTTTTGTTCTTTCATTTTGAATAACTCAAACCTGTGCACAAGAACAGATATTTTAGATTCTTTAACTTTATTTGTACCTTCGTGTGTTACCTCTAATGTATGCCAAATTTGATAGGCTGAATTGCAAGTAGACACGCGATTGAACTCGTTCTTGTCCAAAGCACAAAATAGTGCATTCATTGCTTTTGAGTCCAAATTCACTTCCGTCCTTTGAACAACTGTCCATTCGGTATATGGAGTGGTTGGCTTTGTGAATTCGGTCTCTACAATGTTCCAAAGGTCGTAGCCAAGAGATTGGAGGTAGATCTTCATCCGACACTTCCAATAGTTATAGTTCGTGCCATCGAATAGAGGTGGCCGCTGTGTGGAATATCCCTCTTTGAATTTTGATGTATTTGTTGATGCCATCTTTCACCTTGCTCTGATACCAAATGTAGGATCTGAAATAGATACACTAGAACACTAGAGGGGGTGAATAGTGTTCTTTTAGAATTTATGCAAAGTAGATTATAAATTGCAAAGAAAAATGGCAATATCAGAAAATGAACATCACAAACACAAGCATGTATACTGGTTCCACCTCCCCGGTATACATCCAGTCCCCAAGCAAATCCCGCTTGAGAGTTTCCAATATGATTTTGAAACCTTACAAAATCAAAAGCAAACCTGACCAATTTGCAAGACCATGCAAATTGCAAACCCAATTGACAAGACCATGCCAATTGTAAACCGATCTCTAAACCAAGAGATCAACCCCTCTCATAAACCGAGAGAACCTTTCTTTGAAGCAATGTACAATTCCAATCCTATAAGCCTTGATGTGGATGTGAACGTGTAACAATGGCTTATCAATCTTTTTAACTCTCTGAATATTGCCTAAACAAGCTTTAAGAATGATAGGAATAAAGGTAATATCAAAAACTCTCTTTTATAGAAAAACAGATTGAAAAACTGAAAGTTTAAAGAGTTAATTTGCACAATATGTGAATCTTATAAGTGCAAAACTTGGTACTTGTTTTCTGATGTTTAAACCTATTTATAGCCTCTGAAATGACATAATTTTAAACTCAATTAACGTCCACAAAACGGCTATAAACAGTCACTTATTTAAAACCTGGAATCTGAAAAAACTGCATCTGTAGTCGACTACAAGTCATAGTAGTCGACTACACTGACTTTAAACAGACTCTGTGAAGTCAGAAAATTACTTAGTAGTCGACTACAAGGCACAGTAGTCGACTACACTGTAAACTCACAGATTCTAAAATTTTCTTTTTAATATTTTGGCTGTAACTTTCTCATCCTACATCAGAATGAGGTGATTTAAGATTTGTTGGAAAGCTGTTGAAGAGACCTACAACTTTGGTCTTTTGAATTTTTCCAGATTCTAATTTATAAGGGGTGTAAATGAAATGTTTTAAGACTCACTCAATATTTATAAACTCTAATGGCTAACATAGGGGATTTCTATTGTTAACCAACACACTAAGCATGTGTTAGTGTGTTCTAACACTATGTGTGTGCATGTGTGTGAGTGATCAAGGCTTGTACAAATTTCTAAGCAAAGAAAATATAAAATTACATTTTGACAATAAAGTATATCTTCTTCTTTGCTTCATTTTACCTTGAACTCATCTATGTCTTGAGTATCTATTTGAATATAATTGTTGATATAGCTCTAATACTGCAAAACAAATGTTAGCACATAATACACACAATATATAATATTTGTTATCATCAAAATAAACTAATCTTGGGGTCAAGATTCCTAACAAAAAATACCCCTTTAAATAATTAAAAAAATATCATAAAATTCATTTAAAATAAATATTAAAATTTACGGTCAAAATAATAATAACAATAACAATGATGAATAATTAACTATTGATTTAAAATTTTTACCAAAACAATTAAATTTATAATTAGCAAAACTTATTAAAATAACATAATATCATATTTTTAAATCGTAGAAAATTCTAGAGAAATTAGGAAAAATACAAATACTCTTTTAGAAAAATAATATTTAATATTTAAATACCAAAAATTATTTAAACCCGTATTAGAAATTTACGGTCATTACACGTTTGGTTGGTGAAATAGACCCCTGAGGGTCATGTTTCGGTTGAACGCACTCATGAGGTGTGGGTTTATCTTTAGCAGCATTTTCTTGAGGACCGTGTTTTGGATGGACAACGCGCCACTGAGGGTCGCATTTAAGCTATATCACCCGAGGCTCATAATTAGGCTCATTGCCACGAAGTGCGCGTTCTGGAGTAGAAACACAGTGTTCGGGCGGAGCCTCAAAAACACGATCCTCATGTTGGGCAAGGGATTGGTTTTCTCGAAGATGCGTCCGTCGTATGGATCTTCTCCATCTTCGAGCGGCGTTTTTTTTGGCTTGTTTCAACGCCTTGGCAGCGACACCACCGGCGTTAATTGGATCTATCTCCGTCAAAGGCCTTTTACGACCCATGACACGTTGTGTTGACGCGGATGTGGAGTTTTTAACTCGTTGAACGAGTTTAGCATCTTGGCCAAAGGAGAGGGCTTTCTTTAGCATTTCAGCAGTAGTTTTGATCTCCTTAGAGATCTTGCGGATGTTGTGCCTAGCCTTGGGGCTAAGCGATCCAGAGGAAAGAGTTTCCTCGTACTTGGCTTGGTCGAACTCTACGACGAGAGTTTCGACGGTTGTTCCAGCAAGATGGATGTCGGATTGTACCACCACTTCATCGTCAGAGAATCTTGTCCCCAGCGAAGTCGCCATCTTTTGTTTGGTGGAAATTTTGTAGTAAATAAAATAAAAGAAATTTGATTTGTATTCTCTCGATCTTAATTACAATTTGAATTTCGATTACAAAAGAGAGGAGAATTGATCTGAATTCTCCCCTTTGTTTAATTCTTGGTTCTTCACGGTGGCGATGGAGTGCCTCCTTCGAATGCTTGTGTCAAATTTGCTCTCCGTTGACGATCCGCACGTCTTATTTTGTTAGAACAGTTAACTTGCGTGGCAAGTTTGATCAAGAACTCTTAACGAGTTTTGTAACTCAGAACGAGTGTCCAACTCTGTGAAAAGAGTTGTTGAAACCGAATAATCAATTAATAACCAAGTAGATCTTCTGTTGCTGAAGAATCCTCCAAGATTTGATCTACCAAAAACTCCACTTTGCTGTCGAAAATCTAAGAAGAATCAGCCGATGCCCACCCTCCAAGAAATCCGATCTCTTCAGCCTCAATACAATCTTCAAAAGACCGAACCCTTTACTCTGTTGAGTTTGTTAGGATTTTATAGGAGAATAAGGGCGTAACTAACCCCTTAATCCGCTCCTAAGTGGGCGCGATTTCCTCAGATCGTGGGGAAAACGGTTCTGAAACCGTTCGACTCATGTTTGAATGAGTCAAACGCCCAAATTAGCGTTCAGGACCCTAACTCCGCGTCTTAGACTGGAGATGCGGAGTTGGGCACCCGCTGGAATTTGAAAAACACGAGGGCCGCCCATATTTTGTTTGCTGAGGGTTGGAAACGCAGGGGTCGCCTGCGTCTCAAGAATTAAAACGCGAAGGTGAATTCTGTGTTTAGAAGAGGCTAGTGACTTATAACCTCTTCTGTAGAGCGCTGTAAAGACCATTGTTGAGTGATCTTTGCCTTAGCTGTTTTGGGGTGTGAAAGTCGTCAGATTATAACTCTCACAGTTGATGGTAAATACCACTAAATAGAGTTTTCATCAGTCGTCGGAAGGGTCATTGAATTGTAACTCCTCTCAATCTATGTAAAAAGTCCTCCATTTGCAGCTTTCATTTGTTGACATGAAAATCGTCGAATTGTAACTTTCTTTGTCGATATGTTGATGGAAACTTGATAGAGATCAGATTGTGATTTTTAGACAGCCTACAGCGGTCGACCGCCAATGTTACCGTTGTACAGTAACGGCTAGTTTCCAGTTTTGTTTTTGATTAGGTTTTTGGTTATTTTGTGTGTGTTTTGGCTGATGTTTTGGATTGTTATAAATACCCCATTTTATTTATCATTCTCATCAACCAAGAGAATGTTTTAAACAAGTTTTAGAGAGTTTTAAGTTTGATTTTAAGTGTGTTTAAAGGTGTTTAAGCCTTGTTTACAAGTTTGGTTTTGTGAAGAGATTTTGACAAGAGCTAGAGGTGATCATCCATTCCTTGTTTGGGCTTTAATTCCATCTCTCTCTCTCTCTCTCTCTTGATCTATAGAGAAATTTTTCTAAACTTAATCTAGCTTTACATTTATATATTTGTTTGATTATCATTTTATTAAGCTAGAGTTTATATTGAGTTTAGTTTTGATTTATTCTCTTTGTTACACACACACACTTGAGCTTTTAGTATTTTCATACATAGTATATTTGGGGTTGTGAGTTTGTAACATTGAGTTGAGCTTAATTGAGTTCTCGTCCATATTAGAGAACAAATTTCTATTCAAGTTTTAATTGTGGGATACATTTTATAATACACTTATACACCGAGAAAAGTGTGTGGTGAGATACGGGGTCGATTCCAAGAGGAGTAGCGTCGGTAGTAAAGCCTAGGAAGAGATAGTAAATCTGAGCACTTGAGGAGGAGGACACGGGCTAGGCCAACACTTGGAGGGTGTAGAGTGTGATTGTAAGAGTGTTGGATTGTAAAGTTTTCAGTGAACTAGAAAATCGAGATTGTGAGGTGTAAATGTTTTGAGTGAACGTTAAAACCCCGGTGTGATAGTGGATTTCTTCCCGGGAGTGGGGAGCGGAGACGTAGGACAGAAGGTCCGAACTCCGTAATCATTTGCTTGTGTTTGATTTTATCATTGGCGCATTTACTTTTGTGTTTATCTTATATCGCCATTGTCTATTACTCTTTGTGTATATTGCCCTATCACATTTGTAATTTGTTTATTTTACCCTTTGTTTATATTGCTTATCCTTGTATATATCTTGTTGCATATCTAATTTGCTAGGATATTTGTTAATTAGTTTTAATTGGCATAAATCGGATTAGATTAGCACAAGACCCTATTCATCCCCACCCCCCACCCCCTCTAGGGTTCTTTCCTAGTGGCATTAGGGTCTAACATATATGTGTGTGCGTACATACACACATACATAGATGTGTGTGTACACAAACATATACATATACACATATTTACATAAACATATATATGTATACACACACACACACATATCATACTCCATTTAAGAATACGAGTTCGGGAAAAGCTTTTCATGGTCAATATTATCATTTTGAATTTTTTATTTAAATTTTAATCTATCTTAATCATAATTATACCCTAACCTAATCCCATTTGAACTACCTACAGCTTAACAATTTGAAAATAAAATTAATAAAATACATGAAACAGCTCCACAATATTATTTTGTTAACGTAAAGAACTTATATGTTATAATATATGAAGTATTATAAAAAACCTAAAAAATTTTAAAATTTGCATAAAATACCCTCAAATTTTAAAATTACACAAAACATCCTTACGTTTCAAAACTTAAAACAATAAATATGAAATCTGCAAATTAACAACAACTTCTGAAGAATTTAAAATTTGCAATTAATACCTCCTAACATTTCAAAAATTATAAAAACGCTATCAAAAGTATAAATAATAAAAAAGTACTCTAGAATTTTAAAATTTAAAACTTACAAATACCAAAGATGAATTGAGGGGATCACCATTAGTCACATGAAAATTTAAATTTTACAAAAAATAACCTCAAAGTTATAAAAATATCAAAAAACTTCTTCAAAAGTTAAAAATCACAAAAAACCTTGAGATTTCAAAACTTATAACCAATACATATCAAATCTGAAAATTATCAGTGGACCCATGAAATTTTAAATTTTACAAAAAATAATCCAAAATTTTAATAATTATAAAGATCACCCTCAAAATTTCAAAGTTACAAGAAATATTTTTACATTCGAAAACTTACCATAAATACATGAAACATAAAAATTACAAGCACCAACTTAAATTTTAAAATTTTCAAAAAAATCTCTCAAAGTTTAAATTTTGTAAAACACACCCTCAAAAATTCAAAATAACAAAAAATGACTAAAATTTTAAAACTTAGCAAAGAAAAGAGTAGTTATTTGATATTCTTTCATTAACATAAATTTAACTTCTACTTTAAGAATTACTATCCCTTTTCAACATCTAAAAGTAGTCTAATTTTGTCAAAAAAGACAAAGGTGGGAAGGATTGATGTCAGCTCAATAAAAGACAAACCAGAAAGAATGAAAGACACTTTTTTGAATATTTTATAGAATAATTTATATTTTTGAGTAAAGTACGGATCTTTAGTAGAGATTTCATTAACCATTTTAAGTAGTTTATATGCTTATATGGATGTTTTCATCATATAAAAATACACTAGAGTTAGCATTAATCTTTAGTTAATGATTTTTTTTAAAGTCTATCAAGAATTAAGAACAAACTCATTATTCTCTTTTGTGACGTTTTAGCCCACTTTTAACCAATCATTTTATTTTATTAGCTTTATTTATTCATCCTCCTTTCATAATGCTATTTTTAAAATATTTTTTTACTTTTACAACATTATACTTTCTTAGGTCAAACTTGGTTTCATGTTGATATAAATAACATGATAATTCAAATTGGCTTTGAATTACATTTGTTTCCTGTCAATTCAATTATGAATATGACAATTTAATACTAGGTGTAGGTCAATTAAACGAACATCAAAGAAAATAAATCATCATAATGCTAAAGTTAGAGACATAACTGAGCAAAAACATCATAGTGGAATCAAGGAACAAATTTTAGTAAAGAAATAAACCAAAAATATTTAATCATAATATTTAACCACGTGCATTACACGTGCATAAAAGCTATTGTGTATATATATTGGTATAGATATATCTATATCTATTGTTATGTCAATAATTACATCAAGTGTTAATTCTCCTGTGAGAGACGACATGTGTCCCAGGCCAATATTAGACAACAGATCATTTCACTCCCCTACCAGGGCTACTCGAGTACCACAAGAAGTTGTCCTTTCCCAAATAGGTCCAAGTCGAGTCGAACTCTCACTCGACCTCATCAATCGAGTCAACCGCCCTCATACCCTTGGAGTAGGGTCGATAACTTGTGAGGCCAACAAGAAAGGCGGTATATGTCGTCCCTCTCACAGAGTCAAATCGAAAGGCAGTTCATCCTCGAACTCTACACCAACAGCTATCCAGCATCATCATGGCTAGTGCCCCTAGCCCCATGACTCACCACCTATCATCAGCGCTATACCCTCTCAATCACCATCATACCAAATCAAGGTTGACTCATCACACAACCAGTCGATACATGTAAAACAATCTGCCAATCCAGCTGTTTGCATGGATTCGACCATAGTTACGCTTCTACCCCTTATAATCGGGTATATCTATGGGCTCAACACCTACTAAGCGAATGACCCTTAGGTCCCCTTTGGAGGTCACATGTACGTCATTTCTGCACATTCAGATTAAGAACTTATTCAGTTTATTGGTTTTTTTCTCTACCCAAGCTCAAATACTGACTTGATTGTCAGAGAAACTATCGGAGAACCAAATTCTAGTTATCTAACATGTCTGTTTTACAATTTACTCATCTTAGGTAGGGGATCGGCTGCTTGAGGGGATGAGGGAACACACGCCGTACATATCAACCCTAGGCCATGTCGCTAATTCAAGATTACTTTCTAATCTTGCTGTTAAGTCACATGACATCAACATTAGCACCCACTGCGGGCCTCTTCATCTCCCTTTGATGAACCATCCCTTATGTTCGAGCATCAGAAGAAATTACCATCTCCATCCAAGCCCTACGGCAGCCAAGAGATTTCGTTGTAAGGCTATGAAGGCGAGTTAGTCATAACACGGCTCCGAAGAACTCTCCAAGTTAACAAATGAAAAATACTATCTTCAAAATATTTGTTTTACTATATATCTATACGCAGCTTTCATCAATCGATCATCATTGACAAAAAGACCTTGGTACCTATCCAGGGTAAAACCAAGGTACGCCATCAACTCGGTCGTCATCGACTCAAAAGCCCTTGGTATCATTTTTATGAGTAAAATCAAGGCACGTCATCAACAAAAAGACCTTAGCATCTCCCTAAGACCAAGGCACATGCCTCAAGACCTTAATGTATCATGAGTAAACCAAGGCGCTAAGTTGAGTCGTCCCACTTGCCATGCACTTCCGAGTCGCCTTGACTCAAAAACAAACTTGTACTCAAATAAAGTAGATTGCAAACTCTTAACATACAACAAGAATGCAATCACAGAGGTACACAGTTTAAAATTAATGAAAATATCTTTTTATTCATATGTATGAAGCTGATAATCATATTTTTATTATATTTTTATACCCTAATTATCTTATTAATTTAAATAAAAATATCACCAATAAACATGTTTATCTTAATTGCAGGTTAATAAATAAAAGCCTAAAAGAACTCAACATCTCATCTCTCAAAAAGCCCAAGAAGTCCAAGCTCATACACACAAGAGAAGATCAGCGAAAGAACAAAATGACTGAGTATTGATACTCGTATCGATAGCGGTATCATACTCGTATCAATAGCGGTATCAATACCCGTATCGATAGCGGTATTGATACCCGTATCGATAGCGATATAGATACCAAGTTTACTGTTATGGACTAAAGGCTGAAATTGATTAACTTAGAGATCAAGTTTAATCCAATGGTTGATATTTTTTGTAATACTCTATGGGTTCAAGTGTGAAATATTTTGTAAAAACTCTTTTTGGAGATGAGGGTTACTCTTAATTAAAAAGACCTTCCAAATTATAACTTTTTATTCTAATTAAAAAAAATATTTTCACCTCTTCATATTATTTTTCTTCTCTTTGTTTGATTATGAAGATGAAGGTGAGATGAAGATGAAGATCAAGATGGAGGTTTGCTATCACCTTGAAGCTAGAACCCTCTTGGGATGTAAATTTTTTCTTTGTTAATAAATTTATCTTTTGCTTTCTTTTCTTGCTTAAATACCCAATAGGCTAGAACCCTATTGCTTTAGATTTATTTTCATGCTTGTATAGTAGATTTACTTTCATGTCTTTACTTCCTTGCTTTAAATTTTTACATTTATTTTGTAGTTTAGATTTTTTTATAATTTATTTTGTAATTTAGACTTTATTTTCTTGCACTATTTGCCTTGAGGTTAGAACCCTCTTGGGATTAGTTTTTATTTTTGTTTATTTTTTTATTCGTCTTGAGGCTAGAGCCCTCTAGGAAATTGTCCTTTTTCTAAAAATGTGAAACTAATATTTGTGGGAACTCTAAAAGTTACATGAAACTAACTAATGGATTCAATTCTTTATTCCTCATATCTCTAATTTAATCCTCCATCTTTTACTTTCTTTATTTTCTTCTTTATTCTTGATTTTTTCTCTCTCATTTGTTTCTTGATTTCCTTCATCTTTCTTTCTTCTCTTTTGTTAGTTTTGTTTATATTTACACTTTATCACATCCACTCTTTATCTCTCCACTCTCAACCTTGTTTTGTTTTTATTTACATACAATCAGTCTCACTCACTCTATCTCTCCACAATCACATTCATCATGCCTAATTGTCATACACACAACATAAGAGAATTGGGATCCTCTCCTAATGCCTAATATTTCCTAATAAGATTTGTGAAGAGTTGGGAGTGGGGCCCACAAGGATGGGTGGGAAAATGAAAGGTCATGATGAAAATGAAAGGCTAGAATCTCCTTATTAGGAGATATTAGGAGATTTTCATTAGGAGAGGATCCCAATCCAACATAAGAACTTGCACCTCATATAAACCCCATCAAGCGATCACTTATAGAGGGTATCCTTCCACGTGATGAACTTGAGATTTTGATTTTCTCCTACAAGCACCTTCCTCGTTGGATCGATAATTTTTTATACTATAGCTTGATGGTTGTGCACTTACAACTTTAGAGGTATATTTTTATGCTCCATCAAGTTTTTAGTGCTGCTGTCGAGGAAGGTGCTTATAAGTAGGATTTTATTTATTTTGGTTCTTTAATTTGTGTATTTTCTTGTGAAGGAACCACTTGGAGATTGAAGATCAATGATTGGAGATCGAGGATTTAAAGATTTGATTATGAGAACTCTTCTTTCTAGTATTTTTAATTCCACTATTGGTTAATTTCTCACAATTAGAGACAATTAGGATCTAAAAAAGAAAAAAATTTATTTTTGTCAACCATAATAGAATTTACCCTCCATTTGGACATTTACTAATAAAATAATAAGTTCAAATAATATCTCCCTTTCTCATGTTTGTTTGATTATTAACCTTAATTAAAAAAATAAAAGATTTTCTTTTAGCATCCTTTGTAGTTACTTTTAATTCCTAGGGTGACATTGCATATAGTAGTAGAAATTTACCCAAGTGATTTCAGTACTTGATTTGACACACACTTGAAAATATTCTTAAAGGTAAAATCCTCTAATCAAGATAAGGTGAGGGATTTCATCACCATTTCCTTAGCCCACAAATCACTAATTTCTCACTACACAAACCTAAGCCTTTTAAAACTCATTAGACATTGGCCCCTAAGGAGTCGAGCCCATTAAAGATAAGAAATCTCTAAGTGAACCGGTTCAAATTTACTTGAATTAGTTAGTGTCTAAGGCAAGGTTTAGGGGTTGCGTAAAGCACTCCACAATGAACGATGTACTTAATTGATCTTTGATCTCCCTCTATTAATATCCTTACCTAGCTAACTGACTGAGTAAAACTTCGATCTTTCACTAAATGAGTTTTTGGTTAGGAGCTGTTTTAGCTGAGTTTAGGCTTAACTCTAAAATTTGGAGTGATTGACATAAGTGATTGTTTTTTATCTTTCTCCTCCTCCTCGTTATCTTTTAGAATTTCTTTTAGTATTCCTTTTAAAAACTACCTTTTATTTTTCTTAGAATTTTTTAGTTAAAATAAATTTTAAAAAAATTGTCTTGGTGTATGCAAGGTTGGATTAGGGATAATACTAATCTTTTAATCTATTTTGAACTAATTTTTGAAGAAATGGATAATCCTAATCACCGGTTCTTCAAGATATGTGTTACCCAACTAGGAATATAACCCCATCTTGCATTAAGCTACCTGAAGTCAATGGAACTAATTTTGAGCTTAGATCGTATTACATAAACATGCTTCCAAAATTCTTAGGAAATAAAACCGAAGACGCTTATATCTTTATCTCTGAGTTTGAGGAAGTTTATCTTATGATTAAGATTAGGGAACTATCTGAGGGTGCGATCAAGCTTAGATTTGTTCTATTTTCCCTTAAGGACAAAGTCAAGAAATGGATGTATAGCTTACCAACAAATTCTATCTCAACATGAGATGAATTTGTCACCGTTTTTCTAGAAAAAAAAATTCCCTATTCACAAAACGGTTAAGCTTATAAACAACATTCAAAATTTTAAGATTGTTCTGGGTGAGCCATTCTAAAAATATTTTGACAAATTTAAGGATCTTTTTATCTAATGTTCTCACCTTGGTCTTGAGAAATGGTGGTTATGCTAAATCATCTATGAAGGATTTGATTATTCTTCAAAAACTTCCTTAGAATTAATGTGTCAAGAGGATTTCATGAAGAAAAATGTTGATGAAGCTTGAAAATTTTTAGAGTCTATACGAGAAAACCATGCAATAGGGACATTGTGATGACAGTAGTCTATCCCTAGAGATGAACATAGCCTTTGAAGCAAAGATGGCTACAATCATGAGTAGGTTAGAAGCTCTAGAAATCAAAGAATGAGCCCCAGCTCAAATCAATCAAGTTTCTGCCTCAGATTATCACAACTATCTTTCTCCATCCTATGTTTCAGAGAAATATTCTCTCTTAGGAAACAATCAACCACTAGGATAGGTTAACATTGCATTCCAGCGTTTCGTGAGTAATCCATTTTCTCCAACCTACAATCCAGATTGGAGAAATCACCCAACTTACATAGAATTTGGGAAACTACTCTGAAAATCAAAACTTCACTCCCTCTTTAAACCAACAATTTCCTAGGGGAAACATAGTTCCTTTCAGTTCTCAACCTAGTTTTTAACAATCAAATCTATCATATCCAAATCAGTCTCCTCATCATCAATTTGTAGATCATATCCCTCCAAATTCGGATTATGATAAACGTCTTAATGTTTTGGAAAAATGTTTGGAAACCATAATCAAGGCCTCTACACAAACCAAAAATATGTTAACAAAAACATCCAACACTTTGAATTCCTTTATGTAATTAACCGGACAAATACTCAACTCCAGCACTCAAACCATAGTTAGCTTAGAAACCCAACTTGGTCAACTAGCTAGTGCTATGAGTGAAAGAGAGAAAAAAAATTCCGAGTTAACCCGAAGTCAACCCTAAGGACACAGGATCTAGTTCATCCTAACGAAGCTCAAGTGAATGCAATCCATTCACTATGGTTAGGAAAACATGTCCATAATCAAGTTAGAACACCTCCAAGTTAAACTCTTGGACCAGAACAAATTTGTTCTCCTTCTGATAACTCTATTCAGAAATCACCTCTTTCCGATGACCAAGAACCCGAAGCCGAACCTGAGCCTAATTTTGATAAACTAGCTGCTCTCTTCCTAGTAGACTCAGTCCTAGGAAATACTCCCCTCAGGAAGAGAAGATCCTAAAAACTTTCAAGAAGGTTAAGGTCAACATTCCTCTCTTAGATGTAATTGAACAAATCCCTTCTTATATAAAAATTTCAAAAGATTTGTGCACTAAGAAGAGAAGAATAAATGTTCCAAAGAAAGTTTTTTTGGCTGCCAAAATTAGTGATATGATCTCAAAACTCATACCTTTCAAACATAACGATCCAGGTTGTCTCATAATTTCATGTGTCATTGAAAATACTTACATTGATAAGGCCTTTTTAGACTTAGGGGCCAGTATCAATTAACTTCCTTATTCAGTCTACCAGCAACTAGGTGTAGGTGAACTGAAGCTAATCAGATGTACCTTACAGTTAGCTGACAGATCTATCAAAGTCCCCATGGATGAGATAAAGGATGTTCTAATTAAGGTTAGGGATTTTATTTTTCAGTGGATTTCGTAGTCTTAGAAACACAACCCGTTTTTAATCCCAAAGGACAGATACATGTCATCTTAAGAAGACCATTCTTAGCCACTTCTAATACTCTTATCAACTGTAGAACTGGTCAAATAAAGTTATCATTTGAGAATTTGATTGTTGATATCAACATTTTCAATTCAGGAAACCAACCAAATGATCAACCTCTAGAAATAAATTACATTCAGGAAAAACCAAAAGAAGAAGAAGAGAATGGGTCAAATCTTAGTTTTTAGGAAATCTTTGGTGAGGAGCTGAAGATATTACAAAAATCAGATCAGGTATTTTAGAACGAGGAAACTGTGTTAAATACATTCTTCTTTAACCCAATTTTTGATTCCTAGCCAAGGATCCTCAGACAAGGTGGCCAAGGATCCTCAGATCAGTTTGACTCCTAGCCAGTGGCAAATGACCATGAATCTCACTAAGGTAGCGATGGAGTTCGGCTTTATCTGTGATGGAGACACCTCGAAGACTCGGCAGAGGAAGGGGTGTAACGGCAAGCGCAGCCCATACTCCAGGCGCCTGAGATACATCAAAGCGATGATGTTGCCGTGATCATAAACCACCTACAACTTCACCGGCATCGTCAGGGAAAATGCCCTAGGGATGTTGAACGTCTCATACAGAGCCTCCAGCTACGACAACGACACATTGGAGTGGAACTTCTGCAACTCGTTAATACGGACCTTGTTTCTAGATGATGAAGACGTCATGATATCTATTTCGAAGATCATCGGAGAAGGAGAAGGAGGTCAGAATTCTTTTGAAGGCAAAGAGTTTGAATATTTGAGTGAACAGAAAATTCTTTCACATCAGAATAGCTATACTTATAGGCCAAAGGGCCGACAGGTTACAAGATCGTAATGATCGACTAAGCTCCCAACCAATGGCTGAGATTATTCCTGGAATACGAGGCAACCACTCCAGAACCGAAGCACCCCTCTCTTTGATTGTCCCGTAATCCTCACATGAGGATCGAGGCGGTAGTAGCTCAAGATCTTCCATGACGTCAGCAATGTCATATATGAAGTGACTTTTTAGCATGCCTCATAAATGCACCTCGGGACCCAGCCAAGTACAGTCCTATTTTACTCGGACTCAGCTACCCCGAGTCCAAGGAAAAGGGGCCAGTGTTATGTCAATAATTACACCAAGTTTTAATCCCCATGTGGGAGACAACACGTGTCCCAAGTCAATATTAATCAACAAATCAGCTCATTCCCCCACCAGGGTGACTCGAGCACCACAAGAAGTTGTCTTTTCCCTAGTAGGTCCGAGTCGAGTTGGATTCTCACTCGTCCTCATTAGTCGAGTTGACCATCCTCATTCCCTCGGAGTAGGGTCGACAACTTGTGAGACCGACAAGAAATGCGGTACTTGTCGTCCCTCTCGCAGAGTCGATTCAAAAAGCGGTTTGTCCTCTTACTCTGCACCAAGAGCTGTCCACCATTATTATGGCTAGTGTCCCTAGCCCCTATGACTCACCACCTATCTTCAACGCTATACCCTCTCAATCACCATCATACTAAATCAAGGGTGACTTATTGCACAACTAGTCAACACCTATAAAGCTACCTGCTAATCCATCTGTCTGCATGGATTTGGCGATAGTTACACTTCTACCCCTCACAACTGAATACATAAATGGGCTCATTACCTACTGAGTGAATGATCCTCATGCCCCCTTAGGGGGCCACAGATACGCAATTTCTACACACTCATATTAAGAGCTTATTCAGTTCATTGATTTTTTTTTTCCTCCACCCAAGCTCAAATACTGAATTGACCATCAGAGGAACTATCGAAAACCCAACTCTGGTCCTCTAACATATCTATTTTGCAGTTTGCTCATCTTAGTTAGGGGATCGACTGCCTGAGGGGATGACAGAATCCACACCATACATTATCGACCCTAACCATGTCGCTGATTCGGGATTACTGCTAATCTCGCTACTGAGTCCTAGGACATCAACATATATATATATATATATAT
>BQKN01066717.1:56787-95512 GCA_022839385.1 Asparagus kiusianus | reverse complement strand
CTTATGATCTCAATAAAAATTAATTAGGGTTTTATCTACTTTTACAGCTCTATCAAACTCAAATTCGAATTCATGTTGGAGATTTGGTTAATCAGGCAAATATTCGGTAAGTATCCACGAATACTTGCTAGCACACTTGGTTGAGGCGTTTGCCTTTTTAGCATGAGGTCATGGCTTCGAATCCTATGTTGGCATATTATTTATTTTGTTTTCTTTTTACATTTTGCATAACTACATGATGATTATCATGATATGTCACAATTAAACTTATTAAATTTATATATTTAGATTAGAAATTATTAATTTATATATTTATCAACATTAATATTTATAATATTATGCAACATAAATAGTTAGTATAATTCAATAATGTAGAAGTAGAACATCTCATTACAGATTTTAGATCTATAAAAATTCATATTATAGCAAATTATTTTAGCAACTTAAGAATATAATCTTGATTAAAATTAGAATAAGAATTTATGTTATAGATAGTTTGTTATAAAATATGTCAGCATGATGAATATCTCAAGTGCAACTTTAAACTTGTGATAAATTAAATTTAGAGGAATAAAATATAAAGCATAAATGAATTTTTAATAATCAACTGAATCGAATATATCTCTGGTTAAATTCTATTCGTTTATAAGTCGAATACTAATTAAATGAACTACCGAATTGAATATGAATGAATATCTTGATGAATAATAACCGAATAGTTTATTAATTATTTAGCTCATTTCCACCCCTAGTGGCCAGTAAGATTTGAACTTTGTTGCTTAAGTTTTGGTGTAGTTGCAGGCTATGTAGCACGGACACGGATCCGACACGGCCATCCGACACGCCGACACGAGGCAAATCCTAAAAAATACATAGGATACGTGTGTTCGACACGTGTGTCCGACACGGGCACGACACGACACGGCTTCATGTTATGCGTGTCCATGCTTCATAGGTTGCAGGGACCTTTGACAAGCATCTTTTTGTTGTCCCTGCTGGTTCAGTCTAAAGAAAAGATGGATTCTTAATGATTTTCTTTTTTCACCACAAATCGGTTTTCCATAATTATGTGTGCACTACTATCTCTTAGCATATAAGGTTCATTTCACATTTCCTATCACAATGTTGATTTTTGTTTCTCCTATTTTCCATTGAAATATGTAGCTGCTAATCTCGCTATTCCTCCTGTAGCTTCCAAGGAACTGGTTACATTTGCATTTCTTGCGTGCAATTGGGACTGCAATGTCAATGAGAGCTGGTATTGCTGCAGATGCTGCTGGTGCTTTACTTTTTCGCATACTTTCTCAACCAACATTACTTTTTCCTCCCATAAGGCATGCTGAGGGGGTTGAAGTACACCATGAACCTCTAGGTGGCTACATATCATCATACAAGAAGCAGGTAGCCTTGAGACTTCTGCATTATATTGTCATTTGACTAAACGGCAAATGAACTCAATTTCAGGAGTCAGAACAATTAGCTCATAGCCATATTTCTTCCACTTTCTTAAGCAATAAGATGTAGATTTTAATAGTTAGAAAGCTGCAAGAACTATTATTTGTAACAAACATTTATATATCTTCTGTTGAAACTTTAACCAGTTAGAAGTACCTGTTGCTGAAGCCACTATTGAGGCAACTGCACAAGGGATTGCTTCAATGCTATGCGCTCATGGTCCCGATGTTGAGTGGAGAATTTGCACCATCTGGGAAGCTGCTTATGGCCTTCTTCCTCTGAGTACATCTGTTGTTAATTTGCCTGAAATTGTGGTTGCTACCCCGCTGCAGCCTCCAGCTTTATCGTGGAGTTTGTACCTACCACTGCTTAAAGTGTTAGAGTATCTCCCTCGGCGAAGTACGTCCGAGGCATGCCTGATGAGAATCTTCGTGGCTACTGTGCAAGCAACACTGCAAAGAACCTTTCCACCAGAAATCTCTGTTGAGCAGTTCAAAAAATCGAGACCTCATGGTGGAACGTGGTCCACCACAAAGAACTTAGCTGTTGCTGAGTTGCGAACAATGATTCACTCACTCTTTCTTGAATCTTGTGCATCCATGGATCTCGCCTCTCGCTTGTTGTTTGTTGTGCTAACTGTTTGTGTCAGTCATGAAGCCTCTCCCAATGGCGGTAAAAGACCAGCCGGTAATGACACCCTTGTGTTGGATGAAATCTGTGATGAACCTCAAACAAGCAACGGGAAAAGAACTATGAAAACCAGAAAGAAGAAGAAACAAGGGCCGGTCACAACATTTGATTCATATGTGCTGGCTGCTATATGTGCTTTATCCTGTGAACTTCAATTATTCCCTTTAATCGCTAAAAATGGCACACAGCATCCAGACTCTAAACATTGTGCAATGATGATGACCGCAAAAACCAATGGAATTGCTAATGAACTGCAAAATAGTTTCTGTTCTGCAGTCCGTCATACTCGTAGAATCCTTGGTATTTTAGAAGCCCTGTTCTCACTGAAACCATCATCTGTTGGTACCTCATGGAGTTATAGTTCAAATGAGATTGTGGTTGCAGCTATTATTGCTGCTCATGTTTCTGATTTATTTAGACGTTCAAAAGCATGTGTCAATGCCCTCTCTGATTTAATGAGATGCAAATGGGATACCGAGATTTCTGCAAGAGCTTCTTCCCTTTACAACCTTATCGACATACATAGTAAAACTGTTGCGTCCATAGTTAATCAGGCAGAACCCCTTGAAGCAAGCTTGATACGTGCATCAGTTCGGAAGGGTGCACCTTTGAATGGTATGAGGCGAACAAGTTCTACAGGTACAAAGATTTCTGAAGGCAAGGAAAATTCATCTTTACAGGCCAAGGGTGAAAGTTCAGGAACATCCAGAGAATGTGAGAAAACTGTGATGTTAAACAACAATGTCACCAACACATCGGATGCAAGGGTTGCGAATTTTCCTGAAGATGCATCAGATCTGGCAAATTTTCTTACAACTGATCGCAGAATGGGTTACAATTGTAGGGCACAAGCTCCTCTAAGATCTGTACTTGCAGAGAAACAAGAACTATGTTTCTCTGTTGTATCACTATTGTGGCACAAGTTGATTGAAGCACCAGAAACACAAATGAGTGCTGAAAGTACATCTGCGCAGCAGGGTTGGAGACAGGTATTTTTCTTGTATTTGTGGAACCTACCATGTAATTCCTTTTTCTGTTATTTGCTCATGGAATAATCGTGCAATCTTTTACATTTATAGTTATTTCCATTTGTATATCTTTTTTTAAAAATTTATTCGTAGCTAAGATGCATGTTTTTGATTTGAAATCATGCAAGAATTTTGAAATGTTAACCCAAATTGCTCAGAGTAGCAAATCCATTAAACAATCACCTATTCCTAGTATTCTATACATAACATTTGTAAATTGTAATCCAAGAATACTCTAGAAGTATGTGATCGTACAAAGAGTAAATAATTCTGGAGCCATTTATCTATATTTTGTTTTGTTTCTTTCCCTATTCATGTTGCATCCTACTCTATCGTGATATTCTCTGCTATTTTCTTATCAAGTTAGTACTTTCACTTATGGTATTCCCTTGCTGGGGATGTTTTCATTTTTAGTGTTTACTGACAATACCTAGTATTATGGATAAAGTTCTGCAGCATTCTCTTTCCTCTCCTCTTTCTTTTTTATTTTTTTTATTTTTTTTTATTTTTTTTTATTTTTTATTTTTTTGAAGATTTGAGGCTAACTTCTAGTTGATGCTTGTCAGTTTTCTATTGCAAATAGTTCAAGGAAAAATGTGTAGCATGACGTCATTGTAGGGATTATCATTTTATGGATGATAGATTCCTAAATAAGCATCAAGAAGGGCAACAAAGATTTCATGCTAAACAGTAGAATGACCTTGCACTCACTGATCAGTCCTGCACCAGTTTAACAGTCAATAATGTGTCGTTCTCCAAATTTCCTTTCATTTATTGGTGCTTTCTAGAACTTTAAGTATATGTAAGCATCAAAATACCGGAATCTGACTAGGAAGCAGAACACACATCATGATGTAAACAAAAAATACATGGTACCAAAAGGAATCTCATCATCATAGCTTATCCTTTTGGATCAAAATGGATCTCACGTGAATAATGACTAACAAAAGAGATCTCCATAAACATATTGACCAAGTTTTGATGGCATTATCAGATCAAATATCTTAAACCTGGCATTTTTAATTATTACACACCGCGTACATCCAACAAGGAAACCATTTATCTTACAGCAATCACTAGCTTTAGAGGTCACAGGAAAAGAATGAATATAATAGTTAGACTTGATCCAAATGCAACATGAATATACAGTGTAGTCAAATTTAAAATAGTAATAAGGGTAGGGCTATCTAGATCTCTCTTTCTTGAATATGACTGCTATGCATGTTGTCACTTAGTGAACCAACAACCTTTAATTCAATTGTTATTTAGGTCGTGGATGCCCTTTGCAACGTCGTTTCAGCTTCTCCAACAAAAGCATCAACTGCCATTGTTCTTCAGGTCCGATACCGATAAAACTTAATTTCTCTTTTTTCTAATGTAAGGTTGCAGAGTTTTCTACCTACTTGTACTGCCGCTATTTTTTCAGTCACTTTTTAGTTTACATTGTTGGACAGGCGGAAAGGGATTTACAGCCATGGATTGCAAGAGATGATGAACAAGGACAAGGAATGTGGACAATGAACCAAAGAATAGTTACTTTAATTGTGGAAGTTATGAGAAATCATGATAATCTTGAAGCATTAGTTATTCTGGCAAGTGCTTCAGACCTTCTTCTCCGTGCCACAGATGGAATGCTTGTCGATGTGGAAGCTTGCACCTTGCCACAGTTAGAGGTAATATTCTTACTGAGTATAATAGAAGAGTTCCGTATTAAACAAGTCTTGAAAAGTAGATTTTTTATTCATTTCCTGAAATTCTGTTGTTTCTGTAAAACAGATTAGGCACAAAATGTTCAAAAGTCTTCCTCGCAAAAACTTTAATTTGCGTGTGACTTATGCCCATTGCCCTTACGTATTCATACCATTAGCAACAGTCGACCTCGAGTTCACACGAGTCTTAATTCTCTGGTCTTGTTTTGTTTTCTGACAGGGAAGGAAAAGAAATATTGTTTTGTCGGTTGCATCACCCTTAAGTCATTTACAGGAAATAAAACCAACCAGATAAATTGGCTGTTCCTAGGTTTATACTCATACTTGATACCCTGAGTCAACTATAGGTCATGATTAATATGGCTTGACATGGTAATAGTCAGACCATCAACCCTACTCATCCAACTACAGTGGAAAAGAAAAATGATTACTTACTGGCCAGATGATTTTGACTTTAACCTGTTCCCTACAGTTAATCCCCAAATTTACAGCAGTCATGGTCGTTACGATCCTTGAGCACCACGTGCCCCCAACCTTACAAAACATAAATGTCAACTATTGTTGAGCACCTGAACTTTAACAATAATAATAATATCTAAAAGGAAAAATTTTCAACTTTGACCTATTTTCAAACTTAATTGAAAAAATCGACCCTTTTTATACGTATTTTCAAATTCGACCCAGTTTCAGCCAGTTGGCTGAAACTGGGTCGAATTTGAAAAATAAGTGCAAAAGGGGTCGATTTGTGCAATAAACGTTCTAAATAGGTCGAAATTGAAAATTTGTCCTATCTAAAAATATTGTTTATGGGTAGCAAAAGTACTACAGTAGCAGGAATAATAGTAGTTTGAACCAATGTTGCAGCTAGAGTTATAGTTGTTATTATTACCATTTTTCAAAAAGATTGTAGCTTGGACATGAACCTAGGATTAACCACCTTGGCTAGGCCTCAGCCCCTGAGCACCAAGTTGAAACTCTTGGTGTGACCTGTGGCCAAGTTATAACTACAAAAATATTTTGCCCATTCAACTAGAAGTCTAGAATTATGAACACAATTAGTTTTCACTAGAAACTAAAATACATCAATTATTATCTATTGAAGTTATTCTTTGCATATGTAAACAATTGGGCAGCTCTTGGAAGTAACATGTAGAGCAGTTCATCTTGTGGCAGAGTGGGAAGAGCCAGGTCTGGTCATTGCAGATGGACTTTCAAATCTGCTGAAGGTATAGTCCTTACCTTGCAATCCCATACCATCTCATTTGGCTAACTGGCATTTAAAGACCTCAAAGTTTCTCATGTTTTGCACTTGTCTACCTGGCTTGTAAGTTGTTTTCTGTTACTTTCACTGGGTAGTGTTATTTTCTAGGGGAAAAGAACAAATTACCCCTCCATAAATAAAGGAAACTGTCAGCCTTTCTCAACAATGTAGTTTTTTCTTTTCCCCTTTTCACAGTTTCCCCTCCTTCCTTCCAAAAATTATTGATCCCTAATTTGAAAAGTGGGTAAAATTGGCGTTTGAGCCAGCGCCTAAGCGGGACCTAAGCATTTGGCTATTTTTAAAATTATTTAATTATAATAATTGATAAAAATATGTATTAAATTCATAGAAATTTGCAAAACTAGCAATCTTAGATCCACAATAAACCATGCATAAATACTAAACAGCCAAAATAATAGCTAACAATATTACAGAAAGTGCTAGGAGGCTTAGGCGTTGGACTTGATGCTTAGAGCCTAGGAGATTTTCTTTTTTTATTTTTTGAATATAATAATTGATAGTAAATGTCAATGTTATAGAAGGCTTAGGTGCTGGTCTGATGTCTAGGCGGATTTCTTTCTTCATTTAAGTAGCGGTTGAAGAGGTTTTGCTGAAGGTCAGAGGGGATAGTGAAGGTGTTCATATTTGGAGGTTAAAGGAGTTTGGAGGAGGTTGGAGGATGTGGAGGCTTCAACACAGAAAATTATGATGCCTAAAGGGTGTAGTCCAATTAAGCAGACAATGCTCCCCTAAACACTCCCAAAGCCTAGCTGGGCAGCCTAGCTACCTCTTAGGCACTAGGCGCTAGTTAGACGGCCTAGGTATCGCCTAGACAGACTAGGCGGGGGCTTTTTAAAGTAGTGACCTACATCATCTACCGTTTTCGGGCTCTGATTTAACATGAAAACCGCACTTTTGACACTGAAATTTGCTTGAAAATCAGCGAATTTGGTGGATATTGGATCTTGATCAACAATCAAATAAGTTAATGAATTTGGCCTTATATTTACTGTTGTTCATAACTCATCCAAAAAAGTATTAAAAAGGTTTTTTTTTTTTTGTGGATGGTTTGGTCGAATGGATTCCCCCAATTTGCATGGGATCCAGACCAATTTGATAGATTTTGGACTTAGAAGCTGAGTACAAGACCAATTTGATAGATTTTGGACTTAGAAGCTGAGTACATATTTTTGAACCTTCAGTTTGAAAATCTCTAGCCAAAATGGGAAATAAATGGGAATTGGGTAGATAGGGTGAAGTGAGTAGGGGAGAAGATGTAAATAGGGTTAAGTAAGGTATATTTGTTATTTTCAGATAGGGGAGAAGATGTAAATAGGGTTGAATAAGGTTTATTTGTTATTTTCAGATAGGGGAAAAGATGTAAATAGGGTTGAATAAGGTTTATTTGTTAGGTAGGGGAGAAGATGTAAATAGGGTTGAGTAAGGTTTATTTGTTATTTTCAGGTAAGTGTCCTAAACATAACGTATGACAATCTCATGGGAATCTTTTGGGAAACATTCCAACAGTTGTCTAACAGAAGGTATTAACATGTTATAAAAGAAACATTCCAACAGTTGTCTAAGAGAAGGTACTAACATGTTATAAAAATAACTTGGGGGCTTTTAAGTGCTGAGAAATACCAGTGATGATATATAAGCGCAAAACAAGGAAAAGTTTGATATATACAAATGCCAATTACCCGTCTCAGTTTCTAGACTCGGTCAATAACGTGAATCACAACAAAAACTTGTTTGCAGAGCCGGTTATCCGCGACAATCCGCTGCCTTTCTCATCCAAGCGCACACGTCCGAGCTCTCAGCCTCTCAGTTCTTCGTGGCATCATGCACATCAATCCAATGAAATCCAACATTTTGGATAATGGAGCCTGCCGTCGCTTAAGCATCGGAACCGTCAACTGGCAAGAAGATATTGACAAGTGCATAGGATGGGAAGCTCACGGTCGTCAAGCCACTGGTTTGAACCTTGATTACTTGGATTCTGCAGCAAAGGATTTAGGCTGCCCTCTTACCTTGTAGTGATCTTGATTAGTGACGATAGGTGGATAATCATTGAGGCACTTTGACAGTCGACAGCCTAGTTTTTTATATATTTGGTTCGATGCCATTTGAGGCTCAAACCAGTCTTTGTTTTCCAAAGTTTATAGATTTAATTATGTTGGAAGAAGATTGCTTGGCTAGGGAGATGGTCAGGATTTTCTTCTGTCGTAGGTAGGGAGCAATCTTGTCGTCGTGTCCTTGTAATAACCTTGATTGATGCTACTGCTGGTAATAAAATGTCAATGCTTTCTATGAGTTGAGGGTGCTGATGAAATTAGACTATTATTTATACTGTGGTTTTTTTTTTCCCCTTCCCTTACAACTCTGAGCAGTGGTGGAGTTCGAGTTTTGAAATTGGGCTGTTTGGTTCGCATTGTAAAATGATAGAAATTGGTTTCCATGGCTACCGCATTAGCTTTGGAAATCTCAAGCCGAAAAGGATTTCCTATGTTTTGTTTTGTTCGATAATTTATGCGAAAGAGATCTTAAAAAGCTCTGCAACCTCAATTTTTCATGAAACTCATTTCAGTCCCGGGACCTTCGAAATGGATTTCAAGTTATTAAATTTATTTCATGTTTTTTTTTCCGTAAACCAACCAAATAGCCCTGTGGCTGGCAATCTTTTTAGCAAATTATTTTCTCCATTTACGGAAAATGCAACCTCGAAAGCCAATCCGTAACTGTTTTAAGTATAGAAGCCGATAAATCCTTGGTTCGTATCTCCTTAACATCTCCTTAACATGAGAATGAGAAATTGTAGTCCATTTTATGATGGTATCCTAATGTTCACATTTTTGGATTTGTTGAGTTCGGGGGTTTTTCATCTTGGGATTTTGTGCACTGATACAAGTTGGTGAACTATTAATACAATGGATAGGAACGATTGCATACTTTCTACCTTACCCTCGTTTGCGAATTATTAATTTGGTACTTTAACATGTCCTCATTTCTTCAGTGTCTTTTTCAAGTGCATTTTAAATTTATGCCCAGCAAGACTTAATAGTTGAACCGTTCTGGTATCATGTTAGAGTCTTTAACTGCTCAACTTTGAAGTTGTATAGGGTGGAAATTATAATTTTATTACTTCAACGCACATCTCTACATCAGAGGCCCTGGTACTACTCCGTTGGAACATAACAAGTATTGCCTACAAGCATCGATATGCCCGTGTTTCCATTGTGACCGTCGTCGAAACCATCCCAAGAACAGAGATCAAGGCTTTAGGACTCGTGTTTATGAGCCTACTATCTAATCTGGTTTTGATCATTAACAAACTATTTATATAACTGTGTATTTTTTTCAGTATTTGTGTTTTGTTTAACATGTATCCAGGTTGAAAGGATTTGCGCCGTAAGTAGGGGTGCTAAACCGTATCCGCATCCGAGAAAATATCTGTAACCGTATCCGTTAGGATACGAATATGGTTACTCAAATCTATAACTGATTGGATATGGTTACGGATATGGTTTTATAGTGAAATATCCGTATCCGTATCCGAAATATCCGAATACATATTAGTCATACTCTTACGATAGTTTCGATTCTTACATTATGGATTTATGGTTAATTTTGATGATCAAGATATCTAATCTTAACTTTTCAATTATAATGGACATATTAACAAACTCTTTTGTATCACATGAACTATGTTTTTCTCAATACTATCTAGTTTGCTCATATCTGTTTTGTATCTGCATGCATATCCGCTTATATATCTGCATGTATATCCGTAACCGTACCCGATTTTAGTAGATATGGTTATAAATTTTTCTTACCGAGGTATATCCGCATCCGTATCCGTATCTGAGATGGGTAAGCGGATATGGATATGATAAGCATCATATCCGAGCTGTATCCGGACTGAATGCACCCCTAGCCGTAAGGATGATATTTGAAATGAAGCCAACACAATTCAAGTCAAAGATTCAAGAGCAAGCTTCATACACAATCAACTTGGGTATATTAATTTAGGAGTTATATTTTGTGTGATAATACTTTAAGCTCAATTTTATACACACACATTTCTCATTTTTATCATAATATGTGTATTTTTTGAGAAAACTTTGTGTTCTTGGTTTATGGACTAAATAATTCTAGTTTACATCTTTTCCTAAGACTATAAATTCATTCAAAAGATTTCAAAACTTGGTTTAAGTCATTTTGTCAAAATCAAGCGTTTAAACGAACACGTATTTTTGAGATTTTGCAAAATGATGAGCTTTCACAAATGGGAAATGATATTTGAATTTTTTTTTATAACATGTTTATTTTCATATCTATAAACATTTCCTCAAGTTTTATAATTTTTGAAATTTATTTGCTATTTTTAAACCCACTTCAAAACTCATTTTTACTGTGCAAATAAGTCCATGTGCATGCTTTCAGTTGACTGACAAGGACCATCAGTCGACTGAAGAAATCGTCTGAAATTAGCATTTGTTTCTGCTCAGTCGACTGATGCGCCATCAGTCGACCGAAGCAGCTGATCGGTCGGCTGATGGTGCATCAGTCGACCGATGGGCTTTGAGTGGCTACCAATGGTCAGCTCATCAGTCGACCGATAAACCCATTAGTCGACTGACGGCTACTTTAACGGCTAGTTTTCAGTTTCCTATCTTTTAGGGATTTTGTTGTTTTTGTTGGATTTTTCTGGGTTTTGGGGGTTTGTTCTTGGAACCTATATATACCCCTTATCCTCAACATTCTGATTCATCCAAGAAAAGTTTAAAACAAGTTTTTGCTAGTTTGTTTAAATGTTTTTAGTATATTATTTATGTGAAGAGAGTTTCACAAGAAGAGGAGATAATTTTGGTTCGAGCTTCAATTTCATATCTTCGTCTCTCTTATTTTCAGAGAAGTTTTTTCTAAACTCAATCTCTAGCAATTATATTTTGCTTATCATTTCTATAAGCTAGATTTTTAATTGAGTTTATATGTTATTTTACTCATTGATTGCACACACAACCTATTGAGCTTTTAGTATTTCACATTAAGTATAAATTGGGTTGTGGTGAGTGATACATTGAGTGTGAGCTTTATTTCGTTCTCATTCTTATTAGAGAATTATAAATCCTTTGTATTTGAGCTTTATTGTTGAGAGAACGCATTGTAATACACAAAAACACTTAGAGGGGTGGTTGGTGAGAGACAGGGTCAATTTCAAGAGGAGTGATGTCGGTTGTAAATCCTAGGGAGAGGTAGTAATTCCGAACACTTAAGGAAGGTGACACAGGCTAGGCCAACACTTAGAGGAGTGTGTTGTGTATTGAAAATTGTGTGAGTTATAAACATTATCAGTGAGCATTGAAAACCGAAATTGTGTAGTTGATTTTCGATATAGTGGAGATTCTCCTCGAGGGTGAGAAGCGGAGACGTAGGTCAAGGATGACCGAACTTCGTTGATCATTTGCTTGTGTTTGAGTTTGGTATTGGCGTATTTTTATTGTCACATTGTTTATATCACCTATTGCTTCATATTTGTTTAATCCTACATATATCTCCTTGTATATCACTTTTGCTAGGATATATTGTTAAATAGTTTTAATTTGGCATCGATATCGGATTAGATTAGTAAATACCCTATTCACCCCCTCTAGGGTACTTTCATTTGATATCAGAGCTTGGTGCTCTTTGATTTGTGGCTTAATCACCTAGAGTCAAAGATCCTCACATTTATATTTAGCTAATTTACTTTTGAGATTAATTTTATCTTGCTTGCATAATATATCATGGATATGCACGGTGCATCTAGTTTAGGTTATGTCATTAATGTTGTTCCAAAATTAAATAATTTCCCTTATGCTCAATGGTGTGTTAGATTTAAACTTTTTATTAGATCTAAACATTTTGATTTATGAAAAGTTATTGATTATGTTTATGTTGTACCCACTTTGGAGAAATCCAAGTGGAGTAATGATGATAAGAGAATGTTTACAATGAACAAGCTCTTGTTAGAATTTTTTGCTTAATGCTTTTGACTCATCTATATCTAACAAGCTTGCTTCGTTTGATAGTGCTTACAAATTATGGAAATTTATAGAAGCACATCAAGAAAACTTGAAGGAGATCCAACGTGCTTTGGTGTATTTTACTTCAAGTAAGATTGGAGCATCTTCATCGTGCACACTGCCACTAGACGATAGCCCTAGTGAGGTATGCGAGCCTGATTGCGATGATGATTTATCTATTGATGAACTCGCTTGTGCTTATGATAGATTAATGCATGGCTATAAAAAATTACATCATAATTTTATAGATTTAAAAAGCAAGCATGTAAATTTGAATTTGATCATGAGACCCTAGCATCTAAGTTTGATATCATTGCTAATGAAAATGTTAATCTTAAAGAAAGCAATAAAAAATTAAAAATGGATATTGCTAGTTTATCTCAGGAGAAAAGTGATGCCATATTAGAAGTAGAAAGTATTAGTAATGAATTTAATACTCTTAAGATAACCATATATGTTCTACTTCTAATGACAATGCATTTGTGCAAAATAATGAGTTGAATCATATTAAAAATCGCATATCATACTTAGATTCAACAATAAAACATGTATTGCAAACAATAACAAGCTTATGGAGTTGTGTGCAAAGTCCCATATAAGTTCTTCCAAAACACCCACACATTATGCACACATGTATAACAAAGTTTATAAGTGCTCTATTTGCGGTCGTAAAGGTCACCTTGCAAAATTTTGTTATAATGCTCAAAATCCATCAAGTCCAAAAATGTTGCTACTTGTGCATCCCATCAAGCTTCATCACAACATACACATACACATGCACATAAAGTTCATCATAAGCATGCAGATGTGTATAAATATGATTTTTGTGATCGTTTTGGTCATTGATCAAATTTTGTTTTGATTTGAAAAGAGTTTCTCACTTACAAAATGCATTTCAAAGACCATATATGCTTGCAAATGATTCCCATGCACAACCACAATGTCAACAAAAATAAATACACCTATTTCATTGCACATATTGTAATCGAAAGGGTCATTTGCATGAATATTGTTATGACCGTGTCCGTGCACACAATACGCCAAACTGGGGTCATAACCTAAGGGCATTGAGCTTTAATGATAGGGGTCATGTCCCTAAACAATCTGACACCAAGAACATTTGGGTGCCAAAATAAATTTAACTTTATTTATTTTGATTTTTGATTTTGGTTTTCATGTCTGTTTTACAATGAAAATTGATCAAAACTCTTAATTATTTAAATTCAATTTTTAAACATTAAAAGGAAGATATGTTCAAATACACATTGTTGAAAAATTAAAAATGGATTTTTAAACGTCTTGTTTTTAAAAACCATAGTTCATGACACTTCTTGAAAACCGTATTTTAAGTTATCAGTCGATCGATAGCTGCTCTCAGTCGATAGATCAGTCGACTGACGAGTTTACAGTTTTCGGGTTTTCATTGTGTTTAGTCTTCAAACCCGACCCATTTGAGACCCACCTGCCCTTGATCATTCATATATATGTTAAAAATCCAATTCCCTTTCTTCTCAAACCCTCAGTCGACCTAAAACCCTAACCTTTAATCTCCGAGCCGCCTGGTCGACCGTAGCCTTAGTGAGTCATCCGAGCCCTTGCCGAGAGCCTATTGCTAGCGAGTTCTCTGTTTTTTGATCCTCTCTCGTTGCTCAGTATAATCTCTTTCACTCGTCTCAATTCCACTTTTACTTGTTTGGTTGTTGGTCTAGAGCTTTTCACCTAGGGTTGCTTTTGATCTTAGATTGTTTGAGATCACCGTCATTTGCTTAATTTTATTTATTAATCATGTCCCGATCTCATCCCAAAAGAGCTAGATCTAGTAGACCCGAACCCGCACCCGCACCCGCTCCTGCTACTGAATTTGCTTATTATGAACGATACCT
This sequence comes from Asparagus kiusianus, assembly GCA_022839385.1. NCBI lineage: Eukaryota > Viridiplantae > Streptophyta > Magnoliopsida > Asparagales > Asparagaceae > Asparagus > Asparagus kiusianus. The sequence goes on along the minus strand of BQKN01066717.1, from coordinate 81,421 downwards.
TCGTGATCCCTCTTTGATTAGCAGATATCGTATTTATTTCCAACTCAAAATGTTTCCCAGAAGATTTGTCAAGTTTGACGATTTTGATCATTATCAGTTGCAAACATATTTTAATGATGCTAAACTATATGATTTTCTCTCTCTCTCACACACAAATCGTCTACCATATTATCATAATCTTATACGTCTATTTTATGCTAATTTGTAACTTGATCAAACTGATGCTAATACCCCCTTCATTACCTCTAGTGTTAAGAATCGTCGTATTGTTTTTACTGTCCATCAATTAGCCAAGATTCTTAACATTCCTTTTGGTGATATTGTCCTGAAAGATATTGATTGTGATGAAGAAAATATATTATCTTTAATCCTCCTTCCAGGACAACATCTTCCTCTTGATAACAGCTCAATTTCACCCCTTGGTCGTATCATTGTTCGTATCCTTTCCTACAACATAGTTCCCAAAACTGAAGGTTATGATCATTTTTCTGAATAGCTGACTAATGTCATTTATGCTATTGTTGCAAACCTTGACGTCAAATGGTGCAAGGTTATTTTTGATATCATGGCAACACTCCACACCAAATTCCTTCCTTTTGGAGCATTTCTAACTAAAACTTTCACTCATTTTGAGGTGATTTGTCTGATGAATCTCCTATTCACATTCATGACTTTTTTAACTCAGCTGTGCTCTCTAGGATGAATCTCCATGTCACCCAGTTTCATTTAGGTCATCCTGATGCTTCTCCCATAGGTAATCATCATCTCAGCCTTCTAGCTCTAGGGCTCATACCCGTCCTCCTCGTGCGTCATCTTCCACCCCTTCGAGTATTCCATACTATACTATTAACCGTATGGATAGTTTGGAGGAGAGAGTATTTGATCGCCTGAGTGATTTTGAGTGAATGCAAGAAGAAATTCGTGCTGAAGCTGTGTATTGGCATTGTGAGCTCTTGGGTAGGCAGAATGAAGGGTTTGCTCGGATTGAGAGTATTCAAGACGAGCTCATGTCTAGGCAGGATGAGATTTCGAGGGTCCAGCGTTAGCTTTTTGATTTATATATGCACCCTCCTCATCCTCCGGGTCCCGGGCCTTCTGAGTCATGAAGACAGAATTTTTCTATTTGGACTTGTATTTTGTTGTTTGAACTATGTGTTTTTATCTTATTTGGTTTGTGGTCTTGATTTGAACTATGTATTTTGGCTTGTTTTGGTGTGAACAATGAGTTTGAGTTTATGAGATCATTGTAAACACTCTGGTGATGATATTTATGTGTTTGAGTTTATGGATCATCCTCATTGTGTTTGATAATGTATTCTTTTATGTGGTTAGTGAATTATGTTTGCTCACATAGCTATCATGCATATATTCTTTTGTGATGCAAAAATGCATATAATAGAGGGAGAAACAAGTGTTTTAAGCTTGTTTGGTTTCTTTTATATGTATTGCCTCAATAATTATTGCATACATCTTATATGACATTTTGATAAGGGGAGTCATCCTTATTATGATTATACTCACCAATGCTTATAGGTAGGGGAGCATTCGCTCTCTTTCTATTTTGTTGTTTTTCCCCATTTTGATGATGACAAAGGGGGAGAGATGAGTGCTTTGTGAGTATATTGTTTGTATTTTATTCATTTATATCTATTAAGAAAATTATTTGTCATCATCGAAAATGGGGAGATTGTTAGGACTCATGTTTATGAGCCTGCTATCTAATCTAGTTTTGATGATTAACAAATAATTTATAACTGTGTATTTTTCGAGTATTTTTGTTTTGTTTAACATGTATCCAGCTTGAAAGGATTTGAGTCGTAACGATGATATCTAAAATAAATCCAACACAATTCAAGCCAATGATTCAAGAGCAAGCTTCATATACAATCAACTTCTGTAAATTACTTTAGGAGTTATATTTTGTGTGATAATATTTTAAGCTCAATTTTATACACACGTATTTTTTATTTTTATCATAATATGTGTATTTTTTGAGAAAACTTTGTGTTCTTGGTTTATGGACTAAGTAATTCTAGTTTACATATTTTCCTAAGACTATAAATTCATTCAAAAGATTTCAAAACTTGATTTAAGTTATTTTGTCAAAATCAAGCGTCTAAATGAACACGTATTTTTAAGATTTTACTAAATGATGAGCTTTCACAAACGGGAAATAATATTTAAAAAATTACTTATGTAACATGTTTATTTTCATGTCTATAAACATTTCTCCAAGTTTTATAATTTTTAGAATACATTTGCTATTTTTAAACTCACTTTTACTGTGCAAATAAGTCCATGTGCATGCTTTCAGTCGACTAACAAGGACCATCAATCGACTAAAAAATCGCGTGGAATTAGCAATTGTTTCTGCTTAGTCGACGGATGCACCATCAGTCGACCGAAGCAGCTCATCAGTCGACTGATGGTGCATCAGTCGACCTACGGGCTTTGAGCGGCTATCAACGGTTAGCTCATCAGTCGACCGATGAACCCATCAGTCAACTGACGGCTATTGTAACGTCTAGTTTTCAATTTCCTGATTTTCATGGATTTTGTTATTTTTGTTGGATTTTTCTGGGTTTTTGGGTTTGTTCTTGGAACCTATATATACCCCTTAGCCTCAACATTCTGATTCATCCAAGAAAAGTTTAAAATAAGTTTTTACAAGTTTGTTTGAATGTTTTTTAATATATTGTTTATGTGAAGAGAGTTTCACAAGAAGAGGAGATAATTTCGGTTTGAGCTTCAATTTCATATCTTCATCTCTCTTGTTTTCAGAGAAGCCTTTTCTAAACTCAATCTCTTGCAATTATATTTTGCTCATCATTTCTATAAGCTAGATTTTTAATTGAGTTTATATTTTATTTTCCCCATTGATTGCATACACAACCTATTGAGCTTTTAGCATTTCAACATTAAGTATAAATTGGGTTGTGATGAGTGATACATTGAGTGTGAGCTTTATTTCGTTCTCATTCTTATTAGAGAACAAATCATTTGTATTTAAGCTTTATTGTTGAGAGAACACATTGTAATACACAAGAACACTTAAGAGGAGTGGCTGGTAAGAGACGGGGTCAATTTCAAGAGGAGTGTCGTCGGTTGTAAATCCTAGAGAGATGTAGTAATTCCGGGCACTCGAAAAAGGTGACACGGGCTAGACCAATACTTAGAGGAGTATGTTGTGTATTGACAATTGTGTGAGATGTAAACGTTATCGATAAGCGTTAAAAAACCAAAATTGTGTAGTTGATTTGTGATATAGTGGAGATTCTCCTTGAGGGTGAGGAGTGAAGACCTAGGTCAAGAGTGACCAAACTCCGTGATCATTTGCTTGTGTTTGAGTTTGGTATTGACGTATTTTTATTGTCTCATTGTTTATATTACCTATTGCTTCATATTTGTTTAATCTTGCATATATCTCCTTGTATATCACTTTTGCTAGGATATATTATTAAATAGTTTTAATTTGACATCGATATCAGATTAGATTAGCAAATATCCTATTCAACCCCGCCCCCACCCCCCGGGTACTTTCACAAGGCTTGCAAGTACTCATCCAAGAGGGCACTGTTCGATGGATTGTATAAGGAATATAGCCGTGCTAAAAGAATGCCAAGCCCTTTGTGCAACCCCAAGCATAGACAGAAAAATTAGAGAGTACTGAAAGTTAAGCAGGGCTTCGGCATGCTATACGAGAGGCACATTTTGCATGCTATACGAGAGGTACATTTCGCACGCTACAATTTTGAACCGGATATACATACAACTTCCTCAAGGCAGAATCAGACTATCCGCTAATATACACACACATTCGTTGCTAATGAGCTGACATCTCAGTTCGTTAAATGAGCAACCAGAGGCGATGGTGAGACCTACACATTCGATGTGACCAGCAGAACTGAGGCATTAGTCACCTAATGCTCGAAGTTTTCCTACATTAAAAAAATGATGTTATACTGTGATCAACAACCTGTATAAAAAGCATATGTACAAGTTAACTAATAGTTAGCCTATATGTTATACTGTGATCAACAACCTACCTCAGAAAGTAAGCTCTGGTAACCGCAAGATGCAACGTGATACACCATCACATACTCAAGATAGGAACATCAGCAACTTGTACATGCTTCGCTTAATATTTGCTATAAACCATACCACAAGTTTTGACACAATTAACAGTACAAAGAATTAATAGACAAGCAACCAAGTTCCAACTATGCCAACAAGCTCAACCAAGAAAACAGTCACGAAACCCATGCGCACTCGAAACTTTTCACATTGAATTCAGCATCAAAGCAAATGAGTGACTTTGAAGTGCTTCAAACCCATTTGAACGCTGCACACCTTATACCTTCTATCGTATCACACCTTGATCTTGCTGCACACTGGACTAGATTAAAAGAACTATATTTCTATAGCAGATGTCTAAGGAGATAATTACCCGGTTCCAAACCTATTCGGAATGCATATCCATAGAAGAATCTGCGGAATTTGGATCTTTGTTCAGATTAAATGGTTCATGGTTTCGAGATCCATTTCCAGCGTGCAAAATGCCATGTCCAACTGTTGCCTGAGGAAACGGACCAGAAGAGGTTTGGATGCTGGAGTTTTGTGAAGGTTGATATCTTTGAGACGTTGATGAATCCTCTCCGATATCTATCTCACGCTGCAAGACCAGGAACATTTTCTAACAAGTTAGTGGAGGTAGAGCAATATGTGAACATAAACACTCAGGTATAGCCACTAAGAAGCCAGCAGCTTTAGTAGATTAGAACAACAAAAAGATAAAACCACGTAACCTTATGAGATTGTACATTGAGTGATCAGCTGGTACATATTACGGAAACATATATTTGCTTCACGGAACATTATATCTTCCAACGTCCAATCTTAATAAAGATGCTAATATCAAAATAAACAGCAAAAAAGTAACTTTCCAGAATTACCCACATTTTAATTAAATAAAAAACTTGGGAGTAATGACGGAAGTAGTGAAGGAGGAAGTAGTTGGGTTAATAGAGATGGTATGAACCAGGGTGTAGTAGAGTGAAGAGCAAGTGGATCCAATTTCATTAAAGTTATAACGAGAAGGTGGTGATGGACCATGGTGCTAACGGAGGGAAACAAAGTGGATTAGGGCTTAACAAAAAGGGGAAGTTGAAGGAATAAGGAGAAGCTAGAAAGGTGGAGAAGGTACTAGTGGAGGAGGTAGAATTGGGCTGTGTAAACTCTCAATAAAAATATGGAGCTGCCTACAAAAACTTTATCTGGATCCTTGATTCCTTGTAATGAATGATGACCTCTGGCTATTCATACACATTGTTTATATACATAGAAAGCAATAAGAAAGCTCTTTCCACACTCTCATTCCTAAATTTTTCTGAAGCTTTTACATAATAATGCCAGGATATAAACCTTCGCAGCATGATAACAGTTAAAAAAGGTCTTCAATGAATGAACAACAATGACAAACCTGACACTAACTAGGAAAAATAATCAGGTTATTAATGAAGAAAGGAGGAGATGTAGGCTTAACTCTTAAGAGAACTTGGTTTGAAACCGTAAAGAATGATATGATTAATGATAGCCCTCAACAAAACTGAGTGAGAGTAGGATTCATGTAGCCGATCCCAAAAGTTTGGGATAAAGGCTTTGCTGCTGCTGCTGTTGTTGTACCAACTGCAGACCTAAGCAACAAGCATGTCAATAACACAGCCATATAGCTACAGTATAAGTTCCTATATTTCAACCTTGATAATGAATGCCCAATAACATAGGTTGCAGCAAACTAAAAAAATCCTTAAACAATATCAGCAAAGGAAAATATAAGAAATAAGAACAAGCAAAATTGACCCACGCAATACTGCGGTATTAGCGTAGAAAACCCCAAAAAATCAACCGTTTAAATATTGCATTTAAAAAATACACCACATATGTAACCATTAGAACAAAACTATAGCAGTTAAAGCAAAATGTAACAACTTATATCATAAATCAAACTACTAAAATACAAATTAGTGGTTTATTTTAGGTCCAAGTGTGATTTTGGAAGAGGGCAGGTTATAAAAATAACTGGCTACTTTGGGTTTATAGAAAAAAAAAATCTTTTTCTATAAGTAGGTGGGTTAAAAAAACAATACATTGAGGTTATACGCCAAAAACCCATATACAGTTTGTCATGACACGAAATTAGTTTTTAAAATCAAAACCAAAACCAAAAAAAAATCTAAACATTTGGTTTAAAAATACATCCTACACCCAACCATTTTGAACAGATATACAGCAAATTAGATCAAAATCTAGCAACATACTGAATATCGAACCGTTGAAATAAAAAGCGGTTTTAAAATTAACTCGATGGAATATTTTGGGTCTAAGAGTGAGGTTCGAAGTCGGTGGGATTAAAAATAAATAGAGGTAAAACTTTGAATTTATAGGAAAAAAGCATGTGGTTTAAAAGTCAATGGGTTGTAAAACTTGGGTTTATGGACAAAAATCCATCTACAGTCTGTAATGACGAGACATTAATGTGAGAATGCCAATGTTACAGAAAGCGCTAGGCAACCTAGGCATCGGATTTCCGACACCTACAACTCAAGTAGGGCCCATGTGTTTTTCCTTTTTTATAACCAATGTTATTAAAAGCGCTAGGTTATAGAAAGCGCTAGGTGGTCTAGGCATCGGGGCGCGGCCTAAGCGCTTTTTTTATTTTTTTTAATTACAATCAATATTATCAAAAGTTTTAGGCAACCTAGGCATCAGAGCACCTAGGGCCTAAGCGGTTTTTTTATTTTTTAATTACAATCAATATTATCAAAAGTGATAGGCACCTCTAGGTGCTAAACTAGTACCTAGCATCTAGACGATAGGCTTAGAAGAATTTATTTTTCCGTTTAAGTGGTGGCAAAGGAGGTTTCGCTAAAGATTGGAAAGTCAGAGGTATTCGTAGTTGGTTGAGGAGGCCAGAGGAGTTCGGAGGAGATTAGAGGACGTGGAGGCAATAGAAGAAATCATGACCAAGACCTCATAGTACACTCTGCATAAGCGGTCTCCGCTTCCCTTAGCACTCTCTAGACCTAAGCAGGCAGGGCCTAGGCGGCGTAGGTACCACCTAAGCCTAGGCAAGAACCTAAACAGACTAGGCGAGATTTTAAAACATTGAAAAATGCTAAGAAAGTAACTATTTAAGCAGTTAGGTACTTAGGTTAAATATACACCTTATAGGTGTCGTTGTGAGGAGAATATCAAATTGAGAAAGGTAGGGAAACTAGAACCCGCATTTGTATTTGAATAATACGGGGAATAACAAACAAAACAAAAAAGAGAGAGCACGTAGTGAAAAGTACTACTTTGCGGAAGTTTATATGTGTCACTTTGTCACATGTGGAAAAAAGAAATATTTCTAAGAAAGAAGTTGCAGATAGAATACAAAACTTGTTTTCATGTAGCTCAATTGTAGTTTCAAAGGAAGACCACCAGGCTCCTGGATTTCATTATCATGTTGCCTTCAAACATAACAATGCGTCTAAAAATACGGCTAACAAAATTGGGTGAAATTTGGCTTCACACAGAAAAACTAACATTTATATATATTTTACTAACCTAATGGGAGTTGCACTGCATCGGCTACAGTGCCAATCTATAGTGCAACTTCCAATAGCTTTGGTAGATAGTAATAGAATATGAAGAGTTAAGAGACTAACTTCAAAACACTAAAAAAATTATAGGAGACTAATCTCATAATGTGAAGATTTGGAGGACCAATTTCGAAATATGAAAGATTTGGGGGACTAACAAGAAGCTCTAATTATTTAAATATTGCTGTGTCTTGTCCTATTTCTATCAATGTAGTTGTTTTCATTTGTTTCTTACTCATTGTAACTGTGTTTGACATTTCTATTGTGCAACTTCCAATAGCTTTAGTAGACAGTAATAAAATACGAAGAGTTGCGAGGCTAACTTTAAAACACTTCAAATTTTTGAAGACTAAACTCATAATGTGAAGATTTGGAGGACCAATTTCAAAATATGAAAGACTTGGGGGACTAACAAGAAACTCTAATTATTTAAATATGACTGTCTATTGTCCTGTTAGTTGCTAGCAATGTACTTGCTTCCATTTGTTATTTACTCCGTGTAACTATGTTTAACGTGGCCTGCATTCTGCTTTGTGTTTTCATTTTTTTATTTTACCATCTACCAAAGTCTTAGAAGCTATCAAGCTACAGTATTTAGCTACAGGGGAACTTCCAACAACTTTAGTAGATAATATAATTTAATATAATAAGAAGCATAGATAGAAATAAATACTATATCACGGACTCTGCGTAGTGGTAAACACTTTCGAGCGAAGTTCATTAGCAAGAAACAGTCATCTCCAAATAATCATATATGACATAATTCACAAAATATGTACGTAGGTAAATGATTTGTTCTAGGAAGAGAAACAACAAAAGTAATAATTTACTAAATTAAAAAGTGTAACAAAAGAAAAGTATAAGCAATTGGCAGAACCTGCAAATAGGCAACTATATCAGCTGCAGTCACTCTTGATGTGTCTTGATGTTGTCTCAATATCCACTGGTAGAGTTTCTCCTGTACACAATGTAGACAGAAGAACAAGCTTTAGAATAAATATGCTCATCCAGCACCAAGCTCTTTCACCAAAATGAAGCGATCAAGATATGAACAAAACACACAAAAGAGTAGCAGGACAGAAACCATAATAAATGTCTAAATGGCAACCATAATATGGACTCTCTTTCAATTATATTATCAGGAATTCTAGACCCTATGTTATGAAAGCAAATGTGTTTCTCCTCCTGGGAACACAAGGAGTTAACTACCCACCTGCCTCCAAGATTTGCAGAAGTTACTATGTGAAATTCGTAAATCAGATGCCCACAAGATCAGAGAACCAGAAAACAACCCTTGAATACAAAAAACTGTTCTATGTCAGAAAGCAGAATTTTCAAAATAATTACATCAAACCAGCCATCCTACAGTTACAAGTTGCATTCCATATACCAATACCATTCTGAAATTATATGATCTTCCATCAGGGTCAACTGCTGACCAAATTGGTTTAATATTTGAAGGTCAAAAATAAAAGAAAGCACGGATGACATAAACAGAAGAAAAGTCTGTGAGACAATCATACTAGTAAGGGTGTTAGGGTGGAACCTCAACATCTAGGAAAACATCTATCATAATTAAAACACAGCATATAAAATCTACAATACAGATCATATAGATACATCAGATTCTAATGAAAGAAAGGGAGGCTGGAAAATTGCAAAAAAAATTGTGGTTATTATTAAACTAGATTTTTGGCGCATGCATAAAAAGAAGATGCATAATTATTTTTTGAGGAAATAGCAATTAAAGAACTGTATAGAATACACTTACAAATAATATGTATGAAATGACACGAAGCAGCAAACAAACAAAAGATGCATTTCAAAAATTATATATTTAATGGTTTGCCCTTCTCTAGTGAAAATATAATTTTACGGAGCATCAGATGTAGCAAAATTATAAACTTCATATACAAAGTAAGAGTCATGTATGCAAATAATGAAAAACAAAGGAAACTCATATCCAAAATTTTCTTCTTTCTTTTGGGCATCATACAGACTGGCAAAGTGAGAAATGTGTTACTTTAAGCAATGTAGGTACCCATAGACAATTTGATCTGATAGAAAACAGTAAACACAAATATTTTATACAAAAAATAGTGGTGAGGACAAAAGGAAAGCAAATGTTAAGCTTCCCTTAAATCCACACACTTGTGGATAATCCAAAAAAAAAGCCGTGTGATTGTTGATCTGATCTTAGTGATTTTTGACAGCTTAGTGTGCCCCTCCTGATTTGATTGTCAATTCTCCAGCTGCATTTAGTGACAAGTGATTGAGGGCAAGAGGTTATCTGAGATTGCATGAGATAATATATTTTCAATTAGTTCCATTGCTGATTAACGTGTATAGAAGTATAGTGGTCTCAAAAAGAAATGTATAGAACTATATAATTTTTGTGCATTTTCCTGCATTGGATAAGTCTGATTCTCCTACTTAAATGTGTGTGCACATACATGTGCACCCATAGGAGAATGTATTAGGCTGGGATTTGAAGAGATATCAAAGTAAACTAGCAAACCTTAAATGTCATTTTGCAATTTGCAAGCAACTAAAGGAAAAGACACTAAATTAATAAGTGGCTAATGGATTCATGCAACTGTGATATTCGCATATTATGGTATGCAATGTGCAAGTAAATTCACTTTCTTCTAATATATCCACTGCAATACACCAAGTCTAGATGCTTATCTCATGATAATCTAGTGAGTAATTTTTATATGTCTCCCTAATCTGATATATCCAAACGCAGGCGTCTTTAAAGTCCATTACGGTTTTGTAACCAATCATCAACAAACCTTATACTTAAAGTCCATTACACACCCTCCTAGATTGCAAATATATTCATATACAAACGCAATGAATGCAAAGATGCTTGATAATACCCGTGTGACAGATTTACCCTAATAATAATGAATTGAACCTGCTGGAAAGTCTGGAACTATCATCTTTTAAACATGTAACCACTTCTGAAGAAAAAGCAACTCTATTTTTATGATGCAAAAGCAATCCCAATTAAAATTTATCTTCCAAATACAAGCAGATGGCTTCATGGTTATTTGCCTCTGAGGTAGCAGACTCCGTGGTGCCAAATATGACAATTAAAAAAAAACCTCATTGCAAAGCACGCACTTGTCATAAGCAACTCATTTCGCCGCAAATGATCCATGACGAAAAGCTACGGCCTAGCTAATAAGTTACAGTCCAAACGTAAGCACAATAATATTGAGATAAGTATATAACTCCATCCACGCCTCTCCATCAATACTGATGAAATCAACTACCAATTATAAATAATAATCTCCATGAGATATGATAAATCCATCCATTTCACGTTAGATACCCCAAATAAGTAGCTAATTTCCCCATTAATAAACACATCCAATTAGCCTGGCCTCATATTATTCCTCCCATCCAATTTCTCCACGGGCCGTTTCCCAATAAATAACTCGCCAAATACTGGACTTTTACCACTAATCAGAGTGTGTCCAACCTTTTTTTCTCAAATTTCGATCAATAAACAGTTAAACGCCAACACACGATCACATTAATAATAATTATTATTATTATTATTATAAGACGAACTGAACAAACAAAATCCAAACGAATCAAACTCGAGCAATCCAATCATCATCGTCCGACCAAAGAGGAGAGAGAGAGAGAGAGAGAGAGAGGGACACGGACCAAAGCGTGGCGTTCTCCAGCTTGAAAGGAGAGCTTCTGCTGGTTCATCGCCTGCGTGTAGATCTGCGAGAGGGAGTTGGCGGCGCTGCAGAAGGTCGAGTACATGCTCCGCTCGACCTCGTCGAGACGACTCGCGACGGATTTCCTCTTCTTCGCCATCAGAATTTTAGAATCGAGTTTAGAGAGAGAGAGAGAGAGAGAGAGAGAGAACCCTAGAAAGCAAGGAGAAAGAAAGGAACAAGACAATCCCTTGCCTTGCCCGTTCTCTCTCTCGCAGAGAGAGAGAGAGAGAGGAGTGTGGGGCCCGTAGTTTTATTCCTAATAATTTTTTTAGGAAGAAATCTTCAAAATAGTCTCAAAAACATTTTTTAAAAATCCACCCACTCTGGAGTTATTTCTAGAAATCCACTAACTTTCTGACCACGTCAACATGGTGACCAGAAAATAGGTCAATTTAAAAAAAATCTGATTTTTAATTAGTCGGGGTTAGGATGACCCCCCCCCCCGGTTGGTGGTTAGGCCACTAAACAAGTCGGGGTTCGCAACCTCAACTATTTGTAGAATAAAATTATAAATTAAATAAATTGTACTCATTAATTGTTATCTATTTGGATTGTTAGGATAATAAGATCTATTATGGTCTGGTTGTCTGCAATATCCATACCTATTTTTCTTTGAAGCTCCTTCCCGTCCTTCATCCATCATACGTTTTGATCAAAAACGCTAAACCCCAAAATGAAAACCCTAAACCCTAGAAATGAGCATTCTATGCCCTAAATGTTTAATTTAAATTACAACAATCAATACACAAAGCATTCGAACCACCACAAAGATAGCGTTTGATAATAAATTTCAAGCCTTGAAAATTAGATTTTGATAGAAAACCCTACATTTGAATGTTGAAGATAACAAAAAAAGAGGAGAGAAGAAAGAGAAATTACCCTAGAGATCTTAAGCAAACTTTCACGATCAATTTCGACCACAAAATGGGGTTGGGAGAAGCGAGTAGGCGGCTGAAAGAGAGAGACCGTAGTGGGGGAGGGAGAAAGATCGGGATTTTGGGGGAGGAAGTGGTTCAGTCTATATATATAAGCGGGACAAGAACCACTGCAAATAATCACGGTTGGCAACCCCGACTATTTCATGACCTGTTGGGTCTCCCTGCTAAATGGTCGGGGTTGGGCACCCCGACCATTTCGACTTGGGGTCCCTTGGGACTTCGAAATGGTTGAGGTTCTCAACCCTGACCATTTAGTTCGACAACAAAATTAGTCGGGATTGCGAACCTTGACTTGTTTAGTAGCCTAACCACCGATGGCGGGTGGGGGTCGTCTTAATTAGTCGGGGTTGGCAACTCCGACTAATTAGGAACCCGATTTTTTTAAATCGACCCAGTTTCTGGTCACGATGTTGACGTGACCAGAAACTGGGTCGATTTTTAGAAATAACTTAGGAGTGGGTCGACTTTAAAAAATATTTTAAGACTAATTTGAAATTTTCTTCTTTTTTTAGTGATATAAAGAATGTGAACATTTCCAAACATATATCCGGATCTCAAATATTAAATATGCAAAGTATTATATCCAACCATATATATAGTATGGTAGGGTTTTTTTAGTATTAGTCCCTCAAATAATAATTTTATCTTAGTCCCTCAAATAATAATTGTATATTAGTTCCTCAGATCTTTTACTTATAAGTCCGTCCAATCCTAAGGGCCTGTTTGGATTTGTAGAGGGTGAAGAGAAGTTAAGGGAAACTAGGTGAGAGAATGGAAGGGAAGGGAAGGGAGTTCTCTTCCCCTTGGTTACACCCCAATTTGGGGGTAACAAATTTTACACTATTAGGGGGTGAACCAAGGGGAACCAGCTTCACCTCCTAAATGTTCCCAAACAAGGTGAATGGTTCCCCTAACTTCCCTTCACCCTCATTCCCCTCAATCCAAACAAGCCCTAAAGGGTCTTACAAATTGGTTCCTTAGTAACCAGAAGGCTCTAAGATTATCATTTCCTCTTAAACCCATGTGTTCAAAAACACCTTGTTGTATAGTTGTTTTAAACTTACTATCATGCAATTTCAGTGTTGCACATAGACGCTTGGGTTGAGTATTCTTGACTTTCGAAGCTGCAAAGATAGTGAGTTGAAAACAATAGTATGATGGACTATGGAAAAAAAATGTTGCCGAATAGTAGGCTCCTATTGACAGTTAACGGGTCTTCAATAGAGATTAGGAGCCAAATTTTTACTTTAAGAATTTAAGCTATTATGTATTGGTTCACTCCTATCTTAATTTGAAATTAGTGATATATCATATCATATCATACTCCCTTTAAAAGCACGAGTTTGTGAAAATCTTTCGGGAGATAAAAATACTCTTCCATTGAGCAATAGTAAGGTTCTGTTTGGCAAAACTAGCTGAAAGCTACGAGATTATAGCTGAAAGCTGTTAAGCTAGCTGAAAGCTGTGAAATTGTAGCTGAAAGCTGATAGCTGTGTAGCTAGCTGATTGAAGTAGATCTGTTTGGCAAAAGTAGCTGTACAACTAGCTTAAATTTGTAAATGACTAAAAAGGACATGCAATATTATTGATATAAAATTAGAATTACTCAACACTCATTTATTTATTTATTTATTTACTAGTTGGATTGCACGTGAAATGCACGTGATAAAAACAATAGCCTTCATCACATAATAAGGGAAAACATTATGAAAAATACACAAACATTGAGAGGTTAATTGGAAGAAAACAGTAAATACGACATCTAATATTGTAGGCAATTATGGAATATAGATTCTTTGAATAAGATGGATTATGCAAGCATCTAATTGCATTTTTTAAAGATTAAAATTAGGAAAACCAATATATGCCTTTCTGATACATAATTTGATTGGTCATAAAATTAAATTTACAGAGGATATTTAACCGATGATCAGCTACACAAAATTTGAACACTGTTTAATGAAGTTCCCTTGAAACAAATGGAAAAAAAACATCATATTGTCAAAAGTATTTGCTAATTATTCGAAAATCAATACAAATGAAAAAAAAAACTCAACAAATGATGGCCAACTCATTATCTAATATGAGGGGGACACCTCACTTGTCCCTTTTATTGGTCCCATATTTTGGGTCCCTGTAGCAAAGCTCATCTTTTATAACCTAAACCTGAGGCCAAAGAAAATACAACTGAGCAGTTTAATACATGTTATATGCTCAAAATTTACAAACAAAGCAGTTTCTTTCACAATAGAAAATATAGTAAATAACTAGAAACATACACCTATAATATAAAACAAGAAAAACATCGTTTCATAAACTTATCCAGTCTTCAGTTATCCATACAATTACCACAATCATACCTAGTTGATCAATACCACATTTCCACTTGCATAGCACAACAAAAACGTTCTCTAAACTATAACTTTCTACACACCAAGATCTTAATTCAGACATGAACAAAATAACATAGTTTTCAAAAGTACATTGAAGGAATAACAAAAGAATTTCTCTAAGACTACAAAATTCTCTCAATTTGCTCTTTTGGCCCTGATGCAATCTTCTTTGTTGATCAAATCCTGAAAATTGAAATCAATCACACTAAAATAAATGGGAAATGTATAATTAAGGAAAGTTACATAATACTTGTAAAATATTAGTTAAAATAGAAAAATACTTTCATTCTATAGATTTCGTGAATACTACTAAAACCTGACATTTATAAAACAAAAATGGACAAAAGAAAAACGCAACTAGCACCTTGAATCTTAGTAAAGAGGTAATAAAATCACGAACTTCCCTCATTTCAGAAGTTGTCCCTCTTGAAGAATTACTATTCTCATCAAGATCCTCGAGTTCATCTTGAGTTTCATCTTCGGGTACATAATTTGGTTATTGTTCTAACACTGTAAACAACGGATCATCGACTGAGTTAATGCGAATATAATTATGCAATGCAAATGCGGCCATAATAATATCAATTTGGGTCTTCACACTATACTGTGGCATTTGGTGAAGAATCTTCCATCTTTTCTTCAAGACTCCAAATGATCTCTCAATACAACTATGAAGAGATGAATGCGCACGATTAAAAGTTTCTTTAGCATTGGTTGGCGCCTCTCTTTGAAGCTGCGATTGATGGTACCTTATTTTGGGATACGGTACTAAATATCCTAGTCTATCCGGATATCCCTTATCAACCAAATAATATTGACCTATATTAAAATTTAAGAAAAGTGAGATTAAATGAAGAAAATATTATGACTATAATATATCGAAGTAAATAAATTTAATCAAAAAACAAAAACAAACCTTGTCGAGGATGAGGAAAATTCATTGTTGGCGTGTTAATCGCATGAAGAAAAACATGTGTATCATGTGCTGATCCTTCCCACCCAACAGACAAAAATGTAAAACACATATCAAAGTCACACACAGCCATGATGTTGAAAATGGGGATGTCTTTTCTCCCTCTATAACGCAATTGATCAGTCTCGGGAATACATGCTGCCACATGAGTACCATCAATGCATCCAATACAATCCTATAATTTAAACTTCATCATTATAATAATAGTACGTATCAAAATTTACAAATTAAGTATCAATTACAATAATGTTTACCTTAAAATAAGGCATGTATCTTGTATCATTGGCGATTTGAGGTGGTATGAATTGAAAGTTTCGATCCTTTGCTTGTATAACATCCCGTGCAAGACCCATATAACCTTTATTTCTACCACAAATCGCTTCTAAAACTTGGGTAATGGTTCTACTAATAGTCTCACCAAAATGTTGAAATCGCTCACAAACATCTCTATTAGAGAGACCTGTAGGCTGTCTAAAAATCACAATAGATAGCTTATCCCCTATCAAACACCGATGATGGAAGTTACAATCTGACGACTTTCACGACAACTGATGAAAGCTCTAATCAACAGCCTTTACAATCAACATCGAGAGTTACAATCTGACAACTCTCATATTCTCAAGGAGCCAAGACGAAGATTACAAGACAACGATCTTTGCAACGCTATGACAAAAAGAGATTACTTGGTGCTAATCTCTTCAAGACGCGGAGGTCCTCCCTGTGTGTCAACAGTAAAAACGCCAGGGTCGAAACTCGCGTTACAACATCAAAACGCTAGGGTCAAAACCCGCGTTACAACGTCAAAACGCTAGGGTCGAATCCCGCGTTACGACATCAAAACGCTAGGGTCGAAACCCGCGTTACAACAAGCCAAAACGCGAGTGACCCTCGCGTTCATTGGTGTTCAGCCAACACCCAACCTCGCGTCTCAATTCTAAGAGGCGAAGTTAGGGTCCTGAACGCCAACGTGGGCGTTTGACTCATTCAACATGAGCTGAACGGTTCTAAAACCGCTCCCCACGATTTGGGGGCGGTTACACCCCACTTAGGAGAGATTTAAGGGGCGGTTACACCCCCCTAATCCCCTATAAATAGGGGTAAACTCAACTGAGTTAAGGGTTGGCTTCTTGGGTTCGGTCGGTTGGAGTTTCGAGGCGAGCCATAGGATCTTTGGAGCATTCTCGGATCCAGAGATCGGCAACAAGAGCTTCTTCAATCATCGGATCTGGAAGCATTCTTCAGCAACCGAGATCAAGAGGCTTTGATCCTTGGCTTATTAACCGAACTTTCGGTTCAAAACAACTCTTTTACAGAGTTTCCAACTCGTTCAGAGTTATCAACTCATCAAGAGTTTCAAACTTGCCACGCAAGTTCTCCACAACGTCAAATCGTGAGGAGAAGACATCGTTCCAGTGAATCAAAACGTCGGATCGTCAACGGAGAGCAAATTCGACGCAAGCATTCGAGGGAGGCACTCCATCGCCACCGTGAAGAACCCAGTTTTAAACAAAGGGGAAGAACCAATTTCGTTCTCCTCTCTTTTGTAATCAAGTTGTAATCGAGATCAAAGGAATCAATTCAAATTTTCTTTTATCTTCTTTATTGCAATTTTTCCCACATACAAGACCCAATGCAATAGTATAAACAAATATACCCACTTTTTCAACCACTGTCATGTTCCTACTAGGTGTTAATCCATATTTGGATTGTAACTCTTCACATAGTTGCAAAAATACTCTTGATTCCATTCTAAAGGCATTCACACATCGAATAGGATGTCCATTTAGAATTTCTCTCATCCAATCTTCCCCTCTTTGATGTGAAGTCATGCATGGTTCTTTGTAAATGTATTTGTAGTAATATGTAGCTATAACACTTGTTGTACATGCAGTCATAAGCCAAAATATTCTCTGCTTTTTCTTTCTCCTTTTCTTCATATCCATAATACACCTAAACAATGATTAGTTTTAAAAAATGAAGATAAGTCTAAACAAGGTACAATGCAAATTAAACACAACCACAAAGTTTAACAGTCCATACAATCATAAAATTAAGAATTCATGCAACCAAATTAAACACAACTTCAACACTTAATAAAACACATACAACGGCTGAAAAATCTAAAATTACCACATTTAACTAAACAAATACATAATAGTTCAAACGTTTACTTGACCTTCATATCATACATAAACTTTAACCAAGCCAACCTAGAAGCATCATCCTTCATAGCAGAGAAAAAATCCCTTCTCATAGCATCCTCAAGTAAATAAACAGCAAAACACCACAAAGCACCACCCTTTTCCAAACCATCCATATTGTTAAGAACATTCATCACCATTACAGCACAATTCACTGATGTTTGAGTATTTGTCACACTATCAGGAGCACTACAATCTGACTCAAGTGCTTGGGCTGCACGACCACAAAATGCAACCATGTTTCAAGATGATGGTTCATCATTGCTGATCTCGTGGATTGTCTCCTTTTACGCTTCATTGGCACAGAATTCACTGTTTTGTGGCAGTTTTTTGTGGTTCTTTAGAAGTCCTCCTATCAATAGTTGGTACTTGGGTAACACCTTAGCTTTGGTTAGGTTGTTGATTATCAGCATTAAGCACTTCATTTGAAAACTCATGCCAAAAAGTACCCTCACTTCTTTCTAGGTTTTCCAAGCGAGATGAGTATTGACTATATTCAGAGTAAATGTGATCTTGAGTATCCTCATACTCACCAAGTACTCTCTCTTCACTATTGGTTTCCTCTTCTTCAACACCTTCTTGAACCCCCTCAACATTTCCAAATTGTACATCATTCACAACCACGCTTGAAGGATTCATGCCTGGAGTAACGCATTCTAACCCGTTAGCTACTACATCTGAGTATAGCTGATCCCATAGCTCTTCAATGGCGCGTGGTACCCCTTTGTTACGAAATTTTTTAGCTTCAGGTTTCTCCTACACAGTATCATAAACTATAAAATCAAACAAAATATTAACTTTTCTTTAAGTTACCAATTATGACTATGTGAGAAAACAACTAACCTTGATTTTTATCTCCCACCACTCATTGGAACAATCAAGCTTTCCAGTTATGTAATCCCAACCTAGGCCAGTTTCAGATTGCTTCAAACCTTTCCAAATTCTCCAATCTCTCTTTATTTGATCATACTTGTTTTTTAAACTTATATAATTGTTAACTTTTCGATTAGTTCTTGCCTCAAAGTCTTTGGCAATGTCTCATTATTTGAATAGTTGATCGCGGCCATTCTTAGCAACGAATGCCAAACATAGCTGCAACAATACAATCGTGAAATCGTTTGTCCAGTTAAATGTTTTTTTGATTGTCCACATCATCATTATTTGATTCCATCTATAATATAGAAAAAAAAAACATTATAATACTACTTCAAGGTTTTTAAGAATTAAAAGAAAATGTCGACAATTTGTTCTATTTCATTTGAAACAAACACCAAAAAATAGAACTGAAGCAACGTTTCTAATCATAATGAAAAAAAGCTTAGTAAAAATTAATTACTACATGATTAAGAATGGACCGTGAGGGCTTAGTAAAAAAACCAACAAGCCTTAAACACAAAACATCTTTTACCTGGTTCTCTTCTAAAAGTTCATCCTTACATGGTTCTCTCCAAACAGACTCCTCAATCAACAGTTCTTCACTGATTACATTCTAATATGACAATTGCTCTAGGACAATTAAGAATTTCAAACTGAAAGATGTTCGCGGGAAAAACTATAGCTTTCTTCATTGTTGATTCCATTGTCATCTTAGATAACAACTTTTTGAGTTACAAAGATCCGATCTTTTTATAAGATCCGGTTACAATAAAAATCAAAGAAAATAAAAAAAAGATTACAACTTTCTCCTTATTTGTCGAACAAATCACGAGCTCATGTTTTTCGGTCGCTCGCTTGCGTGGGTTGTTTGCCTGCGCCGGGGTTTATCCGTTGACCACCGCGCGATCTAGATCCGGTCGGATCTACGCAGTACGACGGGTATTATTTCACGAAGGAAATAATAGCCGGGGGGGATTATTTCACCAAGGAAATAGTCACCCAAATCTCAGGATCAAAGACCAAGCTTTGATCCGGAGTACGCCCGCGTAGATCTGAGATCCGGTCCTCTCGAACACCTGCCTTTTTTAGCGTTGACGATCGCCGAGCATCAGATCTAGATGAGCGAGTCCTCAAAGTCCTAAAGTTTGGATCTTTTTTAAATCTGAGTCTTGAATCCTGCAGGGCTTCGCCTCTCCAAAATTCAACCTTTTCAAATGAACAAGGGGGGGCCTATTTATAGGCTACCTTCACTGTGCCCCTGGCACAGGGTGGCCGGCCACCTTGGTGGCTCGGCCACCGAGCCACCTTGTGGTGTCTCGGTGGTGGCCGAGCCACCAAGGTGGCCGCCGAGCCCCCTATAGGTGGCTCGGTGGTGGCCGAGCCACCACTTGGTGGCTCGGCCACCGAGCCTCCTTGGTGGCTCGGTGAGCCGACCTCCAGGTGTTTGTCGTTTTACATCTTTGTGCCCATTTTTTGGTTCTGCGGTTGATTGGTTCGGATTCGATTCGTTGACCTGATTTGGCAGTAGATCTGCTTCTGAGTTTGAATCCAAAACTGATCTTGACTCGATCGCGATTCATCCGAGTCCGCTCTTGGTTGGATGACTCGTTGATTCCTCAACCCGTTGGCTTGATTTCGTACGCGAGTGGATTCATTCCGTTGTTTGCGTGCGGTTCGTCAGCTTCGTAGCCTCGTTAGTCCGCTTCGTCGCGTATCGTTTGGCTTCGGTGTTTGCGGGCTAACGGTCGTGTTTGGATACGTCGCCCGATGGTCTGTTTGTCGATCGGCGTCGTCGAGCTGTGTTAAAGGACCTATAGGCAGTTTTATACGCCTACAAAAGATTAAATTCAACACAAGAATTTCTAACAAAGAGTTATTTACAAGTCATTATGCCTTGTAACTTGTATGGCTAAGTATAACAAAGGGCAAGCTTGGGTTATAAACATGAGCTTGCAGGCCAGGATCAGGCAAGCAAATTAAGCTCATAGTATGCAATTCTTCGTGAGCATCAGCAACACTTTCGACTCTATTTCTCTATATTATGAAAGTTCCTACAAAAAGAATTAATATTTAGATGGTTATAGTTCAATTTAAATTTAACTAACACTCTCATCTTCCGTGAATCACTGTATTTTTTTTATTTATCACTTAGTGAAAATCACAATTGTTAAGTGAATACAAATATTATGATTGAAGTGTCTAATAGAGTGAAGAGATCCTACTTCCGCTACAGATGTGACAGAAAATTATTTTTAGAGTTTTAATCCCATGAAGAAGCTGAAATATTCCTGATGAAAATCAGAGTCTAGCATGGATCCTAACTTAGTAAAAGAATGCATGCAGAACCTCTAAGCAAAAGAGGACTCATAGGTAAAAAAAATTTAGATGGCACATATATACCCGGTCATGACTATATCAGAGACTCAAATCTATACCCGGCACAAAATAAGGCACGATCGAAGAAAAGTGAGGAGATTTTGAAACTAGAAAACACAAAATAAGGAACGATCAAAGAAAAGTGAGGAGATTTTCTAGCTTACGGGGAGAGAGCGGCGGTGATCGGATCGACGTCGATCGAGCGCGGTGATTGGATCGGCGGCGGTGATCGGATCGGGGAGAGAGCGGCGGTGATCGGATCGGGGAGAGAGCGGCGGTGATCGGATCGGGGAGAGAGTGCGGGCTTCAGGAGAATCGCGATTCCTCCTTGATGGATTTTTTTGTCGACGGCAGAAGAGTTTCACGCGTGAAATAAGAAAGATGGGTTTTTTTGGGTGCAGTTGGCCTAATTATTAGGGGTAAAAATGGAAGAATTTTAATTGACAGCTTCTTCCCAAAGACAAACGCTACCTGAGATAGCTTCTCAAAAGCTACTTGCAAAAGACACAATCTCTAATCTCCTCCTATTTTTTGTTTGTCACCAAACAGCTCTACTAGCTTATTGACCAAGTCAATAAGACACAAGCTCTTAGATAAGGCACTTTTTTTGGTTGCCAAACAGTGCCTAAGTTGATAAATTGATGAATTCTTATTGGATATACATAGTATAAAGATAATGATATAGTTTAAATTAAAATGTAAACCTTAATAAAATTATTAAATATCAAATTTACAAATGTATACAAGATGAAGGGCTATATACAAAAACTAAATAAATTAATGAGATAAATAATGTTTGCCCCAAAGGTCAAACCCATAAATAGCACAGATCTACAAATGTACATAGTGTGGACGTGATATTTGCAAAATCCACCAAACAAATTAAAGAGACAAAAGTCGTTCTCAAAATTATAAAAAAGAAAAATTAAAACGAACGGCTACGATCTAAGGACACAACGTGACGATCTCTCACCGACTAAAATTCAAGTAGTTCACAATAATGCATAATTAGTTTTAAAGTTTAATTATATTATTATTATTATTTAAATAGAACTCTATTTACAATGTTATCTTCTCACATGCAACATCACATACCAATATATATAAGCCAAGAAATTACAATAATTTTCATAGCACTTTTATCTCCTTCTATAGGTATATGCCTTTATTATTTTCTTCTTATTAGATTAGATTAGATTGTTTAAATATTATGAATTATGAAATAGAAACAATTTTCACAACACTTTTATCTATTTTCTTCTTATTAGATTAAATTAGATTATTTTAAAGCAATTAACTATATTATATATTTAATCTTTTTTCTGATCATAAATTATAATAATTTTTCATAGCACTTTTATCTCCTTCAATAGGATGTGCCCTTGTTATTTTCTTCTTATTAGATAATATTAGATTGTTTAAAATTATGAATTATGAAATTGCAACAATTTTCACACAACTTTCATCTATTTTATTCTTATTAGATTAAATTAGATTAGATTATTTTAAAATAATTAATTATATTGTATATTTGATCTTTTTTAGATCACAAGGTTTAATTATACTATTATTATTTAAATAGATATTGTTTGTATAAAAGTCAAATAGAATCTCACTTGTATCTTAGATCTCAATGTCAATTGTAATACTTACATATGGGTGTTAGTTAAAACAATTTTTATGTATAGGCTTAACTTATATGATCTTACTTTAAATGGATTAGATAATTTAATTTTTTTTTACACTCAAACTCTTCCATAAAACCAAAAGATAGTAGCAATGCTATAGCTATATATATCCACAGGACCACATATATCTCGAAAATGAACGAAGAAAACCACACAAACAAAAAACATATTAATTACCCCCCTGACACCATTGTTTTCAAAACCACCCTTCTCAATTCCATCTATAATATATCCATATACCTAAATTAAGCTGCTAGAGTTTTTCCCTCACAAACTACATAATTGATCAACCCTATTTTTTCCTTTTGTACTTAGATTGTATAACATTCATTGCGTGAGGACTCACCTGGGTCCTCTGTCTGCTTTGAAGGCCCACAAAAGAAATAATATACTAGGCCTTGTAGTTAGTTAATAATAAGATCTTATCATTATAAACAAATTAAGTGAATATTAATGATTTTTAAGAATGTATTACGTTCCCCTATCTTCCACTGCAAACCTGGTAGTGTTTATTCTGGCCCCCAAGAGATTTTCAAAATTAATCTTGAGGGTTGCTTGCATTAAAAAAGTTATGTTAGAGGGCCCAAATAGTCTGTTTTATAATTTATGATTGTCAACACATTTTGTCTTTGATGCATATCAATTATGAGTAATATTATAAATTGATTGATCAGAGTATATCATAATATATTTCTAGACTCTTGTATTGTATTTAGCTCTTTATTATATACCAACATGATATCACAATTGATGTAGACGATGAAGGCACTACTGTAGAATTGCCCAGGAAAAAGATAAAGGTGAAGACGGATCGATCTCAGCTCAATTAAATATGAAAAAAATGAATAAATGATAATATTTTTTGAATATTTTATAGTAAAACTTAATTTTTGAGTAAAATCAGAAACCTTTTAAAAGGGATTTTCATGTAAAATTTTTAATACACTTATGTGAATGATTTTATCATATAAAATTATACTAGAGTCACCATTAATATTTAGTATCTATTTTTTTATTTTAAGTTTATCAATAATTAAGATGTTTTCCAGTCTTGTGAAAAGTATGTGCTCTGTGCTGAGCTTATACAAGTCATCTTAATATTAAGTATTTGGTTATATTTTTATTAACACATTAAAAATATATTATTATATTTTTTAAACTTAACACTATATTTAATGACTAGGATAAACAAATTAGACATCGACGATTTAATCCGATAAATAAATATGCTACATGAAGTTTATTTAAAAAAATAATGTTGTGTATGCAAGTATATAAAAATATATTGATCCTAGTTTTACACACAAATCTATTTCATAAGTTTTTAAAAAAAGTAATAATCTATGTTTATAAATTTTAATTCAAAATGAATTTGACTTATTTTATAATAAGAAAATAACAAATAAATAATTTTGATATCTAACCACGTGCATTGCACGTGCACAAAAACTAGTTTATTAAAGGACAAATTTTGAAAACCATCTCATTTACAAAAAAATCGTAAAAAACGACCTATTCTAAAAATAATTGTCAAAACCGACCTAGTTTCAGCCATTGGGCTGAAACTTGGTCGGTTTTGACGAAAAAACTATAAAACTTCACGGGGCTTGAAGTCCTGTGAAGTCTAGTAGCCTATAATAATGTTAATTAAGGGTGACAATTCTTTCACAGGACTTCAAGTCCCGTGAATTTTTTTTAGTTGAAAAAACTTCACGGGACTTGGACTTAAAATCCCATGAAGTTTGAGCTGAATCCTTCTCTCTCTCTCTCTCTCTCTCTCTCTCTCTCTCTCTCTCTCTCTCT
>BQKN01066717.1:41901-56777 GCA_022839385.1 Asparagus kiusianus | reverse complement strand
CTCTCTCTCTCTCTCTCTCTCTCTCTCTCTCTCTCTCTCTCTCTCTCACAATCCCTCCGTTATAACTCGCAACGGCAACCGAATCCCTCTCTTTCTCTCTCGCTATCATTAATCAAACATCCTTATTTTCTCTCTCTCTCGAGCTTCATTCTCTTCCCTTTTTCCATCCTCTTTCTCTCTCTAGAAATGTCAACCAATCATCTCCCACTCTCCCATCTCCAACCTCCAGAATGCCCACATCGCCCGAAAAAGTCGGCAGAGACGAAGAAACCAAGGAATGAAACCCATCAACGGAAAAAGCCCAAATTGAGGAAAGCAACAAAGAGGGATCGAGGAAGTCTGTGGTTCTCATCACGAATTGTGATGGGATTGGGTACCCCGGACTCGAACTCCTCGTCCATGCTCTCGTTCGCCATGGCGAGTACGACGTCCACGTCTGCGCTCTCGAATCGTGAGTTATTTTCGGGTTTTTTTTAAGTAATGGCTGTGGTTAATTTTTCGATATTGTATTTGTTTGTTGCTCAAAATCTGATTTTGATTGGCGATGCTTCTATTTTTGTGGTTTCTGCATAATGGGACTTTAACAAATTTCACGAGACTTCATTATTGGCGACTTTAATCTATTAATATTAGGCACTGTTAAACTTCACGAGACTTCGGCTCTGTTTGGCAAAACTAGCTGAAAGCTGCGAGATTATAACTGAAAGCTGTTAAGCTAGCTGAAAGCTGTGAAATTGTAGCTGAAAGCTGATAGCTGTGTAGCTAGCTAATTGACTAGAACTGTTTGGCAAAAGTAGCTGTACAGCTAGCTTAAATTTGTTAAATGACTAAAAATGATATGTAATATTATTGATATAAAATTAGAATTATTAGGGGCAAAAACGAAAGAAAAAAATTGGCAGCTCTTTCCAAAGACAAATGCTACTTGAGATAGCTTTCCAAAAGCTACTTGCAAAAGACACAATCTCAAAAATAATCTCCTCTTATTTTTTGTCACCAAACAGCTCTACTAGCTTATTGACCAAGTCAATAAGACACAATCTCTTAGATAAGACACAATCTCTTGTTGCCAAACAGTACCTTCAAGTCCCGTGAAGTTTCATAGTTTTTTTCGTCAAAACCGACTCAGTTTCAGCCCGACAGCTGAAACTAGGTCGGTTTTGACAATTATTTTTAAAATAATCTGTTTTTAACGAAATTTTTGGTAAATGAGATGATTTTCAAAATTTATCCTTTATTAAATTATTAAGAGTTGACTCAATGTACTCATTAGTCATTACATAGTTTTTTTTAGGACGCCTGACGACACTTAACCCGTACCAAAGGGCACCGAAAGGTTTAAGTGACTAATATCCACAAAAGGCCTTCTTCTTTTGCCCTCTTGGCCTTTCCCCTCTTCCTCCGATCAGTAACCCTAATCTCCGCCGGCGGCCAAAGATAAGTTGAAATTAGCGGTAATTTGATTCGATTCTTTTAATCTGAGCTCGATTTTATGTTTCCCCCTTGCTAATTAAGATCAGGCCTCTAGAACATCTCGATGGATCCGGACGCTTCTAGTTTTCAATTGCTTATTATTATTATCATGCTTAAAATTGTAGAAATATTGGATCTATTGATTGTTGTGCAGAGATTTGTGATATTTTTATCATTTTCAGAAAATTTGTAGATAACATTGTCTGATTTGGATTGCAGACGAAATTTTGATGGATCGTTCAATTAATTGATGAATTCCACATCTTGACTTATAAAATTCGAAGGCTATTCGAATAGACGACTCTATTTAGTTTGATATTTCCGTCAGACTTTGATCTTTTATAATGTGATATATAATGGAAGATTACATTTTTTTATTTCTTACTTAATTAATGGGGAACATTTTACTTTTGGGCGGAATCTGAGATATCTAGTTTAATAGTGTAATTTGACTGAACCAAGTGCTTACCTTTGAAGTGTGTATGGCCCAAAAATAGCTTCACAGGCTTCCAGTTCTAAGGCATGGTTTGCTGATATTTTTCTTATTGCAGATTGAATCTGTTTGTTGATCGATATATCACCAGAGTTTTGTAAGTTAAAAGGTATATATCTTTTGCTTCATTAACAAGGAGTTCTATCTATTTCCACTATTGAACCATGGTTCTGGGAAAAATTTAGTCTTGTTGTTTGTAATATTAATTTTAGGAAAGGAAAAATGTACGGAGGGAATAATGGTACTCCAATATTTCCTATTTTCTTGGATGACAATCAATTCCAGTATGATACTAATGCGTCCGCAACACAGCTCCAGTTGTTTAGAAATGGTGAGCGTGACATTTCTTATGCATTTTTTGTTGTTTGGAATTGTATACCATGTTCCTGATATTTTATATAAAGAATTTAATATCAGCATTCATAATTTCGCATCAATTTCGATGAATTTGTCAAATTTGTCGACTTTTACATTGCCTCCAATTGTTTTTTTTATATAAGAGTCATATCATATGTTTTGAATTATTTACCGTTGTGTGCTTTATTTTAGTTTCATGCTTTAATTAACCTTTTTGAAACACTTTGTTACTTCTGCTCCTTTTCTTATTTTATAGTTCATTGTTCTATTCAGCTCGTGTATGAGTGAAATTGTTAAGTTTTGTAGAAACATGGAACGATTATACTGTCGCACATGCTAAAATTTCAGTACCCACCTATATTGTTGACCTTATAGTACATATAGGCCACTTTTGTGCTTGCATATGATAAATATATTGTTTTGTCATTCTCTTGAGGCAGAGAGCTGCTATATCTGTGTCTCATTATGTAACGAAAATGAAGATAAACTTAAGCTAGTTAAATGAGTATGCTTTGCTAAGATATCAAATTCCACTTTAATTTAGTGTTTTTTTGCTTATTAAATGCCATGTTGTACTCATAGATCATATTATTTGTTGTTTCTGTTGATTCTGACCTGCTAGTCGCAACTACTAAAATTTAGTGTTATAATTGTTCCATTTGAGCTGTTTCTGGTCTGTGACTATGTACGGGTTCAAATGGTGAACACTTGTTTTGGGTTATTAAGAACAAACCTCACCTTCTGTTATCGTCTTTACTGAACCTGAGGCGGTATTCTTACTGTAAAACAATAATAGGAATTCTTTAGAGCACATGTTCTGATGTCAGCTTTAGTGTAAATATTTTCATCTATGTTTCACCATTACTTCACATGTCTATCCAATTCCTCCAAGAGTGCTAGTGTTGATCAGTGTTCTTCCGGCCCTGTTTACTATATAGGACCGCTTAACTGTCCAAAGGACATTGATCACTGGTAGATTCTTTTATCTTTCTGTAGACTCTTTTATCTTTCCAGCACTTTAATAAATATTTTGTTGTTGTTGTGGTACTATGACTGTCCATTATGATATGAAAAATTCTGGTATTTTTTTATTTCTGTTAAGATCTTACCAAGTTGACTATGAATGAACGATTCCTAACAGTTATGGTAGCCATGTTTTAATTATATGCTTTACAAGTAAGTGTAGTTATTATTGTCCTCTATCTTTTCTAATAGTTAAAATATGTAATATTCAAATTCGTTAACCAACTTAGCTACTAAATCTGTACGTATATTGCACATAGCATAGGACTTGTATTAACCATGTTTCATTTTATGTTGCAGTTCCAGCAACATGTAATGTTGGCGACAATAATATTTCTTCGTTAAACCGATCTAACAAGAGGAACAGAGAGTCCGAAGATATTGTAACGCAGCATAAGCTTCAAATTTCATTAAATAAGCTTTACCAAGATAAGACTGATATGTCAGCAAGTATTCCTAACCCAAATGCTGTCTCAACTGGGTTGAGATTGTCCTACGATGATGACGAGCACAACTCATCTGTCACAACCACCAGTTGGGGTGTACCTTCACTTCCTATCATTACGTCTCTTGATGATAATTTAAGGAGTGAATTTGAACGCCAGAAGAAAGAATTTGATCATTTCATTAGAATCCAGGTATGCTTTTTACTCATGTACCAAGAAGAACAGTCTGCCTTGAATCCTTTATCTATGTCTATTGCTCGCGTTGGCAATTCTAGACTATAGAATATTGTGAAAAAACTGTCCATATAAATTAAATCTATTCTTGTTAACAAGTATTGTTGTTTTTTATTCTGTGAACCACTTCTTTTGTTAGAGTAGAAGTTAATGTATGTATTAAGAACAGCCACTCTTCTTGTCATATGATCTGACGTTAGGGAGGAGTCCTTTGAAAAATTGGGGTTTTTGCCTTTAAACTCAAAGCTTTAACCCTTAATTTATTTTAAAACCCAAGTAGTTCTATCTATACTCATAAACCCACGATAGTTTCTCTTTTTATCTAAAGGAGAAATACACCATACATGTAGTGTATCTCTATCAAAATTTCCCAAAAATTTCCCAAAAATGTCCTTTCCCCTTATCTCCAGCTCTTCTCTTCCTCTCTGTTAAACCTCATACCCATGGTTGCTTTCCCCTCTCCTCCAACCCCTTTTCACCTCCTCCCTCTCCTATACATCCATCTTCTCTGCTTCTATACCACCACTTCCTCCAAACGAAACCATCTTCTCCTCAATCTCCAACCCCACTCCCACCTCAATCTCCTCCCTCCTCCTCTCTCGCTTCTCCTCACTCTTTTCTTCTCCCTCCTCCTCCAATCCTTTCTCCTCTCCTCCACATTCTATCGAACAACTTGTCTACACTCCAAATTTCCATCTCCTTTCTCCTTGGCATTCCATCAAATGACTTCTTTACAATCCCTCCTACAAGAGTGTAGTTAGGATTGCCGAAGGGTAATAGGAAAGAGAATTTTAAGAGGCGGCCTGCCATTGTTCTAGGCGGAGGTAATGCGGATTTTCCAGGGTTGGACGCAGAGAGAAGAAAGAATGAAAAGAGAAGGATGAGGGAGGATATGGACTAGAGAGTGGGGAGGAGAGGGCTATTTCAAATTGGGGAAGTAGTGGTGGGGTAACAAAGGAGGTGAAGGTAGCAGCAGTTCGTGATGGAGAAATGACGATAAAGACTTGGAGAAGAGGGGGCAGAGGAGAGAAAAGGGTGTCCATGGAGATGGGTTATAACGGGGATAAAGAAAAGGAGTTGGAGGTAAGGGGGAATGAGCATTTTGGGAATTATTTTTAAATATACAATACAAATATGTTGTATTTCTACTTTTGGGTTTAAAGATAAAAGGAGAAAGTAACTTGGGTTTATGAGCATAGATAGAACTAGTTGCGTTTTAAAATAAATCAGGGTAAAACTTCGGGTCCAAAGGCAGAAAATCCTTAAAAATTATGCTTCTTCCTACGAGTAACCCACATGCAGCTAAAGAGCATTTCATTAAGGGCTCAGTGTTGAATATAAATGCATATATAACCATGGGTAGGGACCTGTACTCCATAGCCATATACCCTTAAGATGTAAATAACAGTGTAATAGTCCAATTTATGTCGAGTTTAATTAATTGCTATTTATTTGACATTATAGCTATTCACTAGTTATTTTAAAATCTAGATGCAGTTTGCTATCATATCATCCCTATTTCTTACTTAAAGGCCCTGCACACTGTCATTTGTTCCACTGGTATTTATCAACAAAAAACAACACCTATGGGTTTAAGATTCTCCTCTCATTTGGATCGAATTATGCAATGTGTATTCCTAACCATAATATCCACATCCCTAACTGTGATATCCACATCATTGATAGGGATTGATTTTATGGGAACTAGATCTTTGATCATCCAAGAGGTAATGTTCCTAATGAACTCTGAATATGTCTGTGTGCAACTTGGAAATCTAAAAGATTTCAGTACATAACACTCATAAGTCATAAACATCCACACATTAATGATCTCTAACAAGCACTCAAATTCTTTTCGACAGGAGGAACAAATTGCAAAAGGAGTGAAAGAAATGAAACAAAGACATATGACATCATTCATAACCGCCATCGACAAATGCATAAACCAAAAACTCCGCGACAAGGAACTCGAAATCGACAACATAAACAAGAATAACAAAGATCTCGCTGACCAAATCAAACAAACTGCAAGCGAAGCCCAAAACTGGCAGTACCGAGCCCGATACAACGAGTCGGTGGTCCACGCCCTACAAAACAACCTCAAGCAAGCCCTAGCTGCACAGGGCACCGCTGCAGCTGATCAGGGCAGAGAGGGGTGTGGAGATAGTGAGGTTGATGATGCTACTTCTTATGATCCTGATGTTGGCAAAATGGGGGACGAGAGGAAGAAGAATGCGGTCGGGGGCTGTAGGATTTGTACTAAGAGCGAGGTTTGTATGTTGGTTTTGCCTTGTAGGCATTTGTGCATGTGCAGGGAGTGTGATGGGGTTGTTGATGCTTGTCCTGTTTGTTTGGCTGTTAAGACTGCTAGCATTGAGGTTTATGTGTCTTAAAGAGAGAGATACCGTCGCTGCAAATGGTAGTGACGTTACATTGTAACCGTAATTTAGGTATTTGGTGTTTGTTGGTGGTTGTGGTGTTGTTGTAAACTTGCAAGTATAATTTACTATGGTTATGAATGTTACTTGAAACCTAGAGGGAAGTGTTGGTCTTTTTGTTTTGATGATGTTTAACAAACAATTTATCACTAATGTTGTTTGTTTAGTGTTGGTGTATTTCTATTTATTATAGACAAACAACGCGTTGGAGGATGGATGGAATTGCGTCATAACGATCATATCCAATGGAGATTGGCGGAATCGTGGAGTGAAGCCTTGCAATTCAAGTTAAAGATTCAAGTTCAAGCTTCATTCATAAGTGTACCAAGTAGAGCTTATTGAAGATCAAGATCATAGCTTAGGTAATATAGTATAGGTTTTATATTATGTGTGTTTAATACTTCAAGCTCAATATTATACACACACACGTTTTCTTGGTTTATCTCTTTTTTTTTTGTTTTATCCACAAATAACGTTTTTCCAAACGAATATTTATATACATACATGTTTGTTTATGTGGATAAGTTGTTTTGGTATAGCTATATAGATATGAAACAAATATACATGTTTATATGCATACTCAATTGTTTCATATTCTATCGTGTTTGCAAAATATATTATATTTTTGGATTATAGACTTAATAATAATATTTCATATCATTTATCAAGTCCATAAATCTATAGGAAAGTTTTTAAAATTTGTTTGAACTCATTTTGTCAAAATCAAGTTCTTAACAAGTTCATGTTCGTGCATGTTTTTGCAAAACAGATGACTTTTCACAAATAGGAAATGCAATTTAAAAAATTCTTTTGCTAACATGTTCTATTACATGTTTATAATCATTTTCCAAAATTTTATCATTTTTGGAGTTTATTTTCTATGTCAAATTGATTTTACAAAATCGGGTGTTTCAGCAGTTTTTCAGAATCTGGAATATCTGTGTTCAAATATTTATTTCTTACAAATGGGAAGTGATATTTCAAAAATTCTTTCTCTAAAATGTTTATCTACATTTCTAAAAACGTCCCTCAAAATTTTATAATTTTTAGAGTTGATTTACTATTTTTAATGTATTTTACAAAGCCAGCTACGCAAAAATTCCAGATCTGCCGATACTATTCAAACATGACGAGTTGACCCATAAATGCATGAGTCGACCCATGAACAGTGCATGAGTCGACTCATGAACATATGAGTCAACCCATCAGATGTTTTTGCCTGCAACGGCTAGTTTATGAGTCAACTCATGAACAGTACCGAGTCGACTCATAACACTGTAACGGCTAGTTTTTGACTGAGCTGTTTTTTGGTTTTTTGGAATTTTCACTTGGGTTTTCTTGGTTCTTTGGGGCTCCTATATATACCCCATACCCTTTAACTTCTGAGGGCACTCAAGAGAGTTTTAAGAAAATTTTTAAACAAGTTTTAACAAGGGTTTAAGTTTGTTTTAGTGTTTGTTTTAAAAAATTTGGTTTGTGAAGATACTTTCACAAGTGGAGGAGATCATCTTCATTTGAGCTTCAATCTTCATCTCTCCATCTTGTTGTTTCAGAGAAGAATTTCTAAACTCAATACTAGCTTTGCTTTAATTATTTGTTGTTTATCATTTTCATTAAGTTAGGGTTGACATTGATTTTATGATTGATTTTCTCATTGTTTACACACAAAACCATTGAGCTTATTGTATTTTCCTACTTAGTATAATTTGGGTTGTGGGGAGTTGTAGCAATTGAGAGTGGGCATATATTGTGTTCTCATCTATATTAGAGAACAAATCATTTGTTGTATCGTGCTTATTGTGAGATTCACATTGTATTACACTAGTACACCGAGAGAGTGTGTGGTGAGAGACGAGGTCGCTTCCAAGAGGAGTGGGGTCGGTAGTAAAGCCTAGAGAGATGTGATAATTCCGAGCACTTGAGGAAGGACACAGGCTAGAGACCAACACTTAGAGGGTGTGGAGTGTAGTTACATTGTGAAATTGTGAACGTTGATCGGTGAGCGTTAAAAACCGATTTTGTGTGGTGTAAACGTTTTTCGAGTGAGCGTAGAAAACCCGGTTGTGATAGTGGAGATCTCCTCGAGGTGAGGAGCGGAGACGTAGGTCGTGGGGACCGAACTCCGTGATCATATCATTTATTTGTGATTGTAATTACACACTTATCTTTATGTTTATATCTTATATCGCCTTTGTATATTGCTTATTGTTTATATTTTCCACTATCTTGTTTGTGTTCATATTGCCCTTGGTTTATTATCCTTGCATATATATTGTAACATATCATATTTGCTAGGATAATTTATTAATAAGTTTTAATTGGCATAAAATCGGATAAGATTAGCACAAGACCCTAATCAACCCCCCCCCCCCCCCCCCCCCCTCCCCTCCCCTCCCCCTCTAGGGTCTAACAGGAAGATGTACAATTGAGCATTAGTCCAAAGATATAATAAGCTTTTTGTTTTGGCGGAATTATTAGGAATCCATAGAAAAAGTGGGTTCCATGTCCAGAATTCGGTCAGAACAACGTAGTCAACCATAATTTTGTGTTTGGTTTGAAGAAAAATTTGCTGAGGAAAGTAGATGAAATTTGTTTTTGTGAACAGTCCGAGACACCATTTGGTATCTCGGCACTGTGCGCGGCACTGTTCACCCGAGACACTTTTCACCCGAGACAGTGAACATTGTCTTGGGTGAACAGTGACAGGGGTTTTCTTTAGGCTTTTTCAGATCCGTTTTTTTGCCTGTTTTTCATTATAAATAGGAACCTGTTTCCTAGGGTTTTTGAGAGGAGAAAAGGAGGGTTTTGGCGGCTACAAAAAGAATGGTCTTTTCATATCTAGATCTGAGATCCTGATGAGAGAAAAAGAGAGAGCTCGGAGAGATTTTACAAGAGAGGTCAATTTCTTTGAAAAAGGAGGGTTTTGGCGGCCACAAAAAGGAGAGTCTTTTCAGATCTAGATCTGAGATCTTGAGGAGAGAAAAAGAGAGAGCTTGGAGGGATTTTACAATAGAGAAGTCAATTTTTTTTGTGTAAAAATTAAAGCTTCTTCTTTGGGACGAGCTTGTGGGTTGTACAAGTCGTCGGTGTTTTCCTTCATAGTGGAATCCCCCCCCCCTTCCCCGTGGACGTAGGCAAGTTTGCCGAACCACGTAAATCTCATGTCTTTACTGTTTTTTGGGTGTTGGGTATTGTGTAGGTTCCCTCGACAATTCAGTCGTAGAACTGATGAGAGGAAGAGTATATATCTCACTTTGTTGAGATATTTCACTCCTGTTCTTGTTTCCTGTGTGAAACGGGAATATAGAGATTGACTTGAGCTTTTGTAAAAACAAAAGTTAAGACTTTCTCTCAGGTTATATTTCTTCCACGGCATGAGGGCGTCTCTACCCCCAACAATTGGTATCAAAACCCTTTATTCAGATTGGAGGTGATGAAATTTCTGATCTGAGGTGGTGCTTGATTATTGTGTGGTAAACACAATGTATTTGTTAGAATTTCTGAGAGAAACGGATTTATTAATACAAACAGAGAATGACGTCAACAAGTAAAACAGTTAAAGTTGGAAAGTACGAGATCAAAAAGTTCAACGGGAAGAATGATTTTTCCTATTGGATGATGCATATGAAAAACTCATTGATTTCGTAAAAATTGCACAAGGCTTTGGCTGGAAAGAAGAAGAATCACAATAATATGTCTGATGAGGATTGGGAGGAGCTACATCTGGAAGCATATGCGTCGATTATCCTATGCCTTGAGAGGGATGTAGCTTTTTTTGGTGGATGAAGATAAAACGGCTGCGAGCGTGTGGTCGAAGTTAGAAAGTACCTTCATGACGAAGAGTCTAACGAACCGGATCTATTTAAAATCCAAATTGTATACTTGCAAGATGGAGGAGGGATCATCAATCTGGGAATACATCAACAAGTTCGATAGGATAATATCGGATCTGAAGGACATCAATGTGACTGTAGAAGATAAGGATCAAACTCTTCTATTACTTCTATCTCTACCGAAGTCTTATGAGAACCTGATGCAAACACTGATGCTTGTGGGGAGATAATTTGACGATGGATGAGACTAGAACGACGTTTCTAGCAAATGACCTTCGAAAGATTGCAACCAATGACATGACTACTGGTGGTAACAAGGAACAGGAAAATGGATTGTTTGCTAGAGGAAGGGGCAATGAGCGAGAAAAGGCAAGGGAGGAAAGTCTAGATCTAAATTAAGACCTCTTGCGAAAATACCGTGTTTCAAATGAGGTGAAGTTGGGCATTTCAAGGTCGATTGTCCAAATAAGAGAGTAGGTGAGAAGAACAATAACAACAAGACTGAGAGGAGAGAAGACAAGGAAGAAGCGAGCTATGTTTCAGAGGAAGAGAGCGAGAAGGAATACTATGTCGTCACGGGTGGCGAGGATATCTCCGGAAAGTAGATTCTTGATTCAGGTTGCTCTTACCATATGCGCCCAAATAGGAAGTGGTTTACTACCTACAAAAGCATTAATGATGGAATCGTATTGATGGGAAACAACCATACTTGTAAAACGACGGGGCTAGGTAATATCAAGATCAAGATGCATGATGGAGTGGTCCTAACCTTGACGGATGTGAGGCACGTTCCCGACTTGCGGAAGAATCTTATCTTAGTTGGTGCATTGGACTCCGATGGTTACATTATTGTTACAGAGAAGGAGTAAAGAAGATTGTTTAGGGTTCCCTAGTAGTGATGAAAGGTGTTCGTCACGGTAATTTATACACTCTCTCAGGTACAACGGTGACGGGAGATGCAGCGGTTGGAACCAAAAGAAGTGGTGGAGACCCATATGAGCATACACGGTTATGACATAGGCGGTTTGGGCACATGTCAGAGAAGGGTCTGGATCTGCTTGGTAAGGAGGGTTTGCTGAAGAATCTGAAAAAATCTTGCATGGATTTTTGCGAGGATTGTGTGTACGGGAAGGCACACATGGTCAAATTCTTGAAAAGCAATCATAAGAACAGAGTTATATTAGACTATGTGCACACATATGTGTGGGGTCCAGCTCAGACAACTTCCAAGGGTGGTTTCATGTATTTTGTCTCGTTCATAGATGATCATTCGAGGTATGCTTAGATTTATTTTCTTAATCATAAGAAAGAGGTATTCAATACATTTAAGAAGTGGAAAGCGATGGTTAAAAACAGGACAGGGAAGAAATTGAACACTAAGATCTGACAAAAGTACAGAATATACAGATGGTGTTTTCAAGGAGTTCTGTGATCAGGAGGGCATTGCTAGACATTGGACAGTCAGATCTACACCACAGCAAAATGAGATCACGGAGTGGCTGAACCGAACATTATGGGAGAAAACAATGAGTATGCGATCTTATGTTGGATTGGGTAAGGAATGATGGGCAGAAGCGGTGGCTACAGCTTGTTATATTATGAACCATTCTCCACATTCTACATTGAATGGTGATACACCCTATAGGGTGTGGTCAGAAGAGCATGCGGATTATGAGAGGCTTCGGATTTTTAGGTGTACCGTCTATTATCACGTTAACGAGGGAAAGCTTGACGCGAGGGCCAAGAAGGCTATATTCTTTGGATATGCAAAGGGTGTAAAAGGCTACCGTCTTTGATGTACAGAAGATTTGAAGTTCGTGATCAGCAGTGATGTTGCCTTTGATGAGAAATCCATGATTTTTAAGGCTTCCGGATGATGGTGTTGGGACTGTTGAGACTTCAAAGTCTCAGGTTATTGAGATAGAACCTAAAGACCAACCAGGTTCTAGTCACGTTCAAGTGAGAAATCAGGTAGATGATGAGCTTGAGCAGGAGGAGGTTTAGCAGGAGAATACACAAGCACTACAATAACAACAGCTCGAGGATAGTTTGGCTTCCACTAGGCCAAGACAAGCATACAAGCACGTACTAAAGCTGGGGGCTGATCAACCCCTGAAGCACTATGGGCTGGTTAATTTGGTGGAATGTGCACTCTCAATGGATGATGATGATTCGGTCTCCTTCAAGAAAGCTATTTAGGATAGAGATAGTGAGAGTTGGTTGGTTGCGATGGAGGAGGGGATGAAATCTCTTCGGAAAAATCAAACATGAGAGGTGGTCTTATTGCCTGTAGGAAGAAAAGCTATTGGTTGTAAGTGGGTGTATAAGAGAAAGGAAGATCCTTCAGAGCTCGGTGGTACAAGGTACAAGATGAGGCTAGTGGCTAAAGGGTTTGCACAAAAATAGTGTGTGGATTACAATTAGATATTTTCTCCGGTGGTGAAACACACTTCTATTCAGGTGCTATTGAGTATTGTTGCTCATAGTGATCTTGAGCTGGAACAACTCGATGTAAAGACGGTCTTCTTGCACGGAGACTTGGATGAAGAGATCTATATGCATCAATCTAAGGGCTACAAGGTTGAGGACAAGAAGAATCATGTGTGTCGTTTGAGGAAGTCACTTTATGAGCTGAAGCAATCTCCTCAGCAGTGGTACAAACGATTTGACTCCTTCATGCTGAAGTATGGATTTTTCCGAACCGACTACGATTGTTGTGTTTACATTCGGAAGCTTCATGGAGGTGATTATATCTATCTTCTTTTGTATGTGGATGACATGCTTATTGCTATGAGGAGCAATGTGGAGATAGATAGGTTGAAATCTCAACTTGGTAAAGAGTTCGAGATGAATGACATGAGCGCTGTAAGGAAAATACTGGGTATGGAGATTAGAAGAGAGCGGGTGAATCAGAGATTGTTCTTAAGTCAGAAGGGCTATATAGAGCGGGTGATCGCGAGGTTCGGGATGCAAAGTGCTAAGTCGGTGGTGACTCCATTGGCTCCACACTTCAGTCTTTCAGGAAAACAATCCCCCACTGCAACAGAAGAGAAGACACACTTGGAACGTGTCCCCTATGCTAGTGTACTTGGCAACTTAATGTATGCAATGGTGTGTACACGCCCAGATATTTCACAGGCGGTCAGTGTCGTTAGTAGATTCATGACGAATCCGAGAAAGGCGCATTGGAAAGAGGTGAAGTGGGTTCTGAGGTACTTGAAGGGTACCGTTAATACGAGTTTGTGTTTTAGTGGAGATACATGTCAGATTGATGGGTTTGTTGACTCTGATTATGCAGGCGATCTAGATAGACGACGATTTACTACTGATTATGTATTCAGGATACATGGAGCTCCAGTTAGTTGGCGATCGATGTTGTAGGTTACAATGGTATTTTTTACTACAGAGGCCGAGTACATGGCCATGGCGGAGGAAGTGAAGGAAGCATTGTGGTTGTGGGGTCTTCTAGACGATTTGGGGATTGAGCAGAAGAACGTGAACTTATGGTGTGACAGTCAGAGTGTGATTCACATGGCGAAGAATCAAGTTCATCATGCTCGTACCAAGCATATCGATGTCAGGTATCATTTCATGCGGGATGTCACAGAGGAAGATGATGTTTTTCTCATGAAGGTGCACACGAATGAGAATCCAACAAACATATTGACCAAGATGGTGACAGGTAGTAAGTTTCAGCATTGCTTGGACTTACTTCATATCAGCCCATGTTGATTTGTCCAAGAGGACATGACCCTTCAGGACGGTGATGGAGTGAGATGAAGATAATTATTTGGAGAACAATTGTAGAACTACGATTAGCTTGATCCCGATCAGAGGGTATGTAGGTAGCCGCGGTATAGTGGCACAGCTGGTTTGACATGGTTTGGTGTTTCAGATCTCCCTGGTGATGTTCGCGGAGTTTCTCCTAGTGTTCGTTCAACATTTGAGGTTTATCAAATGATGTACGAGTTGGAGAATTGTGAACAGTTCGAGACACCATTTGGTGTCTCGACACTGTGCGTGACACTTTCACCCGAGACAGTGAACAGTGTATCGGGTGAACAGTGACATGGGTTTTTTTTCTTTTTCAGATCCGTTTTTTGGCCTATTTTCACTATAAATAGGAACTTGTTTCCTAGGGTTTTTGAGGGGAGAAAAAGGAGGGTTTTGACTGTAGGCGTATAAAATTGCCTATAGGTCCCTCAACACAGCTCGACACGGTGATTCGGCAAATCAACGAACCATCGAGTGACGAGGCGACAAAGTCAACAAATTGCACGCGATCAACGGAATGAATTCGCGTGCGGAATCAATCCAACGGTTCGGGGAGTTAACGATTCGTCCAACCAAGAGAGGAGTCGGATAAATCGCGATCGAATCAAGATCAGTTTTGGACCCGGACTCAGAAGTGGATTTACTGCCAAATAAAGACCCGGACTATCATATCTAGGTCCGATACAAATCAAACGAAGAACCGAAAGACGAGAAACAACCGAACAACGGGAAACGGAACACACCCGGGGGACTCGGCCGAAACCGAGCCAACCCGAGGTGGCTCGGCCCAAGCCGAGCCACCCCA
>BQKN01066717.1:0-16901 GCA_022839385.1 Asparagus kiusianus | reverse complement strand
CCGGATCTTATAAAAAGACCGGATCTTTGTAATCGATAAACAATTACCAAGTGTGCAATGGAATCAGTAATGAAGAAAGCAACAACTTTTCCCGCGAACACTGATCAAGCTTGGTTGTTGTACTTGTATCATGTATGCACTAGCATGCACCATTCAGCGTATTGGAAACGTTGAATGTTGTGTTAATTTGGCGGACAAGGCCTTCTACGTTAATTATCATTCACAATTATGACAGCTCAATAATCACCAAGATATGATAATTGTGCATAATGATACCAATTAAATGCCTCTTTGTCTGGGTAGGTGATTATGGTTTTAACAGCAACGAGCTGTTGACCTGACTTTAGGTCCCAGGGTATACAATCAAAAGTTATTACTCAGTTTGGCACTTGACTTCTACAAGTTTGTTTCATTTAGCTTCATCAAAATATTCTGTTTGTAGCGGAATTTGATACCTGTGAATATCCTGGTTGAATGAAGATTGACCAATGAGTCCATGTTTTATCTCAGAAGAAGTATTGATACTTATCACATCGGTTCCCGTGGTTTTATACTTCCCCTAACCTCCTTTGTCTGGGAGGGTTATTGTCTCTATACAGATCATAGTGCAGATAAAAAAAAGAACAGATTGTAGCTGAGCTACCTATATAGATGAATCTTCTTGTCTATTCCTTGTCTGCAGATAAAATATCTGTTAGATGTGATGAACAAGTCCCATTGATGATGCACCACCTGACCATCCTGTAACCGGTCATTCTTCTTCCATTGCATTACATACTCGTAAATTTATTTTACATAATATTTATCCTGTCCTTGGAGGTATTAAGCTACCATATGAGTTTGGTTGCTTACTATTCACTAAACACCAGCTGGTCTTCAAGCCTTTCACCTGTTCTTCCTTCCTTTTAGCGTTTACCGGTTCCTAATATATTTTTGCTTATATTAGTCGCCAGGCTATGACTTATAACCCAAAGGCTGTTGTCATATACAGAACCTGAGATCTGAAAGCAGAATTTTATTATTATTATTATTATTATGTTTTAAATGAGGAAAAAAGCGGTTGGTAAACAGTCTTACAGAGAGCAAGACAACTCTGTCCCTGTCTGCTATTGTTTCCTTTGGCTAAATAAACACATCTTCCATCCTCATGATGTAAGTTGCTCCCACTTATTTATTGATTTTATTCAGTGTAAAATCTTAGAAAGGACATCTCTCTATGATTCATAGCTTGAAGTCAAACAAGGAAGGTCCGGATTCTAGGTTTTTAGGCCCCAAATTCGCCATTGTTACCTAGAGCTCAACTCAAGGCTGAGCGCTGACGGCCTACATTTCGGCCTGAGCAATGTTTAATCCGATGGATACACTAGATTATCTATTAAGTATAAGGAATCATATGAATTCCATTTTGTGCCCTCCAAATTAGATAACTTGGGATTTATCTTGTTGCCCCCAGTTTTTGACTGCAACCATTGACTGGACAAATGATGACGCAGCTCATGGTCAGCTTTTTGTTCACCATGAATGCAAGGCCATCAAGTTACTGAGTTTGTATCATATTACTTGATAAACCTGTCAGTAATAAAATGTTTTGTGGAACTAGATTACATATATCCTACAAAGTATGCAAGTCGAATTTCTGATGAATTCAGTGATGAAGTGTACTATGGTACCCTGGTCAATGTCTTCCTTGGCCAAAAATCATAATTTAGTCCAGGATATTGCTTTCTTTATGCCGGTCAAAGGTTGACTTTTGACTGCGAATTGTCTCTATGTCATTGGTTCGGTATAGCGGTAGAATGCTTATAAATTCCGTACAGGTCTCTGCCCAGGATACGTAAGGTCAAGAGAAATGTTGTGCACCGCGGAAGCCGAAATCGACAAATCAAAAGCACACACAAGAACAATAGTAGATCATCAATAAACACAAGCCAACCAATCACAGCAAGAACACAAGATATACGTGGTTCGGCAATGTGCCTACGTGACTACGTCCACGGGGCAAGGAGGGGGGAGTTTCACTAATAGAATTCAAGGGGATTACAAATTAGGGTTATAAATCTTACCCAAAACCCTCAAACAAGACCACTTGATCTCTCCAATAGACTCCAACAATAAAAGCCCTAGAAATCCCCTTTCAGCAGCTCAAAACCTCCTAAACTTAACCCTAGAAACGAGTTCAGGGTTTAAATACAACTCTCAAACGAAACGGGTCTGAAAACAGAACCTAACTCAAAACCGCTTCGGCGGTCGACCGGTGCGGTCGACCGGTGCGGTCGACCACGATCCATCGCGGTCGACCGCCGCGGTCGACCGCCCTTCATCCAGCAACAGATCCAAAAGTCCAGAGAGTTCTGCGGTCGACCGCCACCAGAGCAGAGACTTTTGCCAAACCTGAATTCGAGCCTGAAACTGATTCTGCCAATATGCTGCCAATTCTACAAATCTCCACCTCGGCGAACGTTTGCCAAAACTGAGCCGACACCAAAAACACCCCAAATCCAATTCAACCGGCTGCATCTGCAAGACTGCCTACGTATCCTCTTGCCCAAGGAATCAAGCCTAACGTAGTTCATCCAAATGGTCGCCAACGGCCTCAACAATGAAGAATATTCAATAAGTTCAAACAATGACCAAACTTCACACCTGGTACAACTTTGGTCAACATATCAGCAGGGTTGTCCTTAGTGTGGACATTCTCCAACATGACATCACCATCATCCAATACGTCACATACAAAGTGAAATCTGACATCTA
The DNA here is from genome assembly GCA_022839385.1 of Asparagus kiusianus. Taxonomy (NCBI): domain Eukaryota; kingdom Viridiplantae; phylum Streptophyta; class Magnoliopsida; order Asparagales; family Asparagaceae; genus Asparagus; species Asparagus kiusianus. The sequence continues at coordinate 14,147 of BQKN01066717.1, read as the reverse complement.
TGTGCTTCGTGCGTGCATGGTAGACTTGGTTCTTCGCCAAATAGATAGCTGGCATACTATCACAATGTACCTGAATGGTCTCCTGTGCAATCCCCAAATCATCCAACAAGCCATGTAGCCACAAAGCCTCCTTCACTGCTTCAGTCACCGTCATATATTCCGCCTCCGTAGTAGAAAGCGCCACTGTAGACTGAAGAGTACATCTCCAACACACCGGTGCACTAGTCAATATAAAAACATAACCTGTAGTGGACCGACGCTTGTCAAGATCTCCAGCATAGTCTGAATCCACGTAGCCAACACAGTCCTGCCCTGTCTCATCATTCTTCACAAATATCAACTCAACATCCACGGTATCCTTAATATACCGTAGAATCCACTTCACAACCTCCCAATGCCCCTTGTCAGGGTTGTGCATGTATCTAGATACCATGCTCACGGCCTGTGATAAATCTGGCCTCGTACACACCATGGCATATATCAAACTGCCCACTGCACTGGCATATGGAACTTTGGACATGTAGTCCCGATCCTCCACTAAAACTGGTGACATCAAAGCTGAAAGCTTAAAGTGGGGAGCTAATGGAGTACTCACGACCTTGGTACTTTGCCTTCAAAACTGAACTTCTTCAGCATCTTCTGCAAGTAACTCCTCTGTGTAAGCTTCAATCTCCCCTTCACCCTGTCTCGTTCAATCTCTATACCCAGTATCTTCTTAGCCTCTCCCAGGTCCTTCATCTCAAATTCAGATGATAGCTCATTTTTCAACTTCCCAATAGCTAAAATGTTCCTGGAAGCTATGAGCATATCATCAACATACAATAACAAATAAATATGCTCATCATCCTGTAGCTTGCGCATATAAACACACGGCTCATAAGGGCTCCTCGTGTACCCTTGGCTAATCATAAAGCTATCAAATCTCTTGTACCACTATCGCGGTGATTGCTTCAGTCCATAAAGAGATTTCTTCAATTTGCACACCAAATCTTCTCTTCCTGCAGCTTTAAACCTCATAGGTTGTGTTATGTAGATCTCCTCATCTAAGTCTTCATGTAGAAAGACCGTCTTCACGTCCATTTGGACTAAATCTAAGTCCAGCTGTGCCACCAATGCCAATAGAATCCGAATAGATGAATACTTCACAACGGGTAAAAATACCTCATTGTAATCAATGCCCTCAAGCTGTGCATATCCCTTGGCAACCAATCTGGTCTTGAACCAAATGTCCCCAATAGAAGATCCCTCCTTCTTAGCATATACCCACTTACAATCAATAGCTTTCTTACCATTCGGTAGCTTTACAAGTTCCCAAGTGTCGTTCTTCTGAAGAGATTGCATCTCCTCCTCCATAGCATTCCTCCACCTAATGGAATTAGGACTGGACTCTACCTCCCTGAATGTGGCAGGAATAAGATCATCAACGACCTCCACCAATAAAGCATATGCCACCATGACATTACCATATCTAGCTGGCCGACGAATCTCTCTCCTCGGTCTATCTGCTGCAATGGACCCCTGAGCATGACCCTACTCCTGAGCCTCACCATCCATTGTATCCTCTAAATGCTCGACTGTCATCTCATCTCCTTCCTGTGTCACCTCTGTAGGAGTCTCAATGGGAACAATGCCAGCTGGAGTGAGTGGAGTCACATCATCCTCCACCTGCTGCGATATCCCTCATGTCTGATCTTCCTCCACCTGCTGAGGAACTCGAGGCTTCATCATGTACGCCTCATCGAATGTGACATCTCTGCTAATGATCATCTTCTTGTCTTGTGGATCCCATAATTTGAAGCCTTTTACACATTCTCTAAATCCCACAAAGATAGCCTTCCTCGCTCTCGGATTCAACTTCCCATCACTAACATGGAAATAAGCTGAACACCAAATATCCGAAGAGTCTCATAATCACTAGCCACAGAACCAGACCAACGCTCCAAAGGAGTCTTCCCTTCTATCGCAGTGCACGACAACCTGTTAACGAGATGACTCGCATAAACCACCCCTCGGCCCAAAAAGATCTAGATAATCCACTCTGCGTCATCATACATCGCACCTTCTCCATCAAGGTACGGTTCAGCCTCTCTGCCACCCCCATTCTGTTGCGGTGTCTCTCTAACTGTGAAGTGTCTTCTAATGCCGTGATCCCGACAAAACTGCAGAAATGGATTACTCTTGTACTCTCCACCATTGTCTGAACGAAGAGTCTTCACCTTTCTACCTGTCTGCAGCTCTACTTTTTTCTTCCACTCCACAAATATACTCAGGACCTCATGTTTATGCTTCATGGTATATACCCAATTCCTCCTGGAATAATCATCAATGAAAGTGACGAAATAATTTGCCCCACCAAGCGATGTGTGCTTAGAAGGGTCCCAAACATCTGTGTGAATGTAGTCTAATATACCTTGGGTGTTGTGAATTGTGGTGTCAAACTTCACTTTAGTCTTCTTCCCAAGTATGCAATGCTCACACAGCTCCATCTTGCAGGTCTTTGTACCTTTCAATAGTCCCTATTTTGCCAATGACTGTAGAGACTTATCACCTGTGTGTCCAAATCTCATGTATCATAGTGTGCTAGTATCCTCATCCGTGGTGATAGAAGCAGCCAGACCCCCTGTAACTGTCTTGTCCTTCAAGTAGTATATGTTGTTTTCCCTGACACCTCGCATCACCACCATTGATCCCTTCATGACCTTCAAACTAGCATCCTCTAATATCACTCTGTAGCCGGATGCCTCCAAAGTCCAAAGAGAAATGAGATTCTTCGTCAACTGCGGCACGAACCTCACTTCTTTCAATTCCCTAATCACCCCGTCATGCATTCTGATTCTGACTGAGCCAATCCCACTAATAGGACAAACGTGATCGTTCCCCATGAGCACCACGTCTCCTCTCTTTAACTCCTCAAAGTTGGTAAACCAATTCCTCTTAGGACAGATGTGAAATGTAGCTCCCGAATCAAACATTCACTCCGTAGAGTCGGCAAAACAAACTGACGACAGTGCGGGACAAGAGTAACCGGAAGAATCTGAATCTGAAGTGTCGCCAACAACCTTAGCAACATTCACCTCTGAAGCTTGTACAGCTTTCCCTCTTTGCTTTCCGGCTCTATCCTTTAACTTTGGACACTCATTCTTCCAATGTCATTCTTCTTTGCAAAAGGCACATTGATTTCTACCAATACTTTTATGGCCACCCTATTCTTTGATTTTGAGCGGTTGAATCTTTGACGGTTTGGACTACGACCACGAACTGCTAATGCATCACCCGATGCCTTCTCGGAAGGCTCACCATTATTCTTCCTCAGCTCATAATTCACCAATACCGAGGTCACCTCCTTGTAGCTAACTGTAGTTCGATCATTTATCATAGTGAGAACAAAAGTACTAAACTTATCATCCGACAACAAACACAATAGTAACATCGCCTTATCTTCATCTTTCACCATGATATCTACATTGGCCATATCCGAAATTAGCTTTGTGAAGTTATTAACATGCTCCCGAATAGAAACTCCTCTCTTCATCTTGAATTGGTAGAACCTCTTCTTCAAGTGAAGCCTATTCTCAATGCTTTTCGTCAAATATTTTTCATTGAGCGTTTCCCACAATCTCTTTGTCGACGTCTCGTTCATCACATTATAAATGAGATCCGGCATTAGGCATGACCGAATAATCCCATAAGCCCTACTATTCATTTTCTTCCAAACCCTATCATCAATCTCCTCGGGTTTCTCTTGAAACTTAAGAGTCTCCTCCAAATTTTGTGCATCTAAGGCGTCCATTACTTGACACCTCCATAAATCGAAGTTGATCTTGCCGTCGAACTTTGGAACATCAATTTTTGTATTATTGATGCTCAAATTTTGGATCGTCTTTGTCAAAGCCGACCCCGATGTACTAGTAGCACTTGAACTAGCTTTGCTTGTATCACCCATATTGTAGATCTACTCTTCAAACAAGAATCCAACAGTGAATCCTTAGAACAAAACTCCCAAATCCAACCCGGAGCTCTGATACCACTTATTGTGCGCCGCGAAAGCCGAAATCGACAAATCAAAAGCACACACAAGAACAATAGTAGACCACCAATGAACACAAGCCAACCAATCACAGCAAGAACACAAGATATACGTGGTTCGGCAATGTGCCTACGTCCACGGGGAAGGAGGGCGGAGTTTCACTAATAGAAATCAAGGGGAATACAAATTAGGGTTATAAATCTTACCCAAAACACTCAAACAAGACCACTTGATCTCTCCAATAGACTCCAACAATATGTCAAAATATTAGAAAGTATAAACACAGCACTCCCAAGAAACTCCCTTCCCTCCCATGTTTTATTTTCATATAAATTTTGTGTTACAGAGTGAGTTTTACAGAAGGAAGCCACAGCCTATATAGGCGAAATATCCTACCTATAACTTAGAAAGAAAAATCTGGATATTTAGTTGCCTATTTTTACCCTCTGATACAGCCTGGATTCTTTCCTTCTATCTTGTGTCATTGTAAGCAATAAATATATAAAAGATACATTTCAGTTATGGTAAAAAACTTGCGCCTTAAATTATGGAACAGCTGGCCTGAGTTGTTCATTTCATACTCCTCCTCAAGTTGGCATGTAAAGATCCAACATGCCCAACTTGCTTAATACATCATAAAACGCAGTACTGGACACTCCTTTGGTCAAAATGTCGGCAAGCTGTCCTTCTGACCTCACGAAGGGCAATGAGATGACCTTCTCATCTAGGTTCTGCCGGATGTAGTGTCTGTCTACTTCCACATGCTTTGTTCGATCGTGTTGAACTGGATTCGAGGAAATTTCAATGGCCGCTTTATTGTCACAAAACAATCTCATCTCCCCCTTTCGTTCAAACCCAAGTTCTTCCAACAATTTCTTGATCCAAATTAATTCTTGTAAACCAATCCGGATCCCTCTGAATTCAGATTCTGCACTTGACAGGGCCACGACATTCTGCTTTTTGCTCCTCCAGGTTACTAAATTACCTCCAACAAAGGTAAAGTATCCTGATGTTGACTTCCTATCAGTTATATTTCCAGCCCAATCTGCATCTGTATACCCTTCAACATCATGATGTCCATTTTTTTTGAAATAAATCCCTCTTCTTGGAGCACCCTTAAGATATCTCAAAATGCGATAAACAACATCCATATGGTCCTCACTTGGGGCATGCATAAATTGGCTAACCACATTTACTGCATAAGCTATGTCTGGTCGTGTGTGAGACAAGTAAATTAATCTACCTACAAGTCTTTGGTATCTCTCTTTATTTGTAGGTACTTGGTCTGGAAGAATTCCTAACTTGTGGTTTTGCATGATCGGGGTATCAACTGGTTTGCTGTCAAGCATTCCAGTTTCGGCCAATAGATCCAACACATACTTTCTCTGTGACAAAGAAATACCTTCCTTTGATCTTGCTACTTCTATTCCAAGAAAGTACTTCAATCCGCCAAGATCTTTCATTTCGAACTCCTTGGATAATCTCTTTTCTAACTGTTCAATCCCCTCTTGATCATCTCCTGTTATTATCATATCATCTACGTAGATAATCAAAATGGTTATTTTTCCATGAGTTCTTGTAAAAAACAACGTATGATCAGAGTCACTTTGTATGTAACCATAGGCTTTCATTGCCTTACAAAACCTCCCAAACCACACTCTAGGAGATTGTTTCAAACCATACAACGACTTATCTAATTTGCACACTACATCCTTAGAACCCGGACATTCATAACCAGGAGGAATATCCATATATATTTGCTCTTCCAATTCACCATGTAGAAAGGCATTTTTTACATCAAACTGGTGTAACGGCCAATCTAGGTCAGCTGCTAATGACAACAACACCCTTACAGTATTTAATTTTGCAACTGGTGAAAAAGTATCTTGAAAATCAATACCATATATTTGGGTAAACCCTTTAGCAACTAACCTAGCTTTATACCTTTCTACTAAACCGGTTGAACCATATTTAATAGTCAAAACCCACTTACATCCTACTGTCTTTTTTCCTTGAGGTCTCTCTACCAGTGTCCAGGTTTTATTTTGTTCAAGTGCATCCATCTCCTCCTTCATGGCTTGTACCCATTTCTGATATTTCAATGCTTCTTCAACTCGATTTGGAATGACTTCAGCTGAGATATTGGCAGTGAAACCTCTCATCTGTTGTGACAAGTGCTCACTTGTAACGAAATTTCCAATCGGATATGCTCCTCTCTTTTTTCCAAAACTTTCTGATGCGTATCTTTTTGGTGGCTGTCCTCTGTTCAACCTGGGAGGCAATCTATAAACATGATTATCATTTAAATTTTCAAGGTGGTCAGGAGCTCTTACCTCAGAGATATCCGTAGGAGCTGGGTCGTGTGGTTCTGGAAGGGATTGTATCATTTCAGAGGTCGGGTTGACAACCCGCCGGTTTGGATCACGTTTGTAAGTGCGCAACTGTTGGTGTTCAATACCAGAGGCCTCAACTGCCTTTTCTTGTAAACCAGGTTCGAACTCCCCATTATTTAGGCCCAGCTCACTCTCAGATGGACCAAGATATGGAGGAAGTGAATTATCTTGTGGACATACAGATGATGGGCCGATTTGGTCATGTTGGGGCATATTACTAGCTTCCAGGCTAGTGTGGTCAAGGGCAAAATTAAGGTCAGATTCGGTCTGATCTGAAGGATACATTTCAAAAGAGTTAGATTCTTCTCCTACAGAGATCAGATCTCATAGTTGTTTCTCTTCACTAATCTCCCCCTGAGAAGTAACTTGGGAATTTTGGAAAAAATATTCCATCTCAAGAAATGTTACATCCATTGTAACGATTATCTTTTTAGAAATAGGATTAAAGCAACGATAACCTTTCTGATTTATACCATATCCCAAAAAAACACACCGCTCTGCACAAGGTTCTAATTTAGATCTCTGAACTTTGGGAATATGAATGTAAGCCACACACCCAAAAATTCTAGGCGGAAGGTTGAGAATAGATGGTATATGGACATAAGATGATAATTTTTGAAGTGGGGTTTCAAAATTCAGTACCACAGATGGCATGCGATTTATTAAATATACAGCTATAGTAACCGCATACTCTCAAAATTTTTGTGGAACATTACTCTCAATTAGTAAGGATCTAGCAGTTTCTAGGACGTGTTGGTTTTTTCGTTCTGCTACCCCATTCTGTTGTGGAGTTCCCGCGCACGAAGTTTCATGTATGATGCCCTCATTTTGAAAGAAACTCCTTAGAATTTTATTCACAAATTCTCCACCATTGTCGCTTCTAAAGTATCTAATATTTTTATCAAATTGAGTTTTCACCATATTATGGAAAATCTTAAAAATATTTGATACTTCATCCTTTGTTTTGAGAAGATATAACCATGTCATCCTTGTACAGTCATCCACAAACAGTACAAACCAACGATTTCCATTTGAAGAGTTTACTGGGGATGGACCCCAAACATCAGAATGTATTAAAGCAAATGGAATTGTACTTTTATTTGGACTTCTAGGAAAGGATACACGGTGACTCTTTGCTCTAATGCAAGTTTCACAATTCAAATCCTCATTCTCACAACCAGAAAAAAGACTAGGATAAAGTTTCTTAAGATACCCGAAAGAAGGATGACCTAATCGCCTATGCCACATCCATACCCAATTTCTCGAGTTAGCTTTCAAACTTGTAGAGTAATGAGTCCTTCCTGTAGCTATGTCATCCAAATGATACAATCCTCCTCGTTTAGAACCACGCCCAATAATCTCCTTCGTCCGGATATCCTGAAACAAGCAAAAACGAGGAAACATGAGAACACAACAATTCATCTCTTCACAAATTTGTCCGACAGAAAGCAGTTTTGTAGATAGTGAAGGAACCAGCAGTGTGTTTGAAAGAGTCATAGATGAAGAAATTTGAACATCTCCAGCACTCATTACTGGGTAAGATACCCCATTAGCATTTAAAATATCGCTTCTTCGTGCCTTGTATTCATGCACAAAATCAGACCTCGTAAAAGTCATATGGTCAGTTGCTCCAGAATCTATTATCCAATTATAAGATTCTTTTATATTTGAATGAGGATGTGAAATAAAGACTTTACCTTCATTCTGTTTACCATACTTAACTGCTGGCACTAGAGATAAACCATTGGAGTGTGCTATAGACGTTGAACCCACTGCTTCACCTTGGGCCGAACCACCTCTTGACCTGATTGGGTCTTCTACTGTTCCTGGAGGTGTGCTTGCAACAGGGCCGGTTCCAGCTTTATTTGCCTCCCCCTGTTTTCCTTTTTTCTGGCCCTTATACCAATCAGGAAACCCGATTATTTTATAACATTTCTCCTTGGTATGATTTGTTTTGCCACAATTAGAACAATAGAGGGAATTATTTGGTCGAGTAAGAACCAGATTTTTGCATGTTCAATTTCTGGTTTTGTGTAAGAAGTACCACCGGGTTTTGTAACTCGTCACCCTTTAACATAACAGTTTGACGGTTGTCTTCTCTACGAACCAATGCAAATGTCTGTTCTATGGTTGGGAATGGTTGGACTTGGAGAACATTAGCCCGGATATGATCTAAGCGATCATCTAGGCCACCTAGAAAAGTCAATACTCGGTCTTCTTGCAAAAGTCTATTATATGTTTCGATATCTACTGGGTTGGTCATAGGATTAGGTCTACGACAATCTAATTCTTTCCAAAGTCCTTGTAACTGAGTGTAATAAACCTCAATAGATCCACCCGATTGTTTGACCCGATTAACCTTTCTTTTTAATTCAAGCAATTGTGTCAAATCGTTCCCATCAAAGTAAGTGGTACGAACTGCATCCCAGACCTCTTTTGCAGTTGAGAAAGGAAGAAAGTTACCTATCAAAGAGGAATCCATAGAGTTAATTATGTAATCCTTGACGAGTTGATCTTCCATGTTCCACTTTGGATTCGTATTACCCGAAGGTTGAGAGGAAGTGCCATCTATATAACCGAGCTTGCCCTTGCTCGATAACTTCATCTTCAACATCTGTGACCATATGTTGAAATTCTTGCCATCTAGCTTGACTGTCATTGCAGATATGACCCCATCTTGCGTTGGTTTTTGTTGCAGCAGTTGAGAAAGCGTAGCAGTCAAACTCTCAAGAAGAAGAGTCGGGTCAGACTTATTCTCAGGCTGATTTTCCTCCATCTAGGACAGGTAAATTTCAAACCAGAAGGAAGAGAGAAAGAAAGGAAAAAAAATCCCTTAGTCACACAGCAACAGGAAACCTTAAGTCGTAGGAATAGCAACAAGGTTAATTGAACTGCGGACAACACAAATTCACTGTTTTCAGCAAAGTAAAGGAGAACAATAAGAGGAGATAGGAATACAAGTTAGACCAACTAGTCCACCTTCGGCATAGCCATCAGCAAACTAGAGAATCGAACCTTCGCTCTGATACCATGTCAAAATATTAGAAAGTATAAACACAGCACTCCCAAGAAACTCCCTTCCCTCCCATGTTTTATTTTCATATAACTTTTGTGTTACAGAGTGAGTTTTACCGAAGGAAGCCACAGCCTATATAGGCGAAATATCCTACCTATAACTTAGAAAGAAAAATCTGGATATTTAGTTGCCTATTTTTACCCTCTGATACAGCCTGGATTCTTTCCTTCTATCTTGTGTCATTGTAAGCAATAAATATATAAAAGATACATTTCAGTTATGGTAAAAAACTTGCGCCTTAAATTATGGAACAGCTGGCCTGAGTTGTTCATTTCACACAATAGAAGCTCTATAAATCCCCTTTCAGCAGCTCAAAATCTCCAAAACTTAACCCTAGAAACGAGTTTAGGGTTTAAATACAACTCTCAAACGAAACGGGTCTGAAAACAGAACCCAACTCAAAACCGCTTCGACGGTCGACCGCCGCGGTCGACCGTCCTTCATCCAACAACAGATCCAAAAGTCCAGAGAGTTCTGTGGTCGACCGCCACCAGAGCAGAGACTTCTGCGGTTGACCGCGGCGGTCGACCGCCATCAAAACTGACGCCCAATAAGCCTTGTGCACGAACGCGGTCGACCGAGCCGGTCGACCGCCGTTTTGCCAAACCTAAATCCAAGCCTGAAACTGATTCTGCCAATCTGCTGCCAATTCTACAAGAAATACATCTCATAAGCAGTCTCCTTTTCTTGTAACTCTGTTCTTTGTGCAAGCAAAATAATGGGTTCCACGAAGATAGACCCTTCTATTTGCTTATATCTTGGTTGCAGTTCTGCTGCATCCTTGTCTTTGCCAAGACTGGGGGAACTTATTGATGGTGAGCTTGTGTTTCACATCCACCTGTTTCGGTATTTGGAATACTATAAGTTCCTTAATAAAGCTCCAAAATATCTTATATAAATTTGTGAATCATGCTTGGCTGATCTGAAATGATTCTTCTAACCATCATTTTGATACACATTTTCATCAATGGCTTGTCTCTCATGTCTCTGCATGAGAATAGAGTGGAATTATAGCCAATCTCTGAGGTAGTTTTCACCACGTTTTCAGATTTTAATCCCGCCTTATCTCCACCAGTTTTCTAATTACGAAGTTTTTACTTGTATACTCATTGTTAATCTTATATATTCATACGTTTGCCCTTTTATTTTTAGGGGTTAGGCACTACACCTGTAAACTTCCTTGAGCACTTAAACCCCTTGATATTTAAACAGAGTTATCCCTCTGTTATTATGTATACTATAGGAGGTGCGATTCAACATATACAAGAGAATAGAGTGTCTCACTGAAATTTGATGGGATTTCTCTTCAACACATTGATGTCATGCGATACCTATGTGACATCTACAAATTGCATGGAGATAATTCCTTTTGGACGTGTGAAGTTCTAAGTGCTAATAAAAATGTTTAGGGGTAATAAATGGCTAAGCCCTATAGTAATTTCATCTGCAAATCATTCATATATTTTATCTTAGGCTGCTAGTTTGAGTATCATGTTTCGCTTTATTTTGCAGGTAAGGCAGTTGATCAAGGTGCTGCTTACATGCTCATGCTTATTGCACTCCTTGTCACGTACATTGTCCATTGATCCATGTCATCTTTGATCTCATGAGCGGATTGATGACTGCGATTTCTTCTTGTTTAGTTGTAGAATTTATGGAGGTCGTCAAGTAGTTATCAAGTAGTTTTTTTATTAAGTAACATATATAAAAAAAGGTTGTTACAGTATATTTGCATTTTTCCAGCAGTCCAAGAGATTAGTTTGCGTTGGGAGTTATAGGTCTTTGATCAAGTTGCTGTCTTGTAAAATTACTTTAGAAAATTGATCTATGAAGATAATGTAACAAATTACCATAATTTTTTACTTTGTTCCTATTGCAAACATAACTGGTTGAAGTAAAATCTTCTGTCCATATTTTTTAGGGAAAATTGCTACAATAAGAATATAGCAAAGGATAATTATCAGATTGTTCGATCTTAGTAAAGTTAGTCTTTTAAGCTATGTAAAAGGGATCTCTCTACTGTGGAGCTGTATCACTATCTCCCAACAAGTAAATTCGACAATGTACAACATGAAAGCAAGAGCATCATTAAAATCTTAAACTGGATTAAGCCTTCAATTAAAAAGGTACATAACAAGGGGAGCTCGTAAGCGCAAGAGAGGAGAGGGATTGAGATTTTGTGAGAACTTAAAAGTGTTGTTTTTAGAGATTTTAATGGCCACTTTTGACTGGGTTTGGGAGTTGAAGACGACATCACATAAAATCACAAAGACCGATGTTTAGATTTCAGTCGTAGTATTAGTAGGCCAGGTTGGCAAATGTTGAAACTTGAGGTGATTATATCCTGCGTAGAATCTGTATGTTTTGACCCTGAATTTTTTCCTCCTGTTTGACAAGAGAATTGCCTGTAGTCCTTCGGAAAATAGGTATCAAAACCCGGGCGGGGCTAGGGGTACCCCTTGACGCACCACCATGTGTATTCCAGGAAATAAATTTCCTATGGATGCTCTATAACAAAGTAGAATCTTAGATCTTGGCCTACTAAACATAGGCAACTTAAACTTTGTTAGACCTCTTAAATAATCCCGAATAATTATGATACATGCATGTTTTCTGTAGAGAATCGTTTTTTTAATCATTAGGGAAATGAAAAAGAAAATCAAAAGTTTTGTAACTCTAGCTCTAACCCATGTTTCAATTGGGTAATTTAAGGTGTTAAATAGGAATAAATATGATAGGAGTTATAGAATGCAAAGCGACTTTGAAAACCCTAAGTAAATCAATTCCTCATAGCTTCATGCATCAAAAAAAAAAAAAAAGAAGAAGAAGAAGAAGAAGAAGAAGAAAAGGATGTGGAGAGTACAGAGAGAAGAAGAGGGAGTATTAAGCTTCAAAAGGTTAGTGATTCAATTTTATTTCTTTACTAATTAGTTATGAATAGTTGTAAAAAAAAAAGATACCTTTTCGGTCACCGACGTTGATTCCAGTGACATCCGGCGACCTTCGGTCTTTCCTGTGGGCAAGGGCTTTACCAGTGATGGCTATCATGGTCAAACCCACTTAGGGCTACTTGGGTTCAATTAGAGAAAGAATCAGACCCAAGGAGGAAGAAAAGGAAAATTATGGTCAGGCCCTAGAAATATCAAAAAAATAGTTTTGCGTCCAAAAACTTAGAAGAAGATGTTTCTAAATGAAGCCGATTTAATGAAAAGATTTCCTTTGAGCCCTTAGTTAAATAAAGTTTACGATTAGATTCTCTAGAAAAAAACAGAAACAAGTTTCAGAAAAATCTTAGAAACTAGAAACCTTAGTAGTATGCCCAAAATAGTTTGCGTATGAAATCTTTTGTATTAGATATTTATGCATATTGTATGCTTATAGGTTTGATCGAGGAGTAGGTTCTTGGAGTACAGTTCTTCAAAAGTATTATCAAATCTCTTGACGTGAGTAGATTTCTTCTCATTAGATGTTTTCTATTATATATTATTTAAATGATAATTTTTGTGTGTAGAGTAATTATGGATTAGACATGTTATTATGTTCATTACTAGGAATTGTTAACAAATTTAAATTGGGATAGCTATTTATCTTTTACAAGGTAAATATTGTTTTAGTACATGAGATTATTGAAAATATATCATTTCAAATTTACTGTTCAAATGCATTTATTAAAGAGTTTTATTTGACAAAAAATAAATTATCTATTCGTTTACATTCATGAATATTCTACTTTCATGAAATTGATATGAGAAAAGTTTGAAAAAGTGTTTAAGCATTTATATTACCTTTCATACTAGTGAAAATTATGAGTGATACCTTGAGCAAAAAGAAATGTGTTTTAAATGTTAAAAATCCTCAGAAATCCGCTATGAAGTGACGTGATTTGTTAAAGCCTATCATATGATATTAAATGTACCGATCAGTGTTAAAGTGATCTTTTTAGCAAAAGTGAAGTGGCATTCGGGCAACCTAGGTAGTGTTAGGTGCATTCCGTCCCCGGGTTGACTTACAGTGATTTAATGCACATTTCTATGCTACTGGGCTATAATTTTCGTAGCCTTAGTGTGATAACTGAGGAAGTTTTGCGTGTATGGATTTAGATGGATAATTACGATTTTAAAAGTATTTGACATTCGTATTGTTTTATAATTTGTGAATATTCTTTTATGAAATATCACATCTATTCTTGAAAATTCCTCTTATTCGAAATATTATGTGTTTCGTAATCGTTTTTTTTACGATAGCTTATTTAAATTTTAGTATTGATAAATTCTTAAACTCGTCTGTTCCGCTAATGATAAGTTTTCTACTCACTGAGTGTAAACTCACCCCGTTTTTTCTTAATTTTTTCAGATGAAAATTAGATAACTTTATCTGTATCTCAGAAATTTAGAACATGAGAATGATCTTTTGGGGTGTTTGATGCTGAAAGTTAAAGTTATACGAGTATTGGTACTATGCATATGTAATAAGCGTCTTTTGACTCATTAGAGTGAACTTGTTATAATGTAATTTTGTTCTGAGACTTCTCTATTTGTCAGTAAAACTTCTTTTAAAATGAAGTTTATTGTAATATGGAAGTGCACCGCAGGCTTAACATGTGCTTATGCACGTGTTGCCGTTGTCATGTATCTCAAAATAAGCTGTGCAT
>BQKN01066714.1:67251-96038 GCA_022839385.1 Asparagus kiusianus | reverse complement strand
GTCTTGAGCTATGTGCGGACACCCATAGGCATTTTTGGACGCCTACAACAGCTTCTTTCATCACTGGGTTTAACCTACGTTGAGCATCTCTAGTAGGTTTGGCATCATCTATCAAATGGATTCGGTGTTGAACAATGGTTAGACTAATCCCTTTGATATCAGCCATGGTCCATCCAATAGCTTCCCTATTCTCTCTTAAAACAGCTAAGAGAGCTTCCTTTTGACCGGTAGTCAACTCAGAAGAAATGATAACTGGTAAAGACTCGTTCTCCCCTAAGTAGGCATACTCTAGATTTTCGGGTAGAGGTTTGAGCTCTAACTTAGGGGGTTCCTCCACAGATGGGCGAAGCTGGACTCGGGGTTCTATCTCTAAGGGTTCTCGTTGCCAGCCAATAGAAAAAACATGATTGTCCAGCGGTTCTATCTCTAGTTCGTCATCAGAAAGTTCTTTAATCATAATCAGATGCATTTGTATCAGACTCACACTCTCCCTCTTGTTGTTCACTGGATATTCCTTGAATGAAATTCACTTCCATGGGTTCATCAGATGGATCACTAGGCTGTCTCCCTAAGTTAAAAATATTAAGATCAATAGTCATATTCCCAAAAGATAGTTTCATCTGACCGGTTCTACAATTTATCAAAGCATTTGAGGTGGCTAAGAACGGTCTTCCTAGAATGACAGGGATTTGACTTTTGAGATTGGAAACGGGCTGCATTTCCAAGACAATAAAATCAACAGGGAAAATGAACTCTCCAACTTTGATCAGAACATCCTCTACCTCTCCTTTGGGAATTTTTACAGATTTATCAGCTAACTATAGAGTGCATCTTGTAGGTTTAAGTTCTCCTCCATTTAGCTGTTGATAGACTGAATAAGGAAGGAGGTTGATGCTGGCTCCCAAGTCTAGAAGTGCCTTATCAATGTGAGTGTTACCTATGACGCATGGAATTGTGGGACAACCAGGGTCCTTGTATTTCAACGGCATGGGTTTCGAAAAAATTTCACTGAGATGGGCAGCTAAGAAGACTTTCTTGGGGACATTGGTGGTTCTTTTCTTAGTGCATAAGTCCTTCAAGAACTTTTCATAAGAAGGGATTTGTTCGATTGCATCTAGGAGAGGGATGTTGATCTTGATCTGTTTAAACGTTTCTAGGATTTTCTCAACCTGCGGGGAGTTTTTCCTAGGTTTGAGTCTATCTGGAAAGGGGGCAACGGGCCTATACCTATCTAGATCAGGCTCAATTTTAAGTTCAGCATTTTGGTCATCGGAAGGAATTGCTTCATCGGAATGAGTGTTTTGAATAGGAGAAGGGGTTTGATCCGGTGGCATTCTAACCTGATTGTCTATTTGTTTTCCTGATCTCAGAGTTTGAATTGCATTCAGTTGAGCTGGATTGTTGGAACTGGATCCAGTGTTTTTAGGGTTTGCAACAGGTTGACTATGGAATTTTCCTTTTTCTCTCTCACTCACGGCAGCGGCTAATTGCCCAAGTTGGGTTTCTAACCGGGCTATGGCTTGTGTGTTCGAGTTGAGCACTTGGCCGGTGGTTTGCATGAATGAATTTAGAGTGGTGGATGATTGGGTCAACATGTTGGTAGTTTGTGTAAAAGCTTTGATCATAGCTTCTAAACCCTTTTCTAAGACACTCAAACGTTTGTCATGATCGGAATTTGATTGATTTGTGGGCTGGTGAGGATTAGGATGTTGGTTTGGAAAAGGTGGGTTAGCTTGTTGGAAATTGTTTGGTGCATTGAACGGGACAGTGTTTCCCCTCGGGAATTGTGGATTTGACGCGGGAATGAAGTTTTGATTACCGGGAGAGTTTCCTTGGTTCCAAGCAAAGTTAGGATGATTTCTCCAACCTGGATTGTAGGTTGGAGAAAATGGATTATTTCTGGGATGCTGGAATGCAGCGTTCATCTGTTCTAATGCATGGTTGTTTCCTAGAAGAGGACATTCCTCTGAAACGTGGGTAGGAGACTGACAGTTATGACATCCCAGGGCAGAAATATGATTGATTTGAGCCGGAGCTCGTTCCTTAACTTCAAAGGCTTCTAACCTCCGCATAATCGTCGCCATCTTTGCTTCAGAAGCAATGTTTGACTCCAGGGAAAAACCACTAGACTTAGATTGGGGAACAGATGAAACCCTGTCATCACAGTGTTCCCACTGCATTGTTTTCTCGGATAAACTCTCTAGAAATTCCCAAGCTTCATCTACGTTTTTCCTCATAAAATCTCCCTGACACATCGATTCTAAAGATGTTTTTGAAGAATAGTCCAATCCTTCATATATGACTTGGCACAATCGCCATTTTTCTAGACCGTGATGAGGACATTAGATTAAAAGATCTTTAAATCGGTCAAAGTATTTCCAGAATGGCTCCCCTGGGACAATTTTAAAGTTTTGAATGTTGTTCCTAAGCTTTACCGTTTTGTGAATAGGGAAAATTTTCTTAAGAAAAACGGTGACAAATTCCTCCTAAGTTGAGATGGAATTTATTGGTAAGCTGTACAGCCATTTTTTAGCTTTGTCCTTAAGGGCAAATGGAATAAATCTGAGCTTAATTGCATCTTCGGTTAATTCTCTCATTTTAATCATAATACACACTTCCTCAAATTCCGAGATAAAAATATATACATCTTCTGTTTCCTTACATAGGAATTTGGGAAGCATGTTTATGAAAAGCGGTCTAAGCTTGAAATTTGCTCCATTTACTTCGGGGAGCCTTATGTAAGATGGAATTGCATTTCTGGTGGGGTAACACATATCCTGAAGAACTGGTTGATTTGCCATTTCTTGGATTGATTCAACACGGATTAAGCGATGAAAATTATCCCGAACCCAAATTTGCATACACCAAAAAAAAATTTTTTAAGGAAAGAAAGAAAATTAGTTTTTTTATGAGAAGATAAAGAAAAAGAAAAAATCCTAACTAAAACAAATAAAAGCAATCACTTTTCAATCAACTCTAATTCTAGGATTTAGCCTAACTCCACTAGACCAGCTCCTAACCAAAAATTCCTACAGTAAAAAGATCAAAGTTTTACCTAGGTAGTTAGCTAGGTAAGGATGGTACTAGAGGGTGATCAAAGATCAATTAAGTACCTCTTTCCTTACGGAGCGTTTTACGCAACCCCTAAACCTTGCCTTAGACACCAACTATTCTGAGAAAACTTAAACCGGTTCACTTAAGGATTTCTTGTTCCTTATTGAGCTCGAATCCTTAGGGGCCAACGACTAATGAGTTTTAGAAGGTTTGGGTTTGTGAAGTGAGGAATTAGTGATTTGTGGGCTAAGGAAAGGGTGATGAAATCCCTTACCTTATCTTGATTGGGGTTTTGCCCTTAAGAATGTTTTAAGTGTGTGCCAAATCAAGTGCTACAATCACTTTGGTAAATTCCTACACTATATGAAATCCAACCCTAGAAATTAAAAAGCGACCAAAAAGGATGACAAAAAGAAAATCTTTTTTTTTAAATTATGGTCAACAACAATCAAATGTGAGAAGATGGCTCATGTTTAAATTTATTATCTTGTTAGTTAATGTCCAAGTGAAAGGTAAATTTTATTATGCTCAACAAGAATAAAATCTTTTTTTTAATCCTAATTGTCTCTAATTGTGAAGCTAACTAAAGAGGGTGGAATTAAAAACTAGAAAGAAGACTTACCCGGAAGCAATGCTCCAAATTCTTGATCTTCAATCCAAGATTTTCAAGCTCCAAGCGGTTCCTTCACAAGAAAAATATACAAGTTAAAGAACCAAATTAATAAAATCCTATTTTAGCACCTTCCCCGGCAACGGCGCCAAAAACTTGATGCGGCATAATTATGTACCAAAATTGCAAGTGCACAATTTATCAAGTTACAGTATAAAAAGATATCGATCCCACGAGGAAGGTGATTTTAAGAGATTATTAGACTTGGTTCTTATATTGTGTGCGTGACAATTAGAAATAAAGAATAAGTGTGATTGTGATGAGTGGTTGCTTTGATTTATGTGCAAGAGATAATAAATTAAATTTTAGAGGAGGGAAGGAAGAATTAAAGAATAAATGAAATCAATGCAAGAAAGATGAATGAATAAAATCAAGAAATAAACCAAGAATGAAAAGAAAATTTAAGAAAAATAAGATGGAGGTTTCAAAAGAGGTAAGAGATCTAGAATATAATCCACTAACCAATTTTAATTACAAAATATAAACTATTCTCTTTTCATCATATTTCAACTTAGATTTATTAAGCATAGATTATCAAACCATTTAAGGAAAGTATAACCTATCAAATTATCATCTAAGTTAAAATTATTATTCATGATAAGAACAACAACATGATAATAATCCTAGAATTCATAAGCATAACCTATCAAACCATTTAAGATGAGCATAGATTATCAAATTCTTCTTCTACCGATTAGTTCTCTAGTTGATTATCCTAAACATGAATATTTTAAGTGCAAGAGAATAATTCATACAATATAAATGAAATTAGACTAGTTTCATATAATTCTAAACTTCCTACAAGAATTAAATTCACATCTTTAAGAAATAAAAACAAGAAAAAGAACTAATTATAAAAATAAAAAGAAAAGAAAAATCTAAACTATGAACAAGAAATAAATCTAACTACAGAGAAAATAAAAATCTAAACTATAAAATATATTACAAAAGTTAATTGCAAGAAAATAAATCTACTCTACAAATTAAAGTGCAAAAAAGAAATAAAAAGACAAGAAAATAAATCTATACTATAAGCATGAATTTAAATCTAACTAATAAGCAATAATAAAGAAATTACAAAAAAGAAATAAAAGAAAAAAATACAAACCTTCAAATTGCTCTTCATCTCCATCCTCATCATTCAACAAAGAGGAGAAAGAACAAATTTAAAGAGGGAAAAATTATTATTATTAATTGCAACTAAAGTTACAATTTTTGGAAGGCCTTCTCAATTAAGAGTAGTCCTCCTCTCCAAAAGGAGTTACAAAATTTTTCACATCCTTAACCCCTCACTCTCTACCCCTATTTATAGCAATCACCAATGAATATGAGCCATTGGATTTGTCTTGAGCCCCAAGCAACAATCTTCACCTTTGAATTTGCTTTTTGTTCTTCTCTAGCCCAACATAAGAGGCCTAATTGATTTTCAAAAACAATTGAAATCAAGTCCCTGCAAGTCCGGTCCATGAAGTTTTGATTTTCAAAATTAATGATGAAAAGCCAAATCTGCAACCATCAAGTCCGGTCCATTGGACTTCCATATGATTTTCGGCCCATTGAAGACTCCTTGGTGTAATGGGCCTTGGGCCTTCAAATCTGAAAATTCACTTGAGACTGCAGCAACCAAATCCGGTCTCCAATGATGAAAATTTTCAACTCTCTGCAGCACCCATATCCGGTCTCCAATGCATTAAAATCCAAATATGCAGCAGTCCAACCCATTTGCATTTCTGCAGCAATAAAGTCCGGCTCTATTCACATGATTTTCATTTGATGAACATCCAAGTCTCTAAAAAATGTAGCAGGTCCGGTCTTGAGCTTAATTTGTTGGTGGGCTTTATGCTCTTTGGGCTTCCAACTCTTCAATCATTTTCCTCTTTGACTTTTGCTTCATGGGCTTCTAAAATGCTACAAAAATAGAGAAGAGAGATTTTGAGGGTTTTTTTTACATTTAATAAAATTTATTTATATTTCCATTCATTTATGTGCAAACTAATCTAACAAAAATTATTAATGGTATATTTATTAATGTAAAATAGATAATGAGGATATAAAATTATAATAAAAATATGATTATCATGAGTCATGCCATGAGTCATATAAATGTAATGATTCCTTTCATGAGTCATGCAATGACTCATCTCATGAGTCACGCAAAGAGTCATGAAGAATCAAAACTATGTGCTAAAACCATATTCCCAAACCATACCACCTTAATGACTCATCTCATGACTCATTAATCAAGGTATAATAAAGTGTGTATTTCATAAATGAAAATACCACATCAATACAATATTTCATAAATACAGTATTTCGTAATTTTTTAATCATTGATTAACGAGTCATCATATGATTAAAAAATCAATGAGTTAACCAAAAGTCAACTGTTGACCAAAAAGTCAACTACTTGACTAAAAGTTAATTTTATAGGAAAAATACTGGAATTTATTTTCTAAGCGCATAGCATTCTGATTTTATCGATATGCATAACTGTTTATGTGTATCCGGTAAAATCATATATGCGTATCAATCATACGCATCACTCTATAAATTGTGTTTCATAGGATTCAAGTACGCGCTTGGTGTGACTCTAGGGCCCAACTTAAGAACTCGGTAGTGGATGATATCCACAAGTACAACAGAGATGCTAGCTACACATGAAGACTACCCGGGTATAAGTTGTGATAAATGTCTGCAAGATGCTAACACAATTTTATCAGGACCACTCGGTGATAATATTGTACAGTCCGGTCTCTTCGTCAAACCATGTCAAACTATCGAGCCTAGGGTATGAAAAACTATCAAACCTTAATAGCTCGATTAGTATTTGTTGATATTAAACTCATAACCTATAAGATCAAACTGACACTCAGTTTATCTTATTTACCTCGGCCAAGGATTTCCTGGCTATAGTTATATCAAACAATCTTATGACATCAACCCCCTATATTGGGAGAGACGAATCACATCTTGGCATCTTAATATCTACTTATGTCTCGGGATGCACCCAACAAGAACCGTTATGCACAACTCATTGAGAACTGTGGTTAGGTAAAAGTCCAAGTACACCTATACTGATGTAAGATATTACACTCATGCCTTAGGTCAAGAGACTACTTATGTACTATATCACTTGAGAACTTCTATTTAACAATTAAGTATAATTACCAACTAGATGTTCTAAGTGAGTCGTTCAGTCAACTCATTCACTAATGAGTCACCTGTATACTATATCATGATGTCTCACATCAATGATCCAAGAGATGGATCATCATCCTACCAAAGGAGAAATAGAGTATACACTAGTCTTCCCAAAGTGATGATGTCTCATTTCAACACTTCATCGACTAGGAACATTTAAGAATATACGTTAACGATAAATCAGATCTCTTCATTACGATTATATCTGAAATGTCTGATAGTCTAGTATCATTCTAAGGACTATATCTGTATTTAAAAAATACCAGATAAATACTGACAAAAATAGCATACTATTATTTTGAACAAGGATGTTTTATTCATATACGTCCTATTACAATATACAATTATTGCCTGCAGGACACCTATATCTAACAGGATCTATATAAATTCTTTATTCTTGCCTTGGCGAGAAAAAAGATCTCTTTAAATCTTCTAGAATCAACTTTATCTTTTTTAAGGGGTTTTTCCATATTAGTCAAGCACTTTTTTCATATTTTGATATTAATCCCTCAAATCTTCATATTTTTACATTAATCTCATCAATCTTAAGTACTTTTGAAATTAATTCTTCAAATCTTCATATTTTGAAATTAGTACCCCAAATATCTTAAGTATTTTGACATTAAGCCCCCAAAATCTTTTAACCTGGCGCTAATTAGAGGGACTAATTTCAAAATACTTATTTTGGGGATTAATTTCGATATATGAAGATTTGGAGGTCTAATTTCAAAACATTTAATAAAGATTGGGGGGATTAATTTCAAAATATAAATAATTAGGGGAATGATTTCAAAATATGAAAGATGTTGAGGACTAATATCTTATAATTTTTTTTTTTTATAACTCGACCCCGTAAACAAAACAAAAGGAAACAAAACCCTAGCGTTTTCCGCTCTTTTATTCTCCAGTCTGCCAATCGCAAGCCAAAGTTACGCTAGACGACGGCCACACTAATCAGAGCATACAAAACCTACACCCGCACCCTCAACCTACTAGGGACCCACAAGGCAGTCATACAGTCAAACTTCCCAGAGTTCGGTTTTACGTGCGTTTTTCCGCAAAGAAAATATCACGCGGTCTTCGTCCTGTTCTTAAAACCCCTCAACCCCCTCTTCGTCGCTTTTCTTCTCTACACGAAACTGGGAAAGAGCGGCGCGATCAAATCCTTTACCATTCTCTCTCCGATCTATCGAGTTAGTTCTTAAAACCCTAATTTTATCAATAAATTGTTCTTTTTTTTAATGATTTCTGAATCACTTGTTCTTGATTGGATTAGAAGTAGGGTAAAAAAGTTTAGTTCTTTAGGGTTTCTGAGATCAGGTTGATCGCCGTTGGATCAGATCTTTGTTTTCTCTTGTTTATTTAGTTATTGTGATTGTAATTGTATTGCACAGAGTAAAAGTTTGGATCTTTAGGTGAATGCTGTGTTTATTCTCTATGATCTGATCAATTGTTGGCGGTTCTTGATTTGGGTTGGATCATAACACTGGATGGAGTTTATTTTTTTTTTTCTCTTCATATTTTCCATGTTGAATTGGTTCACGCTAGTTATTTATTTCCATTAATTTTTACTGGCTTATTGGCACTATCCCAGATACGCCTAATGAACTGTTGTAAACTAGGGGTTGCATATTTTTTTTTTTTACATTAAGGATCCTTGTCAAACTTTGGATCTCTGCGAAATTGAGTATAGTTCTATCATGGATAATCAGTATTATTCACTAAAAAACTTAAGATTTAAAAGAGGAGGGTTTCACGTTACCGATACAAAATCCTTGATAAAGACTTGTTCCTATCCCTTAATTTATATAAATTCGTCACCGAACTGAATTGTCTTTACGTTCCTTTTCTACAATTTTTTTTCTCAAGTTGTCCCTACCTTTGTTTAATAGCATTTTCACTTTTTAGGATTTTCTATTTTGTTTACGTGGTCCTGGTGAATAACATTAAATTTTGGATAAATTCTCTGATTCTCGCTCTAAAGAATGGCTTTTTCCCCCAGGAATCGGCTTCTGCTGCAGATGTCTTTTGAGACCAGTAAGGATTTCCCTCCATGGTTGCTTTGGCGTGACTTTTGGAGCACATGTCGTAGCCGATTGTGGTTTTCTTGCCGAACTTTGTTTCGGGATTGGACTTGACAAACATTAGAATCTGCTGTGACTGTAGGTCACAATTTCTGTGTAGTTTTTATTTCCAGCATTCAAAAAAAAAAAAAAAAAAACAGTAGAAAAAATTAGAAGGTTTTGAAAATTTTCTTGTAATTCAAGGTCTCCTTGTTGTCGTCGAGCCAAACCAGCTCTACTTCTTTGTAGTAGAGAAGAAGATTCTGTGACATATTATGATGGCTAAGACTTCTCTGCCACCTGGTTTTCGTTTCCATCCGACTGATGTTGAGCTGGTTTGGTACTACTTGAAGCGGAAAATTATGGGAAAGCCTTTCCGGTTTGAGGCTATTTCAGTGGTTGAGCTGTACAAATTTGCTCCCTGGGATCTTCCCGGTAATTTTACTCTACCATTTACTCTTTACTTTGGCTGCTACCCTTGTAAGTGTTCATCTTGCCTTTATATTTTCTGTTTCTCTTTTGCATGTGTATTTAAAAAAAAAAGTTGAGGTAATTAGTTAATGAAAATTCTTATAGTTCTGTATATTTATCTTTTTAAAACAAAATTTGGAAGTTTCCTATCATGCATTCGTCTAGATATGGATGAAACTTTAACCTAAAAAAGTTAGAAGAGTGAACTTTATTGTTGACTGGTTGCTATCATTCTCCTTTAAGCGACAATCCTATGTTTAACCTTTTGGTCCTATAATGTGACATTTCCATACCACCACCTTCCCACGGCCGGCCAATGTACTGCATGTTGACCAACAGATAGCACCTTTATTTGTAATACTTATGTAAATTTCCTCTGTTTTAAGTTTTTCTCGCAGCTTTTCTTCTGACATTGTTCAATTCTTCATTTCTCGACAGGTAAATCTTGCTTGCGAAGCAGAGATCTAGAATGGTACTTCTTTTGCCCTCGAGATAAGAAATATTCTCAGGGATCTAGAACAAACCGTGCTACTGATATTGGTTACTGGAAAACAACTGGAAAAGACAGATCCATTTTTCACAACTCTCAAACTGTGGGGATGAAGAAGACCCTTATTTTTCATTTAGGCAAGGCACCACATGGCTCTAGGACTGACTGGGTCATGTATGAATTCAGGCTCGAATCAAATGAATTGGTTACTGCTGGATACACACAGGTAATGCTGTCTTGGGAACTTTATTTCAAATGTTAAAGCTAGAATGATTAAGGATCAGTTTCTTTGTTGCATTATCTTATGTGAATGTTGCTTTTGATGAAATAATCATTTTAGCTTTAGCTCCCTATTTCCTGTAATCCTATATTTTATGTAACTGAGTAAACGTGTCCTTCCTGAAGTTTTTGTTGTGATCATATATAACCATAAGGAGATCCGTTGTTTTGATGGATCTAGCAGAGAGGGATGCAATATATGGAAATTTCTGTTCTTTTCTACTTTTTACATTCGAATCCGTTTTGGTGATATGGGCTAAATTTTTTTCCTTGTTTTCAGGATGCCTATGTTCTCTGCAAGATTTTTCAGAAAAGTGGTCCGGGTCCAAGAAATGGGGAACAATATGGTGCACCATTTAATGAGGAGGATTGGGAGGATGATACGGATACCGAGGATGTTGGTTCCTTTCCAAGTATCTTTCCATCTGAGAATGCTCATCTTTTTTGCTCTGTTCGTCAACAATCTGCTTATCCTGAAGTTGGGCAGCCTTCCTCTATAATAAGTATATTTGAAGTTGGAGAACCATCCCATGTTCCAGAACCTTCAGGAGTTGGAGAATCTTCTTATATGCAATACAACTCTGAAGTTGGTGAATCCTCTTATGTGCCAAACCCTTCTTGTGATGACGGAATCCTATTAGAACAAGTGGAAGCGTATCTTAATAGTTCTCCAACTCATTTAGAAATTGCTAAAGGCGAGGTAGACTCCTTGTTTATTTCTTCTAATGTTTTTTGTTTACTTAATATAATTCTTTATTTGCTTCTACAGCATGTGTTAGATTCAGGATTTCTGCTTGAGGAGTTCATTTCAGAACCTGATACTGACTTTCAGAATGTATATGTCGATCTCGCTGATCTCCCCGTCCAGTCATTTTCGGAAACAACTGATGGAATTCTGCACTCTGACGCTACAGGCTGTGAATACACATTGCATAATGCATTAGCAGAATTTGTTGATTGGCATTATATGGAGATTACTGATCTCAATTTTACAGGAGAAGGGAATCCTGCTGAGTTTGTTCCTCCAGGTGATTCCGATTATGCAAGTTCCTACTTTCCTGGTAACACTTGTGTTGAAAGTGTTACGGACACTTACATTGAAAGTGTTACTGGCACTCATATGGTGAGTGAGTCACTGCAAACGGGATTTTGTTTCTCTGACCACTTTCTATCTATGTCTGAGGTATTTTTGAAACATCAGGTGTACTTTGATAATGCCTTGAGATTCCACTATTTTTTAAGCTGCCTTTTCTGTTCTGTCGATAGGATCATGATCTGCATGAAGGGGAAAATGGTGAAGGAAAATCTCTGCACGGTTCTACTTAGGAAGTTGGGAAGTAAGAATGCTCTGATTGGATGCATGAAAATGTGGACTTGAGATCAGTGTCTGGATTTGCATTTCCCCCTGTATTTGGTTGTCGACATCACGATCTGCATGAAGGGGAAATTGGTGAAGGCAAATCTCTGCATGATTCTACCGAGCAAGTTGGGAAGAAAGAAGCGTTCTGACTTGATGCATGATAATCTGGACTTGAATTTTTCCCTGTATTTGGTTGTCAGGGAAAAATCTAATCTAGTTAGGACTTTATCTCTGCTTATTAATAATATGTAAACCTATGTCAGCTTCATGCGGATAATTGATGTTGAATTTCTAAGTTCTACCTGGTTGGATTTTGATTTTATCAGTATAAAAATGTTTGTTTGCCTTTTTTTTACCCCTTTGGCTCATAGGATCATGCTTTCTGTTGTGATTCATTTGATGGTTATCAGTTGCAGAAATCTTATGTTACGTGCCTATCTAAGACTGTTGTTCTTCATCTCAGTGCGTAACCTTACCTTCTTACTTTGCATATTCCATATAATTTTGCGATGACTTACCACATGATTCTATAATTAGGATCATGCTTAATCATGAGATTCCGATTCATCCTCTCATACGTCGACTACCACAAATCCCCTTCGTTGCCTCCTACGGTTTTGCGCTTCCAACAAAATCTGAAACAGAGAGCGGAGGGGGGGAAGGGACACATCTCTCCCCTGCCCTCTCTTTTCCTCCCCCATTCCAACGAAAACAATGGCGCCAAGCAAAATCCAGAAGGCAATAGGCTCAGTCAAGGACCAAACAAGTATCGGCCTGGCCAAGGTAAGCAACACAGGCTCCTCCATCTCCGACCTCGAGGTTGCCATCGTCAAGGCCACCCGTCACGACGAGTACCCGGCTGAGGAGCGCCACATACAACAAATCCTGAGCCTGACGAGCTACGCACACAGGTACATCAGCCAGTGCGTGTGCTTTCTCTCCCGCCGCCTGAGCCGGACCCGAAGCTGGACAGTTGCCCTCAAGACCCTAATCCTCGTCCACCGCCTCCTCTGGGATGGCGATGCTGCCTACGAGCAGGAGATCTTCTTCGCAACGAGGCGAGGGACGAGGATGCTGAACCTGTCAGAGTTTAGGGACACGTCGAGGTCAGACGCATGGGATTTCTCGGCATTTGTGAGGACCTATGGGAGGTTTTTGGATGAGATGCTGGAGTTTAGGATGCATGGAAAGAGGGGGAGGGGGAGGAGGAGGAGCAGGAGTCAGGAAATGCATGGGGAGACTTTGGTCATGGATGAGGAGGGGAGGGAGATAGAGAAGGCCATGATGGCGGTTCGTAAGATTCCCGAGACGCAGTTGAAAGATATGAGGACGGAGAAGATCTTTACCTGGACTCATCATCTGCAGCTGCTGCTTGATCGATTTCTTGCTTGCAGACCCACCGGTAATTTTCAAATCCTTTACTGCATTTTTGGATACTGTTCATGGCAGTACATAGTTCATCTCTTCAATTGCAGTTCATGTTTTGATTGTGACTTACTCAAAATTTAAGCATCTGTTTGGCAACATTCCAAAATGAGACCAAGATTGATTTTGGTCCCATTTTGGGAATAACCTTGTTTTGATCCGCCTTTTTATTAAAAAAGAATGAGTTGCGAGGATCAAAGTCCTGCTTGGTCTAATTTTGAGGAGTTTGCCGAACTGATCCTAACACATATCATATCTTCGCCTTATTTACTTGTCGATGATTATGATGGTTATAATTTATTTTGAGCGAAAATTTGACTATTATGATAGATTTAGAATGAATCACATATTGAGATTGAAACTGAAGAAATAGATTGAGTTTTGACAAATAGAAAGCAGTCTGAGTCTCTAATCTACCTCTGTGACTGACTGTAAACTAAACACTTGTAGGTTCCGCTAAGAACAATCGCATTGTAACGGTAGCCCTCCATCCCTTGCTAAGAGAGAGCTACCAGCTGTACTACGACCTTCAAGAAGCAATTGACATCTTCTTGGACCGGTTCATGGAACTTGAGATCCGTGATTGCGTCCGAATCCAAGAAATCTTCAGCCGTCTCTCCAAGCAATTTGACGAGCTCGACCGCTTCTATTCATGGTGCAAGTCCTCCGGAATCTCCCGCTCCTCAGAGCTTCCCAACATTGAGAAAATCACCCAGAAGAAGCTTGACGTCATGGATGAGTTCCTCCGTGATCGATCCAACCTCAGCAAGAAACCTTTCAAGAACTTGGAACAGCTAACTAACGAGGAAGATGAAGCCCGAAGAAGAGCAGAAGAACTCGCCCGTCAGTCTTCGGTCAAGGCATTGCCAGAGCCCGAACCCGAACTGGAGCTGAAGCAAGAAGAAGTGGCAGAGGAGGAAGAAGTATCAGGACCTCTAGCTATCGTCACGGTTGAAGAAGAAGTAGATTTCTTGAATATGAGAGACGATGGTGTGACTGTCGAAGACCGTGGTGATGACCTTGCACTTGCATTGTTCGATGGACACACAGCACCGACGACATCGGCACCTGTTTGGGAAGCGTTCACCGACGACACGGCGGATTGGGAGACCGCGCTCGTGCAGTCAGCGAGCAACCTCTCAGGCCAAAAAGCTGTTCTCGGCGGCGGATTCGACCTTCTGTTGCTTGATGGAATGTACAACCAGCCTCCTAACAGGGTGATGATGGGCTTTTTGGAAGGCGCAGGGAGTGCGAGCAGTGTTGCGTTGCCGAAGGCCACACCGATGCTGGCACTGCCAGCGCCTCCGACAGCAAGCGGAGGAGGGGAGGTTACAGGCGGAGACCCGTTTGCAGCATCGCTATCAGTACCGGCCCCATCGTACGTGCAGATGGCGGAGATGGAGAGGAAGCAGAGTTTTCTATGGGAGGAGCAGGCGATGTGGCAGAAGTATGCTGCGAATGGGATGCAGGGACAGGTAAGCTTGCAGCAAACGCAGCATTATGGCATGTATCCTGGTGGTGGTTACTATCAGAGTTTTTGAGTACCGTGTGTATCTGCTGCAATGTTTCCAGTGAGAAGGGCGCATAATTGCAAAACCAAGATAATAATGCGAAGCCAATCGTCCATGCTTGTGCTCATCCAGTGTAAATAATCTCCAGTGCAAATACGTCTAACATAAGACTCAAGCTATACCTTATATATATTGTGGATCTTTGTTATTGATTGCATCCTCCACTATGCAATATGTACTGAGGCTCATATTGGCAGCGTTCGAATTTGCCTGCGATATGTGATACAGCGCTATTCTGTGTACCACCAAACACTGTACATATTGGTTGTATCGTTAACTTCGGTGGCAAATGGATCACATTTTCGGTGGGCTTTGTATCTCGGGGCCGTTCTCGGCTAATTCCCATATAAAAGCCCACCGAATTGACCATGTTTACTTTCAGAATCTTTTGGTAAAGAATGCTATCACGCAAACTTCTATTGAACATCGGACGCAGATAAGAGTGAAGACTGCTTTTAAGATTCATTTTAGCAGATAGACCCCATTGTTAAATTTATTTTACTCTTGTGGTGGGTTAAATTTACAAATATTGCCCTTGGGTGAAAGTAGTGAGCCTATCTGAGGTAAAAGTGTTGAGAAAATTTCACCGTCGGTTCCGCCAAAATGAACCTACAGGGGTAGCAAATTCAAAACAACAATTGCACATGGGGTCTATGTGCAACTAACCGTTAGTTAAATCGTGGCGTAACCTAAAATGCATAGGACCTTACAAGTTTTATTAAAACCTGACTTGCTTTGATTCTTTGACCGAACCAATTAAAGTCTGTTGGAGGAAAGATGATCGGTCTGATGGCAATGAGACATAAATTATATGAAGAGATCTATAGTTATTAGTAAAGATTGCTTTCGCATATATTTATAAGGAACTATGGATACGACTAGTACTTGCAAAAACACAAGTATTTTGCAATTTCAAGATTGAAGTAGGTAAATTTTGCATTTGAGCTTGTTTATGTCAGTAAGTTAATCTCCGGATTAAGTAGGGACTAATAGGAATTAGGGGGTCTTTGATCTTCTATGATGTCTGATCAAATAGAAAAAGGTAGACCCCTGCACAAATAGCAAACATTAGAAGCTCTAAAAGGAGGTTTACTCCGACATATGCTCTCCGACGCTCAAGCTAGTGACATCGAATCAATGGAAAGAAGATTAGATTGGATCTAAGGTTTAGAGAGTTTAGGCCTGAGAATGGTGAAGATCTGTTATGTTTTATATGGGGCATCGAGAGTAGATTGGTAACTCGAATCCACTGGTGGAAATGATATTTTATTTGTGTTTTACCTTTATCAATGATTGATCGGGCAATATTGTGAGAGTCACTCATGCTACATTTAATGTGATAGTGACAGAACGACTAGGTGGGTGCCATCCGAGGTATCGTTATCACATCTGACTTGTATTTATTATGATGGTGACTGGGTGGCAAAGTATAGGCGATGCTGAAGAAGTTATCATCATGCCTAGTCTAGTATTACATGCGGATGCCTTCGACGAGGCGGTCGGACACCCACTTGACTTGTGACATGTGCTCTCTGATGGGGTTTGGCCCGAGGATGCCACCTGATCCGGATTGGGATTATTAGAATGATTGAACAATTTAGTCAATTTGCAGTTATACTAAGATGAGTCTCCGATTATATGACCTAACACTCTTGACACGTGGTCGGTTCTTAGGGGTTCATTAAATTCATGATTTCAAGGTATAACATTGGCCCCTTTCACTCAAATTAGAAAGCCAAGTTCAAGAGAAAATCGAACCACTTCATCTTCACCATCCCTCGGGGATTCAGATGGGCGTGGGTAGTGCATTCTCGTAAGTAAAGATTTCATGCCTTGGTCTTTAGGAGGGGGGCTTCAGTTATCGAGATATGATAGCAGAGTTTTAGGGATCTAACATTGTCAGTTCAGATCCATCCGTGTCAGCTATTGGAGGCTTGTCAGCTTTATAAAATGCCTTTCCCCTTGCTCCTTTGCCTTTGCGCTTTTCGAGTTTTTAAAAAACCATATAAATTTCTGTTCTCTGAATCTTTGGTGTTCCAACGACTTTTACCAAGTTCCCTTGATGGCCTTCCAACTCGCAGTCATCTCTAGCTCATGGCGGAGTGAGGACGGTGCTCCTTCGCAAGTAAACGTTTATAGTTTGTTAAGGTGATCTCTAGACTTGGATGAGAGGTCATGATATCCCCGATTTATATGGTAAATGATAATCCAAAGTTACAAGTGCACTACTATTAAGTTATAGTATAAAAAGTTATCGATCCCACGAGGAAGGTGTTGTAGGTATTAATCTAAATCGGTTCGTATGTTGTGTGTAACAAATTAGAAGTGATGTAAGTGTGTGATTGAGGATAGGTATGAGGAGTGATTATGAATATATGCAAATAAAGAAAATAAAATGAAGCTGGGAAGAGAGAAGGAATCAAAGAAAATAAAGAGAAAAGTAAGTAATGAAAAATCAAGAACAAGAGAAAATTCAAGTAAGTAAAGACGGATGATTCAATTAAAGATATGAGTAATCTAGAATTGAATCTATTAGCTAATTTTAATTATAAATTATGGACCATTCTCTTTGTATCACATTTTACTTTATATTTATTAAGTACAGACTATCAAACCACTTAAGGAAAGCATAACTTATCAAATTATCATCTAAGCAAAATTAACATTCATGATAAGAACAACAACTAGATAGTAATTTTAGAATTCATAAGCATAACCTATCAAACCACTCAAAATAAGCATAGATTATCAAATTCTTCTTCTACGAATTAGTTCTCTAGTTGATTATCCTATACATGATTATTTTAAGCACAAGAGAATAATTCACAAGCTATAAAAGAAATTAGGCTAGTTTCATATAATTCAAGAATTCCTACAAGAATTAGTTCTACATCTTAGAAAATGAAAACAAGACATAAAATCTATACAAGAGAAGAATAAAAAAAAGAGTGAAAATAAAAACTGATTACAAAGAAGAGAAATGAGAACAAAGACTATGAACATAAAAATAAATCTAACTAAGTTGTAGAAGAAATAAAAATCTAGATTATGAAAGAAAATAAATCTACTCTACAAATTAAAAGTGCAAGACAATAATGAAACAAATAAACAAAAGAATATAAATCTACTCTACAAGACATTAATGTAAATCTATACTACTAAAATAAGAAGGAAAAAAATTACTACAAAAAGAAATAAAAACAAAAGAGAAAAGTTACATTACAAGAGGATTTTAGCCTCATGAAAGCAAACCTTCAACTTAATCTTCATTTTCATCTTCATCATCAAACAAAGAGAAGAAAAAAAATGTGAAGATGTGAAAAAATTCTTTTATTAATTGCAACAAAAAATTATAAATTTGGAAGGTCGTCTCAATTAAGAGTAACCATCCTCTCTAAATGGAGTTTCTACAAAAATTTTTACCCCCTCAACCCCTACTCTCTACCCCTATTTATAGCCTACAATAATGAATGAGAGCCATTGGATTAAACTTGATCCCCAAGTTAATAAATTTCAGCCTTTAATTCTGTAACAGTAAATAGGTATCGATAGCGGTATCGATACGGGTATTAATCTCGGTATCGATACCGCTATCGATAGGGGTATCGATACCGCAATCGATACAGGCATTGATAGCCACTCATTTCATTCTTTGGCTGATATTTTCTTGTGTGACGCCCGTGGTTTCACACAAGACTACAGTCCAAGGTGAACCTAAAGATGTCAAACCTGCCATGCACCCAACACTGTACAAAAATATGTTTCACCATCATAATAATATCTCTCTAGTGGATTTCAAACAAAATGTGGGTAGAAGCTGATGCAATAAAGAAGAAAAATACAAAGAACACGATATAGAGAAGAGATAACTAATAGTAAATGTAATCATGTTCCATAAGAAGAAAAGTAATACATTTGATAATCTGAAATAAAAGTGAAAATATCTCAATACATAGAGTCAAATGAAGTAGTACTAAGGCACTCAGCCTCCAACATGAAATACATCTCTAAGGACTGAAACAAATAATAGACTACTATGGAGCACAAATTAACTACTTATAAATGACGGTGAGTTAAATTGAGTCTCCGTCAACCTGCGACTCTCCGGACGCCTGACTCACTACCTAAAATAAATGAGCGTCAAAGCACTAGCGAGAACATCTCCACCGCCCCCAAGGAGAAGGGGGCTAGGTGTATAAAAATACAAGTTATAACATATATAGATATATGAGTTATATGCACTAAACTAAGAGGAAATTGATATTTAGAAATCCACAACCCGAGAATGGGTACGTCAAGCGAAATAATCCAAACAAGGAAACCCTCATGTATAAACCACATATCTCAAATTGTGAATCGCTAAATACCAACTCCAAATCCTATGAATAAGAATAAGTAACAAAGAAAAAACATTACCAAGCCTTATCCAAAAATGTCATAACTCGTCGCATCATAGTGTCTCATACTACCATCGGGTAGTTGCATGAGAATAAGAATAAAATCCCATAAAAGACACCGTCTAGGATACATCATGTATGATATGTAGGATCTGAAATAGATACACTTGAACACTAGAGGGGGGTGAATAATGTTCTTTTAAAAAATTATGCAAAGTATATTATAAATTGCAATGAAAAATAGCAATCTCAGAAAATCACAATCACAAACACAGGGATTTTATACTGGTTCCACCAATCCGGTGTACATCCAGTCCCCAAGCAAATCCCGCTTGAGAGTTTCCACTATGATTTTGAATAAACTTACAAAATCAAAAGCAAACCTGACCAATTTGTAAGTCCTTGCAAATTGCAACACCAATTGACAAACACCTTGTCAATTTGAACACCAATCTCTACACCAAGAGATCAACCCTCTCAAACCCGAGAGAAATCCTTTTTGAAGTAAGAACACAATTGATCCTATAAGCCTTGAATGTGTAATAAAGTGAAGCAGTGGCTTAGGATTCTTTTAATCTCTGTAAATTGCCTAAATGATAAGTATTTGATGAATGTTTAAATGCAATTTCAGAAACTCTTTTTTTTCTCAAAAATCTGAATGTTTTTCACTTGAAAAATTGCACAAAGATCAAAGCTTATGGGTGTATATGTCTCTGCAATTTTTCTGAACACATAACCTATTTATAGCCCTTGAAAAGACAAATTTTTGAATTTTAAAAACGTTTAAAAACGGCTATAAACAGTCACATATTCAAACTTTGAAAACTGGAAAAACTATATCTGTAGTCGACTACTGTTGACATTAGTCGACTACACTGAGTTCAAACAGACTCTGTGTTTTCGGAAAATTTTCTCAGTAGTCGACTATAATGCTCATTAGTCGACTACACTGTATTTTGACAGAAACTTATAAATTGAAATTTGAGTTCATTAGTCGACTATTATGTTAATTGGTCGACTACACTGTAAAATATCAGAAACTTATGTTTCTGTCAAACACTTGAATAGTCGACTATAATTACTATTAGTCGACTATACTGTAAATTGACAGAAACATGTATTTGAGTTTAATACAAGAGTAGTCGACTACTATTCTAATTAGTCGACTACTAAGAGTAAAAATTCAGCTATAAAGAGTTTTTTTATAATCAAGTTTTAACTATTATTCTAATGGTTAACATAGGGGATTTCTATAGTTAACCAACACACTAAGCCTGTGTTAGTGTGTTCTAATATTGTGTGTGTGTGTGCATGTGTGTGATCAAAGCTTGTACAATAATTCTAAGTAAAGAAAATATAAAATACATTATCTCATTTGTTCTTCATTTTCTTCACTTCAAAATGCCTTGAAATCACCTTGCACTTTTCACATATTCTGATATTAAAATCTGCATATAAGAGTTAGTGCACACACATTTTATAAATTGTTATCATCAAAACACTATCATAGAGATATGATATTCAACATTCTCCCCCTTTTTGATGATAACAAATAATTTATGCCAAATCGTATTTTATAATCAGGTTAATAAAAAATAATGAAATACTCCCCCTGCATATAATACTTACTCCCCCTGCATATATGCAATATTAAGTCTATAATTGTAAGTGCATAACATAAGTAGGTAACATAACTATTTCTCCCCCTTTGTTATCAACAAAAAGAGGAAGCTAAACATGACATTATTTCTTCAACATGAGCTAAAACTTCAAACAAATCATCCAGGTTATGAACATAATCCATAACTTCACCCATCCAAATAGGTAGGCAAAGACTTGCCATAAAGACCAAAAGTTCCACAATGTTCATCACCATGATCTGTTTAAGATATATAGCACATGCATTATCTAACCAAACATTATCATATATAATAGAAACACACAACTAACATAACTGACATAGTAGCAACATAACAAACATATAACATAAGTCCTAACAATACACAAATACATAGTTTTTGAAACTTAAACATAATAACATAATTGTTTTGACACATATCATTAAAACATCTTAAGGTGCTAGAGGAGGTTGCTGTCCTTGAAAATATGTATTGAGCTTTGTATTCAAGTCTTCAAACTTCTTGATTAGGTCTTCTTGATTACTAATGATGTATGAATTTTGTGCATAGAGAGCTCTTTGACCATTTTCAAGTTCAAGGATACGTGCACTTAAAGTGTTGTATTGCACGTCTGAAAAGCAAGAGGGTTCTGTAGGAAATGGTGGTGGTTGACTTGAGGAGGGTCCTGCTTGTGTTGAAGATTGTGGAATGTCTTCTTGATGATGTTCAGGTTCATTTTGAGGAGGATTTTGTTCTTGAATTTCAAAGTTTGTCAATTTCATCCTAGTTAGGGCATTGGAGTCAAAAAATTCAATAGAACGGACAACATAATTTTCAGATTGGAGATCTACATGGAATTTGTCAAAGATTTTTGTTAGGAATGCACCATAAGGTAGAAATCATCTTGGAATAGTTAAAAGATTGTCAAAGTAAACTTCAGCCCAATTAACTTGTATATTTCCCATTATAGCATATAAAGCTTTTGCTAATTCTAGGGAAATGAAATGAAAACTTCCAGTTTGTGGAAACAAGTTATATGCTAGGATACGAGCAATGAACCTAGGAATTGGACGAAGTTTGTTTGAGTTGTTTAACGGTTTGCCATATCCAGGAAGAAATATATGATTTGACAAAAGTTCTGAATCATTCATCCTAACAGATCTAAGAGAAACTCCTTGATAAGGAATATTAAAAATTTTACCAATTGACTTTGTAGTTAAGTCAATTTCCATTCCTTTAACAAGAGTTTTTAGTTTTTCTGAGCCACCAATAGTTCCCACACGTTCTATATTTGTATAGAACAGTTGCATAAGAAACGGATATGTGGGTTTCCTATTTTCAGCAGAAAATAACTCAAGCAATCCCACATTTTTAAAATATGAACTAAAATTCCAGGGAATAAAATCATCAAACTTCACAAATCGTCCTGGAAGAACTTCAAAAGTTGATAATTTGTTAAATTCTTCTAATAAATCAGGACTTTTTAAATATATGATGATTTCATCATTGACAGAGGTATGAGTTTGCTTAGCTTTCTTAGATCTAGACATGATTAGATAGATAAATTGCTAAAGATGTAAAGATCAAGATTAGAATGATACCTCAAAACTGTAGAAAACCCTAGATTAGTCGACTAAAGGCTGAATTAGTCGACTACAGAGCCTGGATACTTGACAGAAATGAACTATTTGAAGAAATTGATGAAGAAAAATTGAAAAATAAGAAAAGCCCTAACCTGGAATCGGTGAAACTGAAGAGGAAGATGGGGTTTCGGTTTTGGGAGAAGTTAGAAAGTAGTTTTTGTTTTTAACTTTATCTTTTAAGAATAAAACATTATGTATGGTTGAGATTTGATAGTAAATTAAGTGTAGGGTTGAGATTTGATAGTAAATTAAGTGCAGGGTTGAGATTTGATCTTAAATGTATGGTTAGGATTGATGGAGTTAAAAATGAATGGTTGAGATTGATTTTATTTAAGTGAAACGGGTATGGGTCTTGGGTTTTTGGTTTGGAAATCCAATAAGCTTTTTTTAAAAAAACTGTAACACTGAAAATACAGGATCAGTAGTCGACTAATAGTGAGAGTAGTCGACTACACTGTACTAGACAGAAAGATTAGATTCAGTTTTTAACTCAGAGTAGTCGACTAATCTGTATTGTAGTCGACTATACTGTAATCAACAGAAAGTTGTTTTTAAGATTTTAACATAGAGTAGTCGACTATAAAGGTAAGTAGTCGACTACACTTTAATTTTCAGGAAAAATTCTTTGTACTGCTTGTGCATGTAGTCGACTATAAGTCAAATTAGTCGACTAATTATATTATAAATGTTTATTTTATTGTTTTAAAAATTACTTTAAATCTTCAAATGAACATATACCTAATTCCCTTCTTAATTTAACATAAATTTCTTCTTTTAGGGGTTTTGTTAATATATCAGCAATTTGTTTATCTGTAGGTATAAATTCTAAAGAAATGTCACCTTTAAGCACATGATCACGTAAAAAATGATGTCCAATATCAATATGTTTTGTACGTGAGTGTTGAATAGGATTTTTAGATAAGTTAATTGCAATAGAATTGTCACACATAATAGATGATATGGGACAATTTATGCCATAATCAGTTAAAGTTTGTTTTATCCATAATATTTGTGCACATGCAAGACTTGCAGCAATATATTCAGCTTCAGTTGTTGATAATGACACTGAATTTTGCTTTTTACTAAACCAAGATACAAGTGAATGTCCTAAGAAATGACATGTTCCACTTGTACTTTTTCTATCAGATTTACATCCGGCAAAATCAGCATCACTATATGATATTAAATCAAAAGAACTATGTTTAGGATAAACTAAACCATAATTTGTAGTATCTTTAATATATCTAAAAATTCTTTTTACTGCTTTAAGATGAGATTCTTTAGGATTAGATTGAAATCTTGCACATAAACATACACTAAACATTATATCAGGTCTACTTGCAGTAATATAAAGAAGTGATCCAATCATACCTCGATAGAGCTTTTGATCAACATTCTTACCAATTTCATCTTTGTCAAGTGATGTAGTAGTGCTCATTGGTGTTGGTTTGCTTGATGAATTTTCCAATCCAAATCGTTTGAGTAAATCTTTTGCATACTTGCTTTGATTGATGAATATTCCTTCTTTCAATTGTTTAATTTGTAGTCCAAGGAAGAAATTTAGTTCACCCATGTGACTCATTTCAAATTCATCCTGCATAGTCTTAGCAAATTCTTGACAAAGATTGTTGTTAGTAGAACCAAAAATAATATCATCTACATAAATTTGAATTAGTAAAATATCTTTGTTTATTTTCTTAATAAATAATGTTGAATCAACTTTTCCAATTTCAAAACCTGAAGTTAAAAGGAACTTCTTTAATCTATCATACCAAGTACGAGGTGCTTGTTTAAGACCATATAATGCTTTTTTAAGTTTAAAAACATGATTTGGAAAATTTTCATGTTCAAAACCTGGAGGTTGTTCTACAAAAACTTCTTCTTTTATAAAACCATTTAGAAAAGCACTTTTAACATCCATTTAAAATAATTTAAAATTCATAAAACATACAAATACAAGTAAAATCCTAATTGATTCTAATCGTGCAACAGGTGCA
Source organism: Asparagus kiusianus (assembly GCA_022839385.1). Lineage (NCBI taxonomy): Eukaryota > Viridiplantae > Streptophyta > Magnoliopsida > Asparagales > Asparagaceae > Asparagus > Asparagus kiusianus. The sequence goes on along the minus strand of BQKN01066714.1, from coordinate 71,798 downwards.
TAAGTTTTATCATAATCAATTCCTTCTTCTTGATTATAACCTTGAGCAACTAATCTAGCTTTGTTTCTAACAACTTGACCAAATTCATCTAATTTGTTTCTAAAAATCCATTTTGTTCCAATAATAGATTTATTTTGAGGTCTAGGTATAAGATCCCAAACATTGTTTCTAGTAAATTGATTAAGTTCATCTTGCATTACAATTATCCATGAATCATCAAGAAGTGCTTCTTTTATATTTTTAGGTTCAATAATTGAAATAAAAGCATTATGAGCAATCAAATTAAAATGAGATCTTGTAGTTACTTTATCTGAAATATTTTCAATAATTAAATCATGTGGATGATTTTTAACTTCTACAAAATCTTTAGGTAAGTCATTTTGTATTTTATCATCTTTTGTAATATCTAACATTGGAGTATCATGAATAGTATCAATTATTTCATCATCATTATTTAATATAATAGGTGTTTTTGAAAAATTTTCATCAAAAGAAACATGTAATGATTCTTCAATAACTAGTGTTCTTTTGTTATATATTCTGTATGCTTTACTATGATTAGAATATCCAACAAAAATTCCTTCGTCGGATTTAGAATCAAATTTATCTAAATTATCTTTTGTGTTTAAGATAAAACATTTACAACCAAAAACTTTAAAGTAAGACACTTTAGGAATTTTGTTATAAAATAATTCATAAGAGGTTTTCTTTAAAATAGGTCTTAATAAAACTCTATTTAAAATATAACAAGCTGTTGATACAGCTTCTGCCCAAAAATATTTAGGTAAATTACTATCACATAACATGGTTCTAGCACATTCTTGTAAAGTTCTATTTTTCCTTTCTACAACTCCGTTTTGTGGAGCTGCACGAGGAAAAGAAAAAGTATGTGATATACCATGTTTGTCACAATAATTTGCAAATAATTCATTTTCAAATTCTCCTCCATGATCACTACGAATAGAGATAATAGATGTAGATTTTTGATTTTGAATTCTTTTGTAAAATATTAAAAATTCATTAAAAGCATCATTTTTATTTTTAAGAAAAATTACCCATGTAAATCTAGAAAAATCATCAACAAGAACAAATGCATATCTACTTCCATTTAAAGATGCAACTCTTGATGGACCAAAAAGATCTATATGAATTAATTCTAATGGTCTATTTGTAGATATTATATTTTTAGATTTAAAAGAAGATTTGTGCATTTTTCCTTGTTGACATGCATCACAAAAATTATTTTTAAAAGACATCTTAGGTAAACCATTTACTAAATCATTTTTAGAAATCTTAGATATATTTTTAAAATTAACATGTCCAAAATGTTTATGCCATAAAGTAGAATCATTAGATGATGCAATAAGACAATGTTCATTTGAAATATTATTCATAGATAATACATATATGTTATTCTTTCTATAACCTTTAAAAATAATAGTTTTTAAATCAATATCATAAATTAAGCATGATTCTTTTTCAAAAATAATTTTAAAACCTTTATCACAAAGTTGACTAATACTTAGTAAATTATGTTTAAGACCATCAACTAAAAGAACATTATCAATGATAGGTTTGTTTGGATTACCGACAGATCCAATACCGATGACTTTTCCTTTGTTGTTATCTCCAAAAGGAACGGTACCACCATCCTTGTTTTGAAAAGATGATAACAATTGTATATTTCCAGTCATATGTTTGGAGCAACCACTATCCAAAATCCACCTATCTTTCTTGGGTACCTGAAATAATAAATATTTACAATTTGGTACCCATACTATGTTGGGTCCTTTAAATTAGCCTTTAGGAAACCAAACCCATGAAAAATTTGATTTGCCTAAATAGTTAGGTGATAAACAAATATTTTTAATAAAATCAGAAATATAAAAATTCTTATGTAAAGAAGATAATTCTTTTGGAACCCAAATAGAAAATAATTTTGATTTCTTTTTACACAAATTTTCAGTTCTATAATCATACAAGTCATGAGTAGGTTTTACAAAAATTGTTTTCTTTGAATAATTTTTATTAAATTTAAAACCTAATCCTTTTGTCTTTTGTGATTCTCTTTGAAAAGAAAGAATATTATTAAGATTTTCTTTTCCTTTATTAAATTTGCTTACATTTAGACATATATCTTCATATCTTGATTTAAAAGAAGAAATATCTTTTTCTAAATTATTAATACGAATATTTAAATCATTACATTCTGATTTTAAATATTTATTTTCATTAGATAAACATTCATTTTCTTTAAGTAAAGAAAAATTTTCTTCTTTTAATTCAATTATTTGAGAATTAGAAAATGTAGAGGAATTTAAATCAGAAATTTCTTCAAGTAATCTTTTATTTTCACCTTTAAGAAAATTATGTGAAGTTTTTAATCTCACAAAAGTTTCATATAATTCATTAAAAGCATCTAAAAGTTCTTCATTTTCACTTACTTCATTATGTGCCATGAAACACATGTGAGCACTTTCCTTTTCTTCAATATCTTCATCTGAGGATGACTCATCACTATCATCCCAAGTGACTGCCATTGCTTTCCTTTTCTTGTTATTTTGAATGTTGTTGAAGTTGTTGAAATAACTTGATTTTTGCTTATTCTTTAACATTGGACAATCTTTCTTCATATGCCCTGGTTTATTACACTTAAAACAAACAGGGTTATTTGAATTTGAACTTTTAGATTTAAAATTACCTCGTTTTATAAATTTCTGAAATTTTCGTGCAAACATGCCCATTTCATCATCATCATCATCTGAATCTTCTTTATCGGAAGTGGTATTGAATGCTAGAACTTTCTTGTTCTTTGATTCTTCATCATTCTTTCTATCTTCAAGTTGAACTTCATATGCCATAAGATTGCCAATAAGATTTTCAACCGTAAGAGTTGGCAAATCATTGGCTTTTTCAATTGCGGTAACTTTCTTTTCCCATTGTGGAGTAAGTGAACGAAGTATCTTTCTTACCATCTCCACTTGAGTATATGTTTTTCCAAGACCAATGAGAGAATTTGTGATGTTGGTGAATCTTGTGAACATTTCTCCAATAGTCTCATTTTCCTTCATCTTGAATAATTCAAATCTATGCACAAGAACAGAAATTTTAGATTCTTTAACTTTATTTGTACCTTCATGAGTTACCTCGAGTGTGTGCCAAATATCATATGCAGATGTGGCCGTTGACACCCTATTAAACTCATTCTTGTCGAGTGCACAAAATAAGGCATTCATGGCTTTAGAATCCAAATTTGCATTGTTCCTTTGAGATGTAGTCCATTCTGCGAAAGGAGTGGTTGGCTTCTCATATTTCGTTTCCACGACGTTCCAAAGTTCGTAGCCAATTGATTGAAGGTAAATCTTCATTCGACACTTCCAATAGTTGTAGTTCAATCCATCGAACATTGGAGGACGATTTGTAGAGTGACCTTTTTTAAATTGTGATGTATTTGGAGATGTCATCTTTCATCTTGCTCTGATACTAAATATAGGATCTGAAATAGATACACTTGAACACTAGAGGGGGGTGAATAGTGTTCTTTTGAAAAATTATGCAAAGTATATTATAAATTGCAATGAAAAATAGCAATCTCAGAAAATCACAATCACAAACACAGGGATTTTATACTGGTTCCACCAATCCGGTGTACATCCAGTCCCCAAGCAAATCCCGCTTGAGAGTTTCCACTATGATTTTGAATAAACTTACAAAATCAAAAGCAAACCTGACCAATTTGTAAGTCTCTGCAAATTGCAACACCAATTGACAAACACCTTGTCAATTTAAACATCAATCTCTACACCAAGAGATCAACCCTCTCAAACCCAAGAGAAATCCTTTTTGAAGTAAGAACACAATTGATCCTATAAGCCTTGAATGTGTAATGAAGTGCAGCAGTGGCTTAGGATTCTTTTAATCTCTGTAAATTGCCTAAATGATAAGTATTTGATGAATGTTTAAAGGCAATTTCAGAAACTCTTCTTTTTCTCAAAAATCTGAATGTTTTTCACTTGAAAAATTGCACAAAGATCAAAGCTTATGGGTGTATATGTCTCTGCAATTTTTCTGAACACATAACCTATTTATAGCCCTTGAAAAGACAAATTTTTGAATTTTAAAAACGTTTAAAAACGGCTATAAACAGTCACATATTCAAACTTTGAAAACTGGAAAAACTGTATCTGTAGTCGACTACTGTTGACATTAGTCGACTACACTGAGTTCAAAGAGACTCTGTGTTTTCGAAAAATTTTCTTAGTAGTCGACTATAATGCTCATTAGTCGACTACACTGTATTTTGACAGAAACTTATAAATTGAAATTTGAGTTCATTAGTCGACTATTATGTTAATTGGTCGACTACACTGTAAAATATCAGAAACTTATGTTTCTGTCAAACACTTGAGTAGTCGACTATAATTACTATTAGTCGACTATACTGTAAATTGACAGAAACATGTATTTGAGTTTAATACAAGAGTAGTCGACTACTATTCTAATTAGTCGACTACTAAGAGTAAAAATTCAGCTATAAAGAGTTTTTT
>BQKN01066714.1:22223-62251 GCA_022839385.1 Asparagus kiusianus | reverse complement strand
GGGGGGGGGGGGGTGATTAGGGTCTTATGCTAATCTAATCCGATTTTATGCCAATTAAAACTAATTAACAAGTTATCCTAGTAAGTATGAAATACAACAAGATATGTGAGCTAGGATAAGCAATATGAACAATAAGATATACTATGAGATATATGCAAGGATATATAATTAACACAAGGGTAAACAATCTAAAGTAGATAGTGGGTAATATAATCAACAAGTAATCAACAAAGGCGATATAAGATATGAATATAAAAATAAGTACGCCAATGCAATCACAAACAAACGATATGATTACGGAGTTCGGTCCTCACGACCTACGTCTCCGCTCCTCACCTTGAGGAGATCTCCACTATCACAACCGGGTTTTCTACATTTACCCGAACAACGTTTACACCTCACAATACGGTTTTCTAGTTTACCGAAAACTCTACAACTAACACACTCTTGTAATCCCACTCTACACCCTCTCAAGTGTTGAACTAGACGTGTCTCCCTCAAGTGCTCGAATACAACATCTCCCTAGGTTCGTCAACCGACGCCACTCCTCTTGGGACGATCCCCGACTCTCGCCACACACTTCTCTCGGTGTACAAGTGTATTACAAAGTGATCTCACAATTAAGCACAATACAAAGTGTTTGTTCTTTATAATGGATGAGAACGAATTATAAGCTCACTCTCTAAGTTACACAATCCCACAACCCAATTATACTAGGAATATAAATACAATAAGCTCAATGGTTGTGTGTGTGTAAGCAAAGAGAAAAAAAATCAAAACTAAACTCAATATAATTCTAGCATATAGAAATTATGAATAAAATAGTAAATAGCTAGAAATAGAGTTTAGGAAATCTTCTCTGAAAAACAAGATGGAGAGGAGGATTAAAATGAAGTTCAAATAATGTAGATGATCTTCTCCACTTGTAAAACAATCTTCATAAACCAAACAAACTTTAAACCTAACTAAAACCCTTATTAAAACTCTTTTTAAACTTCTTTAAAACTTTCCATTTGGTACTGAGATAGAAGGGGTTTGGGGGTTTATATAGGAAGAGAAAAAACAGCAAAAAACCCCAAAACAAAACAACAAAAATCCCAGAAAATCAGGAATATGATTCTGTACAAAAAGAGCCATTGGGCATACGACGGTCGACCGTGAAAATCTCGCGGTCGACCGCGAGCCACTTTCGAAGCTGAGAATTTTCCAGAGACTCTGGCGGTCAATCGTGGTGGTCGACCATGGGAAAATTCGAGCTGACGGTCGACCGTGACGGTCGACCATGAAAGTTTTTGTTGGCTCCGCAGGCTAAAAGCAAAGGCACGGTCGACCGTGGCGGTCGACCGTGAACTGATATATGAAATTGACAGGTTTAAAAACAGTTTGCTGATTTTAAAACACTGTTTAAAAATATCAAATAAATTCAGAAAACTATAAAACTTTGAAAAATGATTGTAGACATGATAATAAACATGCTACAAAAGCTGGTTTACAAAAAAGACTTCCCAAATGAGAAATATCATCATTTTATAAAATAGTCCAAAACACGAAAATGTAAACATATGAATTTTGACATTTAGGCTAAACCATGTTTTAAAACTTTGTACAATGATTATGTAGACTTAATAAAAGATGTATATGATTGTTATTAAGTCCAACAACTAAAAATACAATATTTTTACAAATACAATAGAAAATGAAACATATGAGTATGTATATGAAAATATATTTGTTTCATATCTAAGTAGTTAAACCAAATCACAATAATAAATATGAAATATGTAATTTCATATTTATAGACATAAAAATCAAAACTTGTGTTGTATATATATATGACTACATATATATACAAGGAAACCAATAAAATGTGTGTGTATATGATATTGAGCTTAGAGTATCTAACACACATAATATAAAACCTAAACTAGATTACCCAAGCCGATCTTGATTTTCAATAACCTTGACTTAGTACACTATGCGGATGAAGCTGAACTTGGATCTTGAACTTGAATTGCATAAGCTTCACTCCACAATTTCGCCAACCTCCATTGGATATGATCGTTGAAGCTCTATTCCATCCAACCTCCAACTCGTTGTTTGCCTAGAATAAATACGAAAACACAAACACTAGACAAACAACATTAAAAGTAAATTGTTTGTTAAACATCATCAAAACAAGAAGGCCAACATCTTCTTCATTGTATTCTTCCATCTTTATTTGATTGTAACTTGAGAAGACATCCATGAATCTGACCATTTCCTACCTCGAGCTTCCATAAATAAGTTGTTCGATCTAGTGAGGGGAAAGTTGTCCTTATGATAATCTTTATTGTAGTCGGTGGAATCAATGCACATCCTCCACTCACCATTGGCTTTTTTGACTGGTACGGTATTTTTTAACCACTCGGGGTACTACTTCCCTGATGTATCCTAGTTTTGTTAGTCGGTCAATCTCTTCTATTGCCGCTCGCTACCTCTCTAGTTTGAGGTGTCTTTTCTTTGATGCACAACTTGTGAGCCATTACTTCAAGGTCCATGCTCGACATATCTTTGGGTCCCTGTAGGCAAAAAAAATTACCTTTATCCCTATCAAAGAAGTTCAGAACAAGACTGCTAAAACCTCATCCGAAAGAGCAAAAAGGAGGAAAACGCTGATATCTCTCAAACCATAAGGAATTTGACGAAACAGAGGTGGCAAACCCCATTCGGAGGTTTGGTTGGCTCCGTCTCGTCGAGATAGTCGATTTTCATATATAATTCGTCGAATTCCGACTTATGGTTTAAAAGTTATGGCCTATTCTTCGAAGCATGTTCAGTAGCTCGCCTGAAGGCTGAAGCTCGCCTGTAAGGGCTGAAGCTCGCCTGCAAAGAAGACCATCTGTAAGGATAGAGCTCGCCTAATAGCATTGAAGCTTGCCTGAATGAGATTCGCCTGCACAGCTCGCCTGCACAGCCTCGCCTGCACAGCTTCGCCTGCACAGCCTCGCCTGCATATTGAACCAAGCTCGCCTGTAAGGGCTGAAGCTAGCTCGCCTGCAAGGAAGTCCGTCTACAAGGATAGAGCTCACCTAACAGCATTGAAGCTCGCCTAAATGAGATTCTCCTGCACAGCTCGTCTGCACAGCTTCGCCTGCACAGCCTCGCCTGCACATTGAACCAAGCTCGCCTGAAGGCTTAAAGCTCGCCTGAAGACTGAAACTCACCTGCTTGACCCAGCCTCGCCTGAAGGCCTAGCTCGCCCGATAGCTCGAAGCTCACCTGTTTGGCCGACTCACCAGCACGAAGGTTCGAGCTCGCCTGAAGGCCAAGCTCGCCTGACAGCCTGCACCTCGCCTGCGCGGACTAAGCTCACCTAACAACTAGAAACCTGCCAGCATTGTTAGCTACCCACTTGGAGTATGGTTACAGTCATGTCAGTGGTCTGTTTTCGTCAAAAGTTGGTTTCGTTGTGGAATTCATTATATCTTCGATCGATTACAACGAATTCAAAAGAAATAGCCTTTTTATAAGACTTCTTTTACACAACAAAAGGAAAATTATAACTTTTTAGAAACAAACGCAGAATCATTGTTTGGATCGCTGCTTGAGTGGGATCTTTGCCTGTGCCGAGGGTGCGTTAGCCCGTGGACCACCGAATCACGGATTCTGATTGAATCGTGAAGGCTTTGGGGATTCTTCCTTCGTTTAGAAGCAAGAATGAAAATCAGTGAATATCTTATCAAAGTAAGACGATCACTCTTCTTAAGATCAAGTCAAAGCTCGAATCTTATGGAATCACACAAAGAACTCAAGTTTGTTGCTCTCTCTGCTCTGCTCTGATTCCATCTGCTCCACAAATGCTCAGCCCCTTTTGTAACCGCTGTCCCACTACTTAAATACCATCTTTTTATGAGGTTAGTGGGCCTATTTTTAGTTTGTAACTATCTACCCACGTTTATGGTTGATCTCAAGTAGTTATGAAGCCAAAAAACTGTCAAAAAAACGTGTTGTAACCAACTCTATGGCCGAGACAGGGTTGTGTGTCTCGCACTTCCGAGATAGTTTGTACTATCTCGGGTATTTTGGCTCTAACTCCCTCGTCCGATATCGGAATGAGATGATTCAAGATGCGTTGGAAAGTTGATGAAGAGATCTACAACTTTTATCTTTTGACCTTCTTCAGATTTTGTACGAGACAGTCATGACTGTCTCGCATTCCGAGACAGTTGCGACTGTCTCGCACTTCCGAGACAGTTTGTGTTATCTCGGGTATCTTGGCTCTAACTTCCTCGTCCGATCTCGGAATAAGGTGATCCAAGATGCATTAGAAAGCTTACATAAATCTCTACAACCTACCATAGGCAAGACACTCATGGAGTAGATGAGACACACATGGTACTTCACCCTTTTGTGGGTGAAGCACAACTCCTGGTTGAGTTGTTCCTTTATCGTTTAGCATGTTTCACAGACTCGTACGCTTCGCCGACTTATTTCATGTGCTTTTTAGCTTCTCTACAATATCAGATGATCTCCTTTGACTTAGATAATCCTCCTTGACTCGGATAGTAACATTCATCGTCTTTTTTTCATCTTGAGCTATGTGTGAGAACCTATAGGCAATTTTTTATGCCTACATGGTCAAATCCCACGAATCAAGGGAGAAAGTATGACGCTCCTCACCTAGCAAGAATAGGGCGGCTGATAGGACCCCTTAAGTGGTCACATCCCACAGCTAGGGCGGCTGGCTCCCTCACCCCTACTAGTGGTCAAATCCCACAAATCAAGGGGTGACCCATGCCATCCCTTGCCTATTTAAAGCCACTTTCAGCCAACGTGAAAGAGGTTGATTGGCTATTGCTTTCTTAAGCTAGCTAATCTTCCAAAGGTTGAACATTGGCTCATTTGCTAAAGGCTCCCTCATTTGAAGAGACTCGTTTGAACTCTCAGACTTGAGGCTCTTAGGCTCTTTGCAAGTTCTTGCATGGTAGATCTCTCCAAGCAGTTAGCCGTCAAGCACAAGCCTCCATTTGGCCTTAGTTAATCGAACTCACCCAATCAAGCTTCTACAGCGTACTGAAGCTCTCCTACAACCTCGATCGAATCGTCCAAGGGAAGCAAACTCGGTGCGAGAACTGTGCGAGCCGTCCTATCACTACAAAAGTCCCCACGTTAAACAAGGAGGGCATTCCCTCTGCTTCTGTTGTAATTTCGATTCATTGGTTTGTAATAAGCTATTCTTATCAATACAAACAAAATCCCTATTTCGAGAGATCAAAATTTACACCTATAGAAGATGGCGACCATAGTGGGAGAAACGTTCATTCAAATGAATTGGTGGTGGCGCAGTTCGACGAAGTTATGGAAGAGACTATCATCGAGTCCCTCTTCATCGAGTTTGATCAAACAAAGTACGAAGAATACTTGTCTTTGACTTCCTCTTGTAGCAAAATATCACGCAAACACCGAAAGGTTGTGCATGTAAGTCAGCCCAAGCAAATCGAGAGCCTTACCCGAGTAATCGTTAGGGGTGTCATTCCCCCCAATGTGATTGATGCCAAGGACGAACGCCAAGTTCCCAATTCTGGCAAACTACGTCAATCATGTAAGCCCACTTACTCAGGCGGGCTTCGCTCCATTGGCAGATTGCCTAAATCTGGCGAATTTAACAATTCAGGCAAAGTTCCTAATTGTGGCGAACTTCGCAAATCTGGCGAACTCAGCAATTCAGACGGGCTTCATCAAGCTCGTCTAATAGCCCGACCCCACCTGCAAGTGGCGGTAACTCGCCAAATAAGCGAACCTTGTCTGAAAGAACTAGAGGCTGAGCCTCGCCAACAGGCTCAAGGTCGCCGACCACGCGAACCTCGCCTGAATGAACAGACGGTCGAACTTCGCCAATGGGCCCAAGCTCACTTGTCTAGGCAAGGTTACCTGAATTCAACGCTTGGAAAATTTCCCAAGTGTTCCCATTTGGTCTCCCTCGAGTCTCCTTCATTTGAGCGCCAGCAGTCGGTTAAGGCTCAGGCTTGCCTTGAACCTTGCCTGAATGACCAGTCGGCCAGACCTTACCAGCAGTCAGCTGAAGGTCGCTCAAATGCTCGAGCTCGCCTGCAAACAGCCGGAGTTCGCCCATATTTCAGACCTTGCCTGTCCCGACAAGGTCGACTGGATCCGACACTTAGGGAATTTCCTAGGTTTCCTCATTCCGACTCCTTTGAGTCTCCTCCATGCGATTGCGCACTTGGTCCTTCCGACGCTGGGGCTTGCTACCACCAATCTATAGGGGATCTCAGGGATCATCTGATTCGCAAACGCACTCTTCACGAGACAAACCCTCAGTGCCATTGCGAGAGACTCATCCAGACAGTACTTGCGGATTGCCGATGTTCCTAGGAGCCAAATTCATTAGTGTTCGGGAGGCTTTCTCAACGGTCTCCTAAGCCGAGACCTCTCCGTCAGAGACGCAATCGTCAGAGGAGACAAGCTTCCGATGATATGGAGCTCCCCGCCGCAACTATCAATGTGACGGGGAAATCCAAGGCCATTGAGCGTGAAGGTATCTACCAACGCACTCGTGCCCGAATGGGGGTGGCCATTCCATTTGACTACACGCGCCTAGCTTCCATATCTGATAATGGTGATGATGATTGCTCGGCAGTGGCGGCGTCACAAAACTCAAGCTCAGTTCAGGGCGAGCACACAAATGTGCACATGACCGACATCCTTGATGAGATATCCAGGAGACTCGACGAGCAACAAGCAACCATCGATTCCCTGAAGGAGATGTTAGAACAGCTTCTGAGCGTGAAGAAGAAGATGAAAGAGAGGACTTCGCGGGCTTCACGCAAATCCATGAAGCACAAAGAGCGGGTGCCTACTCCTTCTCACTCCTCATCCGAGTCATCTAGAGGAGCGTCATCTTCGGATCATAATCCGAGGGACAAAAGGCTAGACGAGGTCCAAAGCCAACTCGACGCCTTGAAGCTCCAAAAGCATATGAACAAGCTGGGGGATATCCAATCGAATGGGATACAGTCTCCTACCCAGCGAAGTTTTAGCCACTGGACCTCCTGCAGTTCGATGGCAAGGGTTCTCCTACCCAGCACATCTACTACTTCTAGGCACAAACTGGACACATAGTGAGGAATGATCCCATTATGACTCGACTGTTCATTGGCACCCTCAAGGGGGTCGCTTTTGAATGGTTCCGCAGATTGGAGCCTGAATCCATCACCTGCTGGAACGACATAGAACAACTCTTCATGGCTAGATTCTTCGACGATGACGAAGAAATATCTATGGCCACCCTGCTAACTGCAAAGCAGGGGAAGACAGAGTCTGTAAGCGACTTTGTCAAGAGGTTCATGAATCGATCACTGCATACACGTGATCAAGTTTCTGAGGCCACTCTCATTGAGATGTGCCGGAACAATCTCTACATCGATACCCTATCTAATATGGACGCAGTCGTAGCTCGCTCGTGGAAAGACTTAATCCGCCAAGGAGAACAAGTCGATAGCATGCTCAAGCGTATGGATGCTAAAGAGCAATGTGAATTTGAAGGAGATGATGACCAAAACAATTTCACTTTGGTAGTTAAAACCACTTCCCCTCTTGATGCCTTCCAAGGATGAGAGGTCCACCTTCTGGATGATCAAACCTTCTCACAGTCCGGTGCATCTCAAATCTCCCACCTGGTCAAACCTTCCTACAGTTAGGACCAAAGCCAAATTCCCTCGCCGATCCTTTCTAATAAGACGACGAGTCCCCGAAACTGTCAAGTTAACTACCACCTCTGATAGTCATTTCTCCATCAGTCTTATTCAACTGGACGATGAATCTATTAAAACTATCAAGTTAACTGTTACCTCTGATAGTCTCCTCTAAATTTTTCCCATCGATCCTCTCCAATAGGACGATGAGACCACTCCCACTGTCAAGTTAACACTACACCTCTGACAAAATCAACTTACCAATCCTCTTTAATAGGATGGTAGGTCCTCAAAGTCGCTCCGATTGCGATAATTCCTATCACGTTAACGATTACCTTTGATAGTCGATGCCGTCATTCCATAAATATCGTTGTCCGATCAATCGTCACACTCATACGTCCCTGAACGACCTGATCCATTCCAAACGTTTTGATATTTCCTTAGAACAATCGATGGTTAGTAGCCTACCATGCGATGGCTCCTATAGCAATCAATCGTCACACTCATACGCCCCTGAACGATTTGATTCCCCTAGCACCGTCTTTCCCGTAAAAGGCGTTGTTGTTTGATAGTGGCCTACCATGCGATGTGCTGCTATTTCAGGGTTCGTCTTTGCCCCAAGAGAAGACAAATTTGGGTTCTTCTTTGCCCCAAGAGGAAAAAAATTTGGGTTCGTCTTTGCCCCAATAGAAGACAAATCAGGATTCGTCTTTGCACCAAGAGAAGACAAAGCAGGGTTCATCTTTACCCTAAGAGAAGACAAGCTTCTCTCCAAGACTCCAACGAGTATACGAGTATAAACTATTTCCCAAAACTCCAATGGGTATATGAGTATAAACTGTTTCCCAAATATCCAATTGGTACACAAGGCTAAACTACTCCTTTCCTCCAACCGGTGCATGAGGCTAAACTGCTCCCTATCCTCCAATCGGAGCACGAGGCTAAACTGCTCCTTTCCTCCGACTAGTACACGATGCTAAGCTATTCCCTTTCCTCCAACCAGTGCACGAGGCTAAACTGCTCCTTTCCTCCAACCGGTGCATGAGGCTAAACTGCTCCCTATCCTCTAACCGGTGCACGAGGTGAAACTGCCCCTATCCTCCAACCGGAGCACGAGGCTAAACTGCTCCTTTCCTCCAACTGGTACACGAGGCTAAACTGCTCCTTTCCTCTAACCGATGCATGAGGCTAAACTACTCCCTATCCTCCAACCGGTGCACGAGGCTAAACTGTTACTTTCCTCCGACTGGTACACGAGGTTAAACTGCTCCCTACGTCGAAACGCCTCAAATGGCTAAGGATAGAGGAGAAATCTTAACATTGAGCCTAAGAGAAGCTTCTCGATAACTTACCATGCTAAGGGCAAGAGCATGTCTAGTCCAACTCAAACGGTAGTTGGTAAAGACAAATCAAGTACGTTGATAGTTGAGGGTTTTCTAAAAATCCTAATTCAATCTCGCCGAGTTTGATTGGAAGGTGCCTCGCTCCATCTGAGCAGTGATCACTTTACAGGTCTTCATATCCAAAGTGTTCCAGATCCCATGCGGCCTGATTCAGGTCTAAAAACTTTGGAGGGGTTCTGTAGGCAATAAAAATTACCTTTATCCATATCAGAGAAGTTCAGAACAAGACTGCTAAAACCTCATCCGAAAGAGCAAAAAGGAGGAAAACGCTGATATCTCTCAAACCGTAAGGAATTTAGCAAAATAGAGACAGCAAACCTAATTCGGAGGTTTGGTTGGCTCCGTCTCGTCGAGATAGTCGATTTTCATATACAATTCGTCGAATTCCGACTTACGGTTTGAAAGTTATGGCCTATTCTTCGAAGCATGTTCAGTAGCTCGCCTAAAGGCTGAAGCTCGCCTGTAAGGGCTGAAGCTCACCTACAAAGAAGTCCGTCTACAAGGATAGAGCTCGCCTAACAGCATTGAAGCTTGCCTAAATGAGATTCTCCTGCACAGCCTCGCCTGCACATTGAACCAAGCTCGCCTGCAAGGAAGTCCGTCTACAAGGATAGAGCTCGCCTATCAGCATTGAAGCTCGCCTAAATGAGATTCGCCTGCACAGCTCGCCTGCACAGCTTCGCCTTCATAGCCTCGCCTGCACATTGAACCAAGCTCGTCTGAAGGATTAAAGCTCGCCTGAAGACTGAAACTCACCAGCTTGACCCAGCCTCGCCTAAAGGCCTAGCTCGCCCAATAGCTCGAAACTCACCTGTTTGGCCGACTCGCCAGCACGAAGGTTCAAGCTCGCTTGAAGGCCAAGCTCGCCTGACAGCCTGCACCTCGCCTGCGCGGACTAAGCTCGCCTAACAACTAGAAACCTGCCAGCATTGTTAGCTGCACACTTGGAGTATGGTAACAGTCACGTCAGTGGTCAAATCCCACGAATCAAGGGAGAAAGTATGGCGCTCCTCACCTAGCAAGAATAGGACGGCTGATAGGACCCCTTAAGTGGTCACATCCCACAGCTAGGACGGCTAGCTCCCTCACCCTTACTAGTGGTCAAATCCCACAAATCAAGGGGTGACCCATGCCATCCCTTGCCTATTTAAAGCCACTTTCAGCCAACGTGAAAGAGGTTGATTGGCTGTTGCTTGCTTAAGCTAGCTAATCTTCTAAAGGTTGAACCTTGGCTCATTTGCTAAAGGCTCCCTCATTTGAAGAGACTCGTCTGAACTCTCAGACTTAAGGCTCTTAGGCTCTTTGCAAGTTCTTGCATGGTAGATCTCTCCAAGCAGTTAGCTGTCAAGCATAAGCCTCCATTTGGCCTTAGTTAATCGAACTCACCCAATCAAGCTTCTACTGCGTACTGAAGCTCTCCTGTAACCTCGATCGAATCGTCCAAGGGAAGCAAACTCGGTGCGAGAACTAAGCGAGGGGTCCTATTGCTACCAAAGTCCCCATGTTAAACAAGGAGGGCATTCCCTCCGCTTCTGTTATAATTTCGATTCATTGGTTTGTAATAAGCTATTCTTATTAATACAAACAAAATTCTCATTTCGGGAGATCAAAATTTACACCTACAGAAGATGGCGACCATAGTGGGAGAAACCGTTCATTCAGATGAATTGGTGGTGGCGCAGTTCGATGAAGTTGTGGAAGGGACTATCATCGAGTCCCTCTTCATCGAGTTTGATCAAAGAAAGTATGAAGAATACTTGTCTTCGACTTCCTCTTGCAACAAAATATCACGCAAACACCGAAAGGTTGTGCATGTAAGTCAGCCCAAGCAAATCGAGAGCCTTACCCGAGTAATCGCTGGGGGTGTCATTCCCCCCAATGCGATTGATGCCAAGGACGAACGCCAAGTTCCCAATTCTAGCAAACTACGTCAATCAGGTGAGCCCACTTACTCAGGCGGGCTTCGCTCCATTGGCAGATTGCCTAAATCTAGCGAATTTAACAATTCAGGCAAAGTTCCCAATTGTGGCGAACTTCGCAAATCTGGCGAACTTAGTAGTTCAGACGGGCTTCATCAAGCTCATCTTTGCCCCAAGAGAAGACAAATTTGGATTCGTCTTTGCCCAAAGAGAAGACAAATCAGGATTCGTCTTTGCCCCAAGAGAAGACAAAGCAGGGTTCATCTTTACCCTAAGAGAAGACAAGCTTCTCTCTAAGACTCCAACGAGTATACGAGTATAAACTGTTTTCCAAAACTCTAACGGGTATACGAGTATAAACTGTTTCCCAAACATCCAATTGGTACATGAGGCTAAACTACTCCTTTCCTCCAACCGGTGCATGAGGCTAAACAGCTCCCTATCCTCTAACTGGAGCACGAGGCTAAACTGCTTCTTTCCTCCGACTAGTACACGATGCTAAACTGTTCCCTTTCCTCCAACCAGTGCACGAGGCTAAACTACTCCTTTCCTCCAACCGGTGCATGAGGCTAAACTGCTCCCTATCCTCTAACCGGTGCACGAGGTGAAACTGTCCCTATCTTCTAACCGAAGCACGAGGCTAAACTGCTCCTTTCCTCCGACTGGTACACGAGGCTAAACTGTTCCCTTTCCTCCAACCGGTGCACGAGGCTAAACTGCTCCTTTCCTCCAACCGGTGCATGAGGATAAACTGCTCCCTATCCTCTAACTGGTGCACGACGTGAAACTGCCCCTATCCTCCAACCGGAGCATGAGGCTAAACTACTCCTTTCCTCTGGCTGGTACACGAGGCTAAACTGTTCCTTTCCTCTAACCGGTGCATGAGGCTAAACTGCTCCCTATCCTCCAACCGGTGCACGAGGCTAAACTGCTCCTTTCCTCTGACTGGTACACGAGGTTAAACTCAAACAACTTACCATGCTAAGGGCAAGAGCATGGCTAGTCCAACTCAAACGGCAGTTGGTAAAGACAAATCAAGTCCGTTGATAGCTGAGGGTTTTCTAAAAATCCTAATTCAATCTCGCCGAGTTCGATTGGAAGGTGCCTCGCTCCATCTGAGCAGTGATCACTTTACAGGTCTTCATATCCAAAGTGTTCTAGACCCCATGTGGCCTGATTTAGGTCTGAAAACTTTGGAGGAGGTTCTGTAGGCAATAAAAATTACCTTTATCCATATCAGAGAAGTTCAGAACAAGACTGCTAAAACCTCACCCGAAAGAGCAAAAAGGGGGAAAACGCTGATATCTCTTAAATTATAAGGAATTTGGCAAAACAGAGGTGGCAAACCCCATTCGGAAGTTTGGTTGGCTCCGTCTCGTCGAGATAGTCGATTTTCATATATAATTCGTCGAATTCCGACTTACGGATTGAAAGTTATGGCCTATTCTTCGAAGCATGTTCAGTAGCTCGCCTAAAGGCTGAAGCTCACCTGTAAGGGCTGAAGCTCTCCTGCAAAGAAGTCCGTCTACAAGGATAGTGCTCGCCTAACAGCATTGAAGCTTGCCTGAATGAGATTCGCTTGCACAGCTCGCCTGTACAGCCTCGCCTGCACAGCCTTGCCTGCACATTGAACCAAGCTTGCCTGTAAAGGCTGAAGCTCGCCTGCAAGGAAGTCCGTCTACAAGGATAGAGCTCGCCTATCAGCATTGAAGCTCGCCTAAATGAGATTCGCCTGCACAGCTCGCCTACACAGCTTCGCCTTCACAGCCTCGCTTGCACATTGAACCAAGCTCACCTGAAGGCTTAAAGCTCGCCTGAAGACTGAAACTCACCTGCTTGACCCAGCCTCGCCTGAAGGCCTAGCTCGCCCGATAGCTCGAAGCTCGCCTGTTTGGCCGACTCGCCAACATGAAGGTTCGAGCTCACCTGAAGGCCAAGCTCGCCTGATAGCCTGCACCTCGCCTGCATGGACTAAGCTCGCCTAACAACTAGAAACCTACCAGCATTGTCAGCTGCCCACTTGGATTATGGTAACAGTCACGTCAGTGGTCAAATCCCACGAATCAAGGGAGAAAGCATGACGCTCCTCACCTAGCAAGAATAGGGCGGCTGACAGGACCCCCTAAGTGGTCACATCCCACAGCTAGGGCGGCTGGCTCCCTCACCCTACTAGTGGTTAAATCCTACAAATCAAGGGGTGACCCATGCCATCCCTTACCTATTTAAAGCCACTTTCAGCCAACGTGAAAGAGGTTGATTGGCTGTTGCTTGCTTAAGCTAGCTAATCTTCCAAAGGTTGAACATTGGCTCATTTGCTAAAGGCTCCCTCATTTGAAGAGACTCGTCTGAACTCTCAGACTTGAGGCTCTTAGGCTCTTTGCAAGTTCTTGCATGGTAGATCTCTCCAAGCAGTTAGCCGTCAAGCACAAGCCTTCGTTTAGCCTCAGTTAATTGAACTCACCCAATCAAGCTTCTACTGCGTACTGAAGCTCTCCTGCAACCTCGATCGAATCGTCCAAGGGAAGCAAACTCAGTGCGAGAACTGAGCGGGACATCCTATCGCTGCCAAAGTCCTCACGTTAAACAAGAAGGGAATTCCCTCCGCTTCTGTTGTAATTTCGATTCATTAGTTTGTAATAAGCTATTTTTATCAATACAAATGAAATCCCCATTTCGGGAGATCAAAATTTACACCTACAGTCCCTAGGGAAAAACTTATGCATATGTATGTAGAAAGTTGATAAGCACTTGCCTTTGAGGTTCGGGTAGCTCCGAGCCAATCAACACCTTTTTGGTTTTGTCGACGTCGAGCATTATTTCATCTAGTTCTTCAATATGGGTGGTTCGCTCCCTATCTTCATCCATCTATGACTCACTTGGGATATTTTAATTGGTAGGCTCTCTAAAATTCTCTTGCCCTTCAATCTTCATGGAGAGCATATAGCATGATCTGACTTCATGCTGATTGCTCCAAGCGATGCCGTCTCCTTCGAGGGTGGGGGAGCTTTATCATCTTGTGGTAGGTGGGGGGATCACTTGAAGGCCATTCAAGGAGTCCTCCCAATAATTATGCTGTAGGTCGAATTAACGTCTATCATAATGAATTGGACTTGGACTGTGGACTAGTGTGGGTAGTCACCAACAAATTTTGTTAGGATGATCACCCCTTCCCGCAAGACCGAATGCCCCAAGAAGCATAAAAGGGGGCTCAGACATGGCTGGAGCTTAGATTTATTTAATCTTAATTTGGTTGAAGACATCCATGAACAAAAACGATGGTGGAGCTGCATGCATCTACCACGATTCACTTGACTCCAAGTCCATTGATTTGGATGAAAATGACGGTAGGGTCATCATGGAGTGTCCTTACACCTTTAAAGTTAGCGGATGAAGGTTAGGGACTGAGTCACCTTAAGTTTCTTTTTACATAGGTTCACTACGAGGGTTCATCAAGCATACTTTTTCCTCATGTTATTTAATATTTCTCAAGTGGCTAGATTGCCACTGATGGTGCTGACAGTGCCTCTGTCGCCACCTTCTTTGGTTGGGGACTCTGTTGATTTGATTGGGGTGATCGTGATCTTCTTCTTTTTGATTTTTCTGGGTATGACCCTCATTGTTGCAACCATCATTGAACTTCTTGAGCAATCCCTGTTTGATAAGATCTTCGATATCCCTTTGTAGGATCGGTAGCCATGTGTGTCGTGATCATGGTCTCTGTGGTAGTGATAGTACTATTTGGTATCCCTCTTGTGGGGATCCGAGATCACATGAAAGTAGTGGGAGTTTTGATAAGATGTCCCTTCTGCTAGATTTGATGTTGGACTTGTAAAAGTGGGGCATTGAGGGGAGCAAAAGTGATTCACCTCGTCGTATCCCTTTGCTCATCCCTTCTCTTGTTCCTTCCATTATCCCTTCTATCAGATCACCCAGGCTGGTCACCATGTTACCAGGGTCGTCCACTTCCATTACCACTCAGGCTTGGAATATTCTGAAGTATTCTCTAAGAGTCTTGCCTGAGTTTTGTAATTTGTAGTAGAAGAGCGGATGGTTCCTTCTTCTTGGTGTCCTCTAAGAAATAGTGGACAAACTTTTGAGAGAGCTATTCATAATTTTGAATGGACTTCCTTTCTAGGGAGTTCCATTACATCTGAGTGCTACAACTAAGAGTGATAGTTAAGGCACTACATATGATCAGATCTGTCACATGCTGCATGCACATTAAATCGAAAAAGTTTTGCATATGCTAGGCTAGGTCTCCTTTGCCTTTATACTTCTCGATATGTGACATTTTGAACTTGTGATAGGGGGCATCCACAATATCATCAGAGAGGGATTGTTTCTCTGGTGATATCAGCCACCATGTTGAAAGTCTAGTCATAATTAGGGGCTAGGTCGCACATGTGTATCTCATCCCCAGTGACGTAGCCTAGGATTCATGATTAGGTTCCTCACTTGAGCTTTCGCAGGCAATGTCCCTCTATTGAGGGATCTACCGGGTATTCGCAACTAAGCAATCTTGGTAGCACAGCAATTGTGGAGTGGTCTCCATGACTCACTCTTCATCTCTCTACCAATAGGACCGCTCTCCTCACATCAGAGTGGAAAATGGCAAAGAGTTTTGAAGAAATAGGAGGTGGCCTAGGAGTTCGGTGAGCTGATGTTGGAATGACCGTGCTAACCTCTAGAGGATGCATCCAGCTAGTCTTGAGTGATGTCGCCATCACTGAAGGAATCTCTAGGAATATTCAAGTTAGGGATCTAAAAGTGGTTGTGATCAGCTCTTTTTTTAGAGAAGACAATGTGGCTCCACGTGGGTGCCGAACTATTTTTGTTAAAAAGTTAATCTCAAAATTGAGTAGGATCAGCCTTTTTTTCAGAGAAGACAATGTGGCTCCACGTGGGCGTCGAACTATTTTTGTTAAAAATTTAATCATAGAATTGAGTAGGAAGGAATTAGAGAGTCCTTGATCTTCTCTAATGTCTGATCAAATTAGGATAGGTAGATCCCTGCGCAAATAGCAAACATTAGATGCTCCAGAGGAGATTTCTTTTGGTATGTCCTGCGACGCTCAAGTTAGTGACTGATGGAATCAATGTGAAGAATAATAGATTATTGGGCTTTAGGTTTAGAGAGTTTAGACCTAAGAATGATGAAGATCTCTTATGTTTTATATGGGGGTATCGAGGGAAAATTGGTAACTTGACTCGACCGGTGGTAATGGTACCTCATTTACATTTTACCTTTGTCAATGATTGATTGGGTGATCTTGTGAGAGTCTCTCATACTACATTTAATGTGATAGCGATATAACAACGAGGTGTGGGCGTTGTTTGAAGAGTTATTATCATATCTGACCTGCATTTGATGCGATGATGACTGCATAGAGGAGTATGGACGATGCCTGAGAAGTCATCATCACGCCTGATTGTATATTAAATGTGGGTGCCTTCAATGAGGCAGTCGAACACCCACTTGACTTGTGACATGTGCTCTTTTGTGGGGTTCAAGCAAAGGACGCTTGCAGATCCAGATCGAGATTACTAAAAAGGTCGGATAATTTTGTGGATTGCGACTATACCGGGATGAGTCTCTGATCATATGACCAACCCTCTTGACACGTGGCTGATTCTTAGGAGTTCATTAAATTCATAATTTCTAGGGGATTATAGTTCTTAAATATAGAACCCACGTAATATATGCCATCGACACCCCAACGATGGAGAGAGCAAGGGCGGCTTACGTTTTTATTTCAAGGAAGAGCATACTCTTCAACCTTAGCTCCCTCAGCCACTAGAACGGCATCTACATGAGCAATAATAATCCAAATTGCCAAAGGCTTGGCAAAAATAATACCTCAAATATATCACTTGAGCAACCTCTACTCATTAAATACCCATTGCCTTCATTTTTCAACAAATATTTAAGCTTTAACCTAACAAGTATTTTACGCAAGAAATTGAAAGAAATAACTCTTATAATAAACATATGGTGCTCGTTGAATCCTTCCTTATACGGCAAAGGGCTTTCAACTCCATCACCTCCATTATTACACATTGACTTCATCGAATGCCAACCGTTTCATTAATTTGCTGCACTAATCATAAAAATCTGGACAATAGTGATGGGGCTTATTTATGATTAGGCTGGTCCCCTTGATGGTTAATGTCCTATCTTCATGAATTAGGCGAATGTGCGTGTATAAATTTAGCGAGCAATTTATGATCAATTTCTCAATATTGACCTCTTATGAGTTAGTAGTACAGTTGTTTGTCGAAAAAGTGCGATTGGAGCGGCACAAGGTTCCAATACGGTAATCATCTTATTTGTGTGTTTTTACTAATCAGGGATGATGATGCATATGCAAATACAGATATGATTCGGCAAGAAAAGACTACATTCCTGTACAATGGCGTAGCTAGGAATTAGAGTGCGCGCGTGTTTGGGGGGGGGGGGGGGGGGTGGGGGGTGGGGGGATTTGATTCTATTTTTTTAAATACTAAAACAAATTTGTCAATAATTACATTCGGTAATATCAATATTGTTTTAAGATAAAGAATTTGTTCTCAAATTTTCGCATAGAGAATCACTTGTTAATTTTTGCACAGACATATTGCTCAGTTCATTTTCCTTTCCGATGTAACCACTAGATTGATATTAAGTGTTTTTCAATATGCGTCCCATATCTTTCATATTTTGAATTAGTCCCTCAATTCATTGAAATTACTATTAGGTGCTTTAATTCTCAAGTTAATTTGATTAAATTACTAAAATTGTTAGTAGATCCCTAAATACTTAAGCTATTTTGAAATTAGTCCCTCTAAATAGGAGTAGACATATCAATTTTGAGCGATTATTTTAGAAAAAAATATGAGATTGGGGGACCTGATAGTCCATAACCAAAGATTTTGCTAGGTAATCTCTCATTTGCTACTTCTACTTTTGTCTAGAGTGACTAATTTCAAATATAATTTAAGAATTAGAGGACCTAATAACAATGTCAATGATTTGAGGGACTAATTTTAAATGTACTTTAGAATTGAAGGTGTTGTGCGCAGAGTCACGCCCACCGCCGCGGAAGCGATATCACCTGAGAGAGCCCTGGCTTTTGTTGTCACAAAAGCACAAGTCAACCTCTGTATTCTTGTTTCTCAAAGGAAACGAGAATAGATAATGAAATTCTTATTTCTCAAAGGAAACAAGAATTGAAAATGATATATTTCATCAAAGTAAAATATACACTCTTCCTCTCATCAGCTCTAAGACCGAATATTGAGGGAACCTACAAGCAATAGCCAACACCCAGAAAACAGTAAATACACGAGATTTACGTGGTTCGGCAAACTTGCCTACGTCCACGGGAGGGGTGAGGGGAGATTCTACTATAAGGAGAACACCGACGACTTGTACAATCCACAAGCTCGTCTCAAAGAAAAAAGATCTAATTTTTACCCAAAAGAAATTAATCTTTCTTTTGTAAATCCCTCTTTTTCTCTCCTCAAAATCTCTCTTTTTTCTCTCAACAACTGCTGCAATTTCTCAGCCGCCAAAAGAAACAAAAAACCCTCTGCCTTTTTGCGATTTTCCCACTGCTGACTTTTTCTCCAAGCCGCTGTTCCCGCAGCTTTTCTTTTTTCACCGCAGCTTTTCCCCACACAAAAAACCTAGAGATCATAGGTATTTATAGGAGATGATGCGGTTATTAAAATGAAACTTGGGCCTTGGCATTTACCCGCTGGACTCTTGGTACCCGCTGGATTTTTTGCCAGGCTGGGCACACGTTCACAATTCTTCACCTCGTACATCATTTGATAAACCTCAAATTTTGGACGAACACCAGAAGAACACCGCGAACTTCACCAGAGATCTGAAATCGGCCAAACCAGGCCAAACCAGCTGCGTCACTTTACCGTGACTGCCTATGTACCCTCCACCGGGATCAATTTAACCGTAGTTCAGGATTTGTTCTCCATATAGTCTTCACCTCACCACATCACCGCCCCGAAGGGCCATGCCCTCTCGGGCAAATCAACACGGGCTAATATGAAGCAAGTCCAAGCAATGCTTAAACTTGCTACCTGTCACCACCTTGGTCAACATGTCTGCTGGATTTTCATTTGTGTGCACCTTCATGAGAGAAATATCACCTTCCTCTATGACATCCCGCACAAAATGGTACCTGACATCGATATGCTTGGTACGAGCATGATGAACTTGATTCTTCACCAAGTGAATCACACTCTGACTGTCGCACCACAAGTTCACGTTATCCTACTCAATCCCCAAATCATCTAGAAGACCCCACAACCACAATGCTTCCTTCACTCCCTCCGTCATGGCCATGTACTCGGCCTCGGTAGTAGAAAGTGCCACTGTAGCCTGCAACATCGATCGCCAACTAACTAGAGCTCCATGTATCCTGAATACATAACCAGTAGCAGATCGCCGTCTATCTAGATCACCCGCATAATCAGAGTCAACAAACCCATCAATCTAACATGTATCTCCACCAAAACACAGACCCGTATTCGCGGTACCTTTCAAGTACCTTAGGACCCACTTCACAGCTTCCCAGTGTGCCTTTCCCGGATTCGTCATGAACCTGCTGACCACACTAACCGCTTGTGAAATATCTGGGCGTGTACACACCATTGCGTACATTAAGCTACCAACTGCACTAGCATAGGGAACGCGCTCCAGGTGCGTCTTCTCTTCCGCTGTAGTAGGAGATTGTTTACCTGAAAGCCTGAAGTGTGGAGCCAGTGGAGTTGCCACCGGCTTTGCACTTTGCATCCCGAACCTTGCGATCACCCGATCTATGTAGCCCTTCTGACTCAAGAACAATTGCCGATTCACTCGCTCTCTTCTAATCTCCATACCAAGTATTTTTCTAGCAGCGCCCATGTCCTTCATCTCGAACTCTTTACCAAGTTGAGATTTCAACCTATCTATCTCCACCCCGCTCTTAGAAGCAATAAGCATGTCATCCACATACAAAAGGAGATAGATATAATCACCTCCACGAAGTTTCCGAATGTAAACACAGCAATCGTAATCGCTTCGGGAAAATCCATGCTTCAGCATGAAGGAGTCAAATCGCTTGTACCACTGCCGAGAAGATTGCTTCAGTCCATAGAGTGACTTCCTCAAGCGACATACATGATGCTCCTTATCCTCAACCTTGTAACCCTCAGGTTGATGCATGTAGATCTCTTCATCCAAGTCTCCGTGCAAGAAGGCCGTTTTAACATCGAGCTGTTCCAGCTCAAGATTACCATGAGCAACAATACTCAATAGCACCCGAATAGAAGTGTGTTTCACCACCGGAGAAAAAATCTCATTGTAATCCATACCCTCTCTTTGTGCAAACCCTTTAGCCACTAGCCTCGCCTTGTACCTTGTGCCACCGAGCTCTGAAGGATCTTCCTTTCTCTTATACACCCACTTACAACCAATAGCTTTTCTTTCTACGGGCAATGGGACCACCTCCCATGCTTGGTTCTTCCGAAGAGATTCCATCTCCTCCTCCATCGCAGCCAACCAACTCTCACTATCTCTATCCCGAATAGCTTCCTTGAAGGAGACCGGCTCATCTTCTTCCACCGAGAGTGCGTATTCAACCAAATTAACCTACCCATAGTGCTTCAGGGGTTGATCAGCCCCCAGCTTCTGTACCTGCTTGTATGCTCGCTTTGGCCTAGTGGAAGCCAAAGTATCATCGAGCTGCTGTTGTTGTAGTGCATGTGTATTCTCCTACTGAACCTCCTCCTGCTCAAGATCATCATCTACCTGATTTCCCACTTGAACATGACTAGAACCTGGTTGGTCTTTAGGTTCTATCTCAATAACCTGGGACTTTGAAGTCCCAACAGTCCTAACACCATCATCCTTGGGCGCCCTAGCAATCATGGATTTCTCATCAAAGGTAACGTCCCTACTGATCACGAACTTCGAATCTTCTGTACACCAAAGGCGGTAGCCTTTTACGCCTTTTGCATACCCTAAGAATATCGCCTTCTTGGCCCTCGCATCAAGCTTTCCCTCGTTGACGTGATAATAGGCGGTACATCCGAAAATTCTGAGCCTCTCATAATCCGCATGTTCCCCTGACCACGCCCTATAGGGTGTATCACCATCCAATATCGAATGTGGAGAACGGTTCACAATGTAACATGCTGTGGCCACCGCTTCTGCCCACCATTCGTTGCCCAATCCAGCATAAGATCGCATACTCATTGCCTTCTCCCGCAATATTCGGTTCAGTCTCTCAGCGACCCCGTTCTGCTGTGGTGTTGACCTGACTGTCCAGTGTCGAACAATGCCCTCTTGATCACAGAACTTCTTGAAAGCACCATCTGTATACTCTGTACCGTTGTCAGATCTCAGTATCTTTAATTTCTTGCCTGTCCTGTTCTCAACCATTGCTTTCCACTTCTTGAATGTCTCGAATACCTCATTCTTATGCTTAAGAAAATAAATCCAAGCATACCTAGAATAATCGTCTATGAACGAGACAAAATACCTGGAACCACCCTTGGAAGTTGTCTGAGCCGGACCCCAAACATCCGTGTGCACATAATCTAGTATACCTCTGCTCTTGTGATTGCTTTTCAAGAATTGGACCCTGTGTGCCTTTTCATACACACAATCCTCACAAAAATCCATGCAAGGTTTCTTCAGATTCTTCAGCAAACCCTCCTTACCAAGCAGAACTAGACCCTTCTCTGACATGTGCCCAAGCCGCCTATGCCATAACCGTGTGTGCTCACATGGGTCTCCACCACTTCCTTCAGTTCTAACCGCTACATCTCCTGTCACCGTCGTACCCGAGAGAGTATATAGATTACCGTGACGAACACCCTTCATCACTGTTAGGGAACCTCGAACAACCTTCTTCACTCCGTTCTCTGTAACAATCTTGCAGCCACCGGAGTCCAGTGCACCCACTGAGATAAGATTCTTCCGCAAGTCGGGAACGTGCCGCACGTCCGTTAGGGTTCGAACCACTCCATCATGCATCTTGATCTTGATATCGCCTAGCCCTACTGTTTTACAAGCATGGTTGTTCCCCATCAATACGGTTCCACCATCAATGCTCCTGTAGGTAGTAAACCACTTCCTATTTGGACACATGTGGTAAGAGCAACCAGAATCAAGTATCCACTTCCCGGAGGTATCCTCGCCACCCGTGACGATATAGCATTCCTTATCGCTCCCTTCCTCCGAGGCGTAACTCGCCTCTTCCTTGCCTTCTCTTCTCTCGGTCTTGTTGTTGTTCTTTTTCCCACCTACTCTCTTGTTAGGACAGTCGACCTTAAAATGCCCAACTTCACCGCATTTGAAGCATGCTCTTCCCACAAGAGGTCTCGATTTAGATCTAGACTTTCCTCCCTTGCCTTTTCCTCGCTCATTGCTCCTTCCTCTAGCAAACAATCCCTGCGCTTGTTCTTTGTTACCACCAGTAGTCATGTCACTGGCTACAATCTTCCGAAGGTCATCCGCTAGAAGCGCCGTTCTAGTCTCATCCATCGTCAAATTGTCTCCCACAAGCATCAGTGTTTACACCAGGTTCTCATAAGACTTCGGCAGAGATAGAAGTAGTAGAAGCGCCTGATCCTCGTCTTCTACAGTCACATCGATGTCCTTCAAATCCGATATTATCCTATCAAACTTGTTGATGTATTCCCGGATTGATGAGCCCTCCTCCATCTTGCAAGTATACAATTTGGATTTCAAATAGATCCGGTTCGTTAGACTCTTCGTCATGAAGGTGCTTTCTAACTTCGACCACACGCCCGCAGCCGTTTCCTCTCCATCTACCAAGAAAGCTACATCCCTTTCAAGGCAAAGGATAATCGACGCCCGTGCTTCCAGATCCAGCTCTTCCCAATCCTCATCCGACATATCCTTGTGCTTCTTCTCTTTTCCCGTCAAAGCTTTGTGCAATTTCTGTGAAATCAAAGAGTTCTTCATCTGCATCCTCCAATAAGAAAAATCATTCTTCCCATTGAATTTTTCAATCTCGTATTTTCCCACTTTAACTGTTTTACTTGTTGACGCCATTCTCCGCTTGTATTAATAAATCCGCTTCTCTCAGGAAATTACCGAGCACCATCTCAAATCAGAAGCTACACCACTCCCAATCTGAATAACAGCTCTGATACCAATTGTTGGGCGCAGAGTCACACCCACCGCCGCGGAAGCGATATCACCTGAGAGAGAGCCCTGACTTTTGTTGTCACAAAAGCACAAGTCAACCTCTATATTCTTGTTTCTCAAAGGAAACGAGAATAGATAATGAAATTCTTATTTCTCAAAGGAAACAAGAATTGAAAATGATATATTTCATCAAAGTGAAATATACACTCTTCCTCTCATCAGCTCTAAGACCGAATATTGAGGGAACCTATAAGCAATAGCCAACACCCAGAAAACAGTAAATACACGAGATTTACGTGGTTTGGTAAACTTGCCTACGTCCACGGGAGGGGTGAGGGGAGATTCCACTATAAGGAGAACACCGACGACTTGTACAATCCACAAGCTCGTCTCAAAGAAAAAAGATCTAATTTTTACCCAAAAGAAATTAATCTTTCTTTTGTAAATCCCTCTTTTTCTCTCCTCAAAATCTCTCTTTTTTCTCTCAACAACTGCTGCAATTTCTCAGCCGCCAAAAGAAACAAAATACCCTCTGCCTTTTTGCGATTTTCCCACTGCTAACTTTTTCTCCAAGCCGCTGTTCCCGCAGCTTTTCTTTTTTCACCGCAGCTTTTCCCCACACAAAAAACCTAGAGATCATCGGTATTTATAGGAGATGATGCGGTTATTAAAATGAAACTTGGGCCTTGGCATTTACTCGCTGGACTCTTGGTACCCGCTGGATTTTTTGCCAGGCTGGGCACACGTTCACAGAAGGACATGACATCGGTTTCAATAATTTGAGTGACTAATTTCAAAGATTGAAAGATTTAAGGAACTAATACTAAAAACCCAATTTAAAAAATGGAGCACCCTATTGAGTTTTGCAGCAACAATTGGGGGGGTTGGGGCGGGGGAGAGGGAGGGGGCGGGGGAAGAGGGAGGGGGGCGTGGGCACGTGACCCCTCAACCCCACCTGGGTCCGCCTATGTTCATGTATACTAAAGTTGGAGTATTGACGTAGACTGGATGAGAGGAAATAGGTACATACACATCATATGTGAGGGGAACGCTGACCAGAAGTATGTGGATCATGCGATACAAGAACTACTTAAATCAAATAGAAATTTGCAAATCATAGGTCATCACTATATTCTACACATAGAAGTATACGATAAAGGCACATCAGAATGTATAAATCTAAGATCAAAATATTTTACATGTACAATTGACATGGATGTTTGTATATTTGTATCTATATCCGATAAAAATGACACAGTTAGCAGTCGCCATCTTACTTGAAGGTCATGGGTCCAAGTCGTGGAAACAACCTCTTGTGAAAACGCAAGGTAAGATTGCGATGATAGATCTAAAGTGGTCCGGCTCTTTCTCAGACCCCACACATGGTGGGAATTTCATACATCGACCTTCCTTTATCCAATAAAAAAATATAAAACGCCCAAAAGTAAGGTTACTCGTAAAAAAAAAAAAGAATTGCCAAGAGCTGAACTAATTCCAAAATAAATCAGGCTTTATCTACATGCAAGTGGCGATGTCAAGCTAACACCTTGAAAGAGAGATGCGTATATAATAAGCAAGTTCACCTCCTCTCAAACCAAATGCCAAAACAGCCAGCATCATACCGCATTAATTATAGTCTGTTGTAAACTTAGTTCGCAAATATCATCTCGTTCTCCTTCACACCGCTTTTGCTTGTGAAGATGATCTCTGAAACTGTCCAAAATGCCTCATGTGATCTCCATTCTCCACGTTCCCCGGCTTCCATCCTCCTTGTCTAGCTTCTGTATCTCTTTTGAAACTCTCCGACACTGTTTTATAAGTTGCTCATGCTACAGAAAATGTTATAGTATAAGATCATAATCCTCTACCCTCACCTATTTGGAGTTTTGGTCCAGTGCCAAGAACGTTGTGCAGGCCAGGTTCAAAACTTACTTGTCATGCATGAATTTATAAAGCAGATTAAAGAGGTAACAACGCATGGAGTTCAGGTTTGCAATTCATGAAAGGGCCCTCAAACTGCAGGAAACATGTTAGAGTATAAATTAATGTAACTTGGAAGAAGTATTACTCAATCTAATACAAATTATAAACCCCTTGAGATCTCCCAAAGATGAAAGACACAAGCACAATATAAGGAATTAAAAATAAAAAACAACTCTTGGACCTTCTTCCCTCGCTAAAATTCGATGAGAAGATCTTGTCATGCATCTATATCAATAATCTGGAAGAAGACTTTTAGATTTTGTGAGGCTTGCATATATCAATCAGTCATTTTTTTTATTGTGAAAATATACATAGTTGTTGGCAATTTTATCAGGAAGAGATCGACAGAATTTGCTTATGTAGGGAAATTAGCGGTGGTTTAGTTGTAAGATTTATATGAGGGTCTCTTAATCTTCTCTAATGGCTTATTGTCTTTCAGAGATCTGCAGAGTCGCAACATCCCTGCATAGAATAATAGAGGTTAAAGGCCCTAGAGATAGTTTCCTCCTGCGTGCCCTCCAATGCTCAAGTTGGTGACTAGTCTAATAATCTAAAGAGAAAAGTAGAATATAGTCTTTAGGGTTTTTTGTGCGTACATTGGAATAGTAAAGATGATGCTACTTATAGGAAGTTTAGGTAATTTGACTAACTAGTTGATCTGATGTTGTGTCGTCACTTTACACATGTTCGCAGCCGATTGGCCAGAGGTGAAAAGCGGTACCATCTCATTAAATGTGATGGTGACAGAATGGCAAAGCTACAAGAGTCCTTCGTGGAGTCATTATGATGCTAGCCGTAACATTAAATACAATGGCGCGACTAGGCGGTGAAGTTTAGGCGTTGAACTGTTTTGCATTAAATGCAAAAACTGTTGACAAGGCCACTTGTCATTCCTTATACTGAACTTCTCCTCTATTGAACCTGACTTGAAAGCCCCTTTCGCCTCGGCGTGAACTTAATCACGGATCTCGGCTTGAGGACACCTTTCGTCTTGGACCCGGGTCATATAGATGAGTCAGGTAGCTCGCAGCTTAGACTTGGGTCGAGTACGTCAATCAAGCGTTTTGCCCACTAAGTTCGCCAAGTGGTTAGTTTAAGGACATTGTAATTTTTGGGGTACAACAGAACTTAACCAAGGAAATCTAATACACATTAAAGAAAAATAAAAGAAGAAAAACAAAAGCCAATACAATGTGAGAGAATAAATAACTCTTAGAGCAACTTCAAAGAAGATTATTGAAATAATTAAGAACTATTTAAGCGACCAATTTCAACTATTTATTGCATATATTTGAAAGAAAATGCAATTAATTGGACAATCTAATGGTCAGGTATATACGAAAGAAGGAATTTTGAGAAAGAGGCTTGTTGTCTAGCATCACACCCTTGGTAAATTGATTTTTTCGCTCCTAGATAAATTCAGAAAATGTTTCCTTAATAAAACTGTTAATTAACTAGACTTGTACTTGCATTATGAAATGGTGTAACAAGAGAATCAACACTTTTAATCAGTCCTAGTTTAAAATATAGCCAGCATACTAGTTTCTACATATAGAATCGAAGAGCCAAAAGGAAGTTATTTGTGCCACAAATCCAAGGCCAATTTTGACGTTGAAGGTTGGTATATACACTGTATTTTGGCTAAACGACGTTGTAGCTTGGAGCTATTTGAAGATGAATACCTCATACCAGCTTATTTTATAAGATTTAGCATATTGCATCACATCCCATCCGGGAAGGTTTTTATTTTTGTACCTTTGCAGATTCTCGCATGTTTGTTTCTTGAATCCTCCAGCACTGGCATAAAGAAGGCAATGGCTTTTACGCAAATTACCCAAAACAGAACTGTAGGCCCCTGGACAAATGCATTTTTGCACACATGCATACCCCACCTATGGTTGATATTTTCTTTTATTTTGTAGAATTTTGTAAATTGATCAATTCAGCCTCAAAATAACTTGATATGAACCACAATGTCTGCTGTCTCCATAAGGCCATGACGTCTTTAGCATCTGAACTTAGCGGACTGCTTAGTAAATTTAACAGTACTCCCGGTGAAGTCAGAAGTTATAATATCTTTGTTTTTTGTATGAGAAATTAAAGAGGGTCTCATCTTCGCTAGCGCACCTGCAAACCATGACTCATAGAATTTGAATGTTGTTGAAATGGAGACAAAGCTTGGATTTAAGTTATCGATCGCCAAGCCATCTCATTGAGAACACGACAGACTGGGTTCGTGTGTGAGTTATTGGCAAAAACTCGATATCTAGACATCTAGTTTTACTTACATGACATATTTACCTATATATTTATTAAATTTACCTAAATATTAAGGAAATTGGGTCTCTTGTCAAATATTTTTGACCAATATCTAGTTTAGAGTCTTCGACATGGGACGCTATCCCAAGGGACTGGACATTCACTTAATACTAGCCCTGTTCATGAGAATACATCTAGAACTCTTCACTAACATACTTAGAGCCATAATATGACTCCCCTTGCTTGGATATACAATGTAATGCCTCTTGAATTCTACAAGTGGAATCCTATTAGCTGGAAGTAGAATAGATCTGAAACATTCGATATGTTAACACAAATATGTGTTATCTGACTGGTTGTTGACATATTTAGATTTCGGTAGCAGCATTTTGCAGGTATTTTATTTTCACTAAAGAAGCATGAAAGCAAATGGTGATCTCAGTGCCTAATATATGTTGCAGACTAATTTGATGTCCATGTAAGAGAGCAAACAAAAATCAGCGTCTAATACGATCAAAGATGAATTCAGCAAAAGTTATTGCTTTCACGTGTGTATTGTGTTTGTTGAAGTGATACTTACAGGGGGCATAATGATAAATTCATCGAGGATACTGGCATATTCTCCTCTTCTCACTCTCTTGTTTCCTTCAGAATTAAATTGTCTTTTCAAAATGTGGGGGGATTCAGCAGTTAAAGTTACTGACAGGGAAGAGAAAGAAAGAGAGAGGTCATCATGGACGGTTATAAACTCAAACTTGTGTAATTTAGTAGCCGTTGAAAAAATTGGATAAGGCTAAAACTCTCTCTCTCTCTTTCTCTCTCCTCCCTTTATATTCCAAAAACACACGCAGAGCAAAGGGGAACATAGGGTTCTGTTTTCTTTCCAAAGTGGGTACCTACTCATCTTTGTTTGTTGGCTCTCCATTATTTCTCGGGTTTTCTTCAAAGAGCATAATTAATTTCTCTTTCTCTTGGTCCTTTGCTCTCGTATCTTTTCTCCTTCTACTTCCTGAACTCAATCAGAGGCAAGTATGGAGCATGTTCTGCATTTCGTTTTCGGCATTTTCGGTATGTGATTTATTATAATTTTTCTCCTCCTATTTTCTTCATTGTGTTTGTTTGATTTTGCTAGAAGCTGATGATGATAATATGGATGTTGGTTCTTTGTGAATGAAATCTGTTGACAGGGAATGCTACTGCTCTCTTCCTCTTCTTGTCACCCATGTGAGTCTGTACACATGTCTTAAGCCAGTTCGTTCTTTTCTAATTCCTTTTGTTTTGTGAAAATTTAAATGTAGAGATAAAAATAAATTAATCATCAATTTAAAATCACGGGTTGGTGGCACAGTCGGCTGGCGCGTAGGTCTCATTGCTAATATGAGTCATCCTGAGGTCGATAGGTTCGAGGCTTTCCTACCCCAGCAAGACTTTTTCGCTCTCAATTGTGTTCATTGTTTAAATCCTTTTTTATCCACTCTCTGACTGTAAAGCAAAAATTTCCTTCACTTCAGTATTTAATTTTCTGAAACAAATTTCGAAACCATTCCCTTGACAAAAAAAAAAAAGGTTTATAGAGTTCAAATTGGAAAGTCTTTTAATTTATTTGTTCGTATTAGTTTTTTGAAGATCTAAAAATTTTATTGCCTCTTAGTACTCTCTCTCTCTCTCATATTCTCTTATGAAAATCTTTTTCCACTCTGTCACTTCAAACAGTTTTCCATTCACTTCGACATTGAATAAACTAAAAACTGTTTTGAAAAAGAAAAATGAGTTTTTATTGTTCAAATTCTAAATTCTTTCTAATTTGTGGTCTAATTTCTCACTTTATCTGTCAAAATAATTATAATTTCGGAGAAAAATTATTATCAGAAAAATTAGAATTTTTATTATTTTATTCCCCTGCTGATTGCGTCTCTATACCTCCCCTCACACAATAATTTCCTTCATCTCAATATTGATTTTCTGAAAATAAAAAAAAAATTGGGAAAGAAAATTATTTCCTGTAGCCTAAACTGAAAACTCTTTGAATTTGTTGGTCTACTACCTAACTTTATTCGTGCCAACTGAAAATTTTGAAATTAAGGTTTTATTGCTTTCTTCTGTTGTATCTAACTTTATGTCAAAATAATTAAAATTTTCGATAAAGTTTATTCAAAAAAATTCTGGTTTTCCCCTTTTTTATTCCGCTGCTGAGCGTAACGTGTATTTTGCAATCTTGCCTTTTTTCCATTATATATGGAGAAATTGAGGACAATTTGCAAAAATGGTCCTCCTTTCAGAGAAATAATTAGATGTTGGTAGGTACTCCCTCAAACGTGACACCGATTTATTTTCCTTGAGAAGAATTCCTTTGGTATTATCATGATTAATATTCCAATTAATGTTATCCCACAGAAAACATCATTTTTGTTATTCTAATGGTTATATGTTCCAATTTATCTTTCCAGATTAACTTTTCGAAGGATTATAAAGAACAGATCCACTGAAGAATTTTCAGGGGTCCCCTACAACATGACCATGCTCAACTGTCTCCTCTCTGCTTGGTAAAAGCTTTTGGCTTCCAGCTATGCAACTACCTTGTTCTCTGATATAATCCCACGTCTACATTTTATTACACCAGTATTTATTTTCTTTACGACATCATAGTTTCTTTGCATTTCTTTTCTCTCTCTAAACTATAACTGCACGCCAATAAATTGAAGGGCTAATTACAGAGAACCCCCCATGAACTTTTGCGGGTTGCAGTAACACCATAAACTGTTTTATTACCCTAAACCCCTTGAAATTTAGGAGTTATTGCATGTATCCCCCATAAACTGTTTTATTTAACTAAATCTTCCCGGAGAATTTATCTTTTAATCCTCATATTAGCACCATTAACTCTTACGTATTACTAGTAGTAAGCACATGATAAAAGAAGAAGAACTAAAAAAAAAATTAGTGAAATAAAACGGTTCATGCGAGTTATGCGCGGCAAGCCGGCAACTCCTAAAATTCAGGGGGTTTAGTGTATTAAAAAAAAAGTTGAGGGGTGCTCACCGCAACTCCCCAAAAGTTTATGGGGTTTCCTATAATTAACTCTAGATAATTGAAATTTGATATTAATATGCACTTGCGATAAAAACCGATAATACGGGGAAGAAATTATAATACGTAAGCGAGAATTGCTTCAACGTACCGACTGTTCAGAGAAGGTAAAAACCGAATGTTTTTCATGGGACTGGGTATAATGATCGAGCTAGCCTAATTGTGAGTATTTGATATTTTTTTAAGGTACGGGCTTCCATTTGTTTCGCCAAATAACCTCCTAGTATCGACAATCAATGGCACCGGTGCCCTGATTGAGGCGACGTATGTGCTGATATTTCTGATATTTGCGCCGAAGAAAGTGAGGGCAAAAATGATGGGACTCCTCGCTCTGGTGATCTCTCTGTTCGCTTCAGTAGCACTTATATCAGTGTTTGCTCTTCATGGCCAAACAAGGAAGCTCTTCTGCGGATTTGCAGCTACAATCTTCTCTATTTGCATGTATGCGTCTCCATTATCTATCATGGTAAGGAGCTCTTCCCTTCACTATTAATTAACATGGACATAAGCTTCAGTTTGGTTCCGTACTGTGATCCACCATTTAATTCATTAATTAGTAACAATACACAGTACAAATTGGAGTAATTTGATTAATTTGGTAGAGAGGCGGGTGCCTTTGGGAACGCGGACATAGGTGGTGCATGGCTGTCGTCAGCTCGGGCCGTAGTTCTTAATTAATTCAACTTCTTTAGAAAACAAAGTTTCTTATCAATGATTACAGTGTTCTCATCAATAAGTACAGTAGCGAAAAGAGTGATTGAGACCTCCATAGAAGCCAGGTTTATTTATGAATCATAAATGGTGTTTGCACCGGATTAATCTAGGCTAAATGGCACTTAAATACCTTACAGTTTCACACTATTAGCACTTATATACCCTCAGTTGTATTTCGTAGCATTTATATACCATGAGTTGGTCAAAATTGGCAAATTGATGCCCTACGTTTTGTAAACGTGACAATTTTTAAAATAGAATTATGATGCATTTAAAATTAGAATTTTTTTTTGATCAAAACACAAGGGTTAATCCATGTTCATTAAAAAAAGTATCAAAGTATCATGAAATTACAAAATCAAGGACACGAACTGTGTCTCAATGTTGAAGGATAGAATATAGAATTTATACTAATAGTGATGTATAACCTTCTTCTTACAAAGATCCATGAAGATGAAGAGAGAGCCTTGCTGTCATTCATCGTTGACATACATTTAAGCAAGAACCAAATCCAGCTATACATATACTTAGCAGAAATTAAACTTTCTATAGTCAACAAAGAAAGATAAGAAAGTGTTGAATATTGAAAGATATACAAAAACAATCCAAAAGCATAACTAAAGGAGATTGCAACATTGTCTTCAAACACTTGCTCATGATATTGGATGATCATTCAACCTCGTAGATAAGTGTCTTGCAGTCAGTCCTCTCTTCCAGCACCTGACCAATCAAACAACCCAAATATAATCTGATTAATAATCGCCTTATAAGAGAAAAGTTAATATGTTCAAACAGAATTTTGTTTCTAGTGATCCATAGGTTCCAGCAAACACTTGAGAAAAAAGCACGCCAAACATATCCTTTACTAATCTGATTAATAATCGCCTTATAAGAGAAGTTAATATGTTCAAACAGAACTTTGTTTCTAGTGATCCATAGGTTCCAACAAACACTTGAGAAAAAAGCACGCCAAACTTATCCTTTACTTCCACAAACTTCTCAACAGATTGTAGCAAATCTTCAAAAGAGGTTGGCCATGGAAATGGGAGATAGTATTCTTTAAAGTGATTCCATACAAGATTAGAGATAGAACAAGAGAAAAACAGATGGGCTCTAGTTTAATAAATATTAGAATTTGGGTTGGTTTAATAGTAATTTAATAAATATTGGTGGTTAGAAAGCTCCAAAATTAACAAATGAATGTTATATGTTATATAGGAATTTTCGAATAAAAATTTTCACGTTTGCAAAATATAAGTTATTAAATTGCCAATTTTGACCAACTAAGGGTATATAAATGCTACAAACTATAATTGAGGGTATATAAGTGCTAAAGAAGTAAAACTATAAGGTATTTAAGTGCTATGTAACTTCTTTAGGAAACAAAGTTATTATCAATGATTCCGGTGTTCTCATCAATAAGTTCAGTATCGAAAAGAGTGATTGAGAGCTCCACAAAAGCCAAGTTTATTTATGAATCGTAAATGGTGTTTGCACTGGATTAATTTATCTAAACCTAGTTTAAGACTCATCTAGCCCTTAGAGGTGAGTTTGAAGACATTGTTCAAAGAGAGGAGGGGAAGGATTGGGAAGGTTAAGATGTTAACCCTCCAAAAGTTGTGTTTATTTTGAAATTTTTAAAACAAGCAAATTCACTCACTTTCCTAAACCTCCTAGAGTGGACGGATTGGGAGAAGAGGGAGAGAGTTTAAATGGAAATTTTCCACTACTCCAAAATTGTCCTTAAAGTAAAAAAAAAAGAACATTACATGTACAATTTCTTCAAAAGGGTATATTAGTCATGAGGGTTTAATTAAGAGGGTGTTAGTCAACTGGAATATTTTTTATAGACGTGGAACAATTTTTAGTATAAGATAATTTTTTGAAGTGGGATATTTTAGTTGGGATAATCGAGAGTAACTTTTTAAAACGAGATATATATTGGGACAATTATTAGTATAATTAAAGATAATTTTTAATAATCAATAAGCATATAAGTCATGCATTTTGATGATAAGACTACTATTTATATATTTTAAAACTTACTAATAATAATAATAATAATTTATTTTAGTGTTAATTAATCTTGAAGAACTATTGGA
The DNA here is from genome assembly GCA_022839385.1 of Asparagus kiusianus. NCBI lineage: Eukaryota > Viridiplantae > Streptophyta > Magnoliopsida > Asparagales > Asparagaceae > Asparagus > Asparagus kiusianus. The sequence goes on along the minus strand of BQKN01066714.1, from coordinate 28,933 downwards.
TAGACTATAAGATACTATTATTATAATAATTTGTAACATTTTGATTTTTTCGGAATCATTATTATGATACAAATTAAAAACAAAGTTTTTTCTTTTTTTTCCTTTCTTTTTTGACATGCTAGACATCATTCTGTTATCTCTTAATTTTAAGTAATTTTTAACAAAAGAAGAATGTTATAATTTTTAAAATTAAAAAATTATACCATTTTGATATTTAATATAAAAAATACAAAAATGTTAAATAGAAAGGTAAGAAGAGATGTGATCTAATATTGTTGTGTAGTTTGAAGATGATGAGGAAATGAAATATGAAAAATAAAAAAGCAAATAAGAAAGTTCTAGTTTTTTACCATTTACTTCTAGGTTAAAACTTAGGACAATTTGGTAGCCTAGAACACTCTCTTTTCTATATGAAATTGACAAAAGCTGGATAACTTTTTACTACTATCCTAATTCTACTTTTTATCAAGTTCTAGTTGACTAACACTGTATAATTTTATCTTAGTACTAGTTCTACTTGACTAACACTATAAAAATTTATTCTACAAATTATCCTAGTTCTAATTTTGAGTTCTACTTGACTAAGCCCCCTAGACAAACACAAATTGGAGTGTACCCTCTCTTCCCCTCCTTCTCTACCCAAACACGATTTTTTCTATTTTGTTCCGTCCCGTATCATCCCCTTCCCTTGGGTTTAGTTGAACCATTCCTCTCCCCTGCCATTATTTGTATCCAAACCGCTGTCAGTTTCTCCTTAAAAAATCTTTTACATATTTGGATTTGTTAAATAAAAATGCGAAGTACCTTTCTGATTGTTGCCTATGAATCTACTAATACCCGCCACTTAGGGTAAAGTGCAGATAACCGCACACATATTCAGCAGTACTTAACACCTCTCAGAACCTTTTTCTTCAGGAAAGAGAAGGACCAGTCCTCCACTCCAATCTAAAATATTTAGCATTTTCAATTATTTGAGTTACAGATTTATGTATTCCTTTTAATGAAAAATACAGTAAATTGCCTTCCTAAAATTTTGAACTTATACTTCTTTTCCACTATTTACAGAGGCTGGTAGTCCAAACAAAAAGTGTGGAATACATGCCATTCCTTCTTTCCTTATTTGTATTCCTGTGCGGAACTTCATGGTTCATCTATGGACTCCTTGGACACGATCCATTCATCTCGGTAACTTATTTGATCTTTCTTGTTTACAAATTTGGGTTATTTGCAGATAGACCTCTGTAGTATGTAATTACTACGTAGCTCTCTAGTTTTATTGTTACATATAGACCCCACGAAGTGATTTTTTGGCTCCTTTATCCTTAGGTGGTCTACTTGTCAAAAACAATGTTCTCCCTCTTTCAGGGTAAATTAGTAATAAAAAAAGGGAAAATTGATTCTCGCCCCCAATTTTCTTACAAGTGTTTCACCCACCCCAAGATTTTTTCAATGCTCTCAAAACCCCAAAAAGTAAACTCATTATTCTCTGAGCCCCCAAAACACAAAACCCAAGAGTGAAGACCATAGTACACTTTCTCGCTCTCTCCTTCTCTCAGTTTCTCTCTCTTGGCTTTCTCTCTCATCAAATCAATGGAGAATACTAAAAGGGAATCTTGTAGGGATCAGAAGCCCCCATCTCCTTCAACCTCGCCCAACAGCAGCTCGACAAGCAGCACGAGCTCCAACAATGGAGCTCAACCATTAACATCCCTCCCTCCTCTAACTCCCAAATCAAACCCTAACCCAAACCCTAATCCGTACCAAACGACCTTCATCCAAGCCGACACACAATCCTTCAAACAAGTCGTCCAAATGCTCACAGGAACCGTAGAGACCACTGCCAAGACCTACTGTTCCAGTTTTGTCTATGCTCCCCCAAAACACCCCATCCCTTCAGTCTCGAAATCAAACAAGAAGCCAGCTTGCAATCTCTACGAGCGACGGAGCAGCATGAAGAACCTCAAGATGATCAGCCCCTTGATCCCCTCTGCCGCCGCCTTCACTACTCGCCGGCAGCCGAAGATTCTGTCTCCGAGCATCCTCGATTTCCCCAAGCATATGCTGAGTCCTGTCACTCCTTTAAGCCCTGATCCTTTTAATAGATCGCCAGTGAGGTCGAATTTTGGGATCTCGGTCTCACCGGAGAATCGAGCCATCGCTGAGAAAGGGTATTATTTGCACCCATCGCCGAGGTAGGCGGCGTCGAGAGACGCTGAACCACCCAAGCTTCTGCCTCTATTTCCGAGATACGTTCAACCGTCCAAGTTTATTTTGACAATTTAATGTTTGGAATGCAAAAAGGTTAACCTATAATTTATGGTCAAATTTTGACATTTTCTGCTCAGAATTGAGCTTCACGATTTTAAAGGTTGTTGTGAAGGATATGCATTGCTTGTGAATGTGTTACGGGTTGGTTGTTAACGTTACGAGTTGGTTGTAAAAGTTACGGGTTTATTGTTAAGGTTATGTGTTTGTTGAAGGTTACGTATTGGTTGTGAATATTACAGGTTGATTGTGAAGGTTACGGGTTGATTTTTAAGGTTACGGGTTGGTTGTGAATGTTACAGGTTGATTGTTAATGTTATGGGTTGATTGTGAAGGTTACTTCACAATCCATACGTAACCTTCACAATCAACCTGTAACCTTCACAACCAACACATAACCTTAACAATTAACCCGTACCCTTCACAACGAACCGTAGCCTTCACAACCAACGCATAACCTTCACAACTAATGCGTATCCTTCACAACCAACTCGTAACACCTTCACAACAAACTCATATCCTTCAAAACCACCCTGTAACCTTCAAAACCAACACGTAACATTCCTTTACTACCAACTCATGGGCTTAACAATAAACTTATTACAGTGAAATAACAAGAATATATAAATTTACATACTCTAATTTAATTTCGAGTCATCGACTTAAAAAAATTACAACAATATCCTCGATAAGGGTTGATTGTGAATGTTAACTTTACAATCAACGCATAACATTCACAACCAACGTTTATCCTTAACAACAAACACATAACCTTCACAACCAATCCGTAACCTTAACAACCAACCTATAACCTTCACAACCAACGTATATCATTCACAACCAACCCGTAAGCTTCACAACCAACTCGTATCATTCACAACGAACTCGTAGCCTTCACAACTAACATGTAGCCTTCACAACTAACCCGTAACACTTTCACAACCAAGGCGTATCCTTTACAACCAACTCGTAACATTCAAAAACAACATGTAACATTCATTCACCACCAACTCATAAGCTTAACAATAAACTTATTACAGTGAAATAACTAGAATATATAAATTTACATACTCTAATTTAATCTGAAGTCATCGATTTCAAAAAAATTACAAAAATATGTAAACTTAAGGGGGTTGGCGACGCAACTCGTCATCACGTCTTGATGATCGGAGTTTCTTCGCCTCATAAATGAACATCGGGAAAGTTTCACCGTCGATGTCGACGCCGTTGAAAAAGTTTGGAGGGAACTAGAATTTTCCCCCCAAAACCCATTTGAAATCATCACAGTAACATCATGAAAAGAGAGAGAGAGAGAAATGATATTATGGTCTTCACATGTTTAAAACTCTTGGGTTTTGTACTTTTGGGGCTCAAGGAATAATGAGTTTACTTTTGGGGGTTTTGGAAGCATTGAAAAAGTCTTGAAAGGGGAGTGGAATAGATGTTAGGAAATTGGGGGCAAGATACAATTTCTTCAATGGTGGGGGTCTACCTGCAACAATAAAACTAGAGAAGCAGTGAGTTCAAAACAGAGATGCTACAGGGACCTCGTAAGCAGAAACCCTGAAACAGCATTCAACAGGACCATGTGAGAAGCTCGTTAATTTTAATGTACATAATTCAGGTACCTAATGGCTGCGGGAGTGCACTAGGAGCAATGCAGCTCATCTTGTATGCGATATACAGGAACCATAAAAAGGAAGGGACCAATGGTGTGGCTAATACTGGATATTCTATGGAGATGGACGATGTGAAACCTGCACAAAAGTATGAGAGTAATGGAGAACAAGTATAGATACTATCGTCTATCTACTCCCCCCCACTTTTTTTTTTGTATTCTATGTTTCTTTTAGCTTGTGCCTTGTTGAAATTGACAGCTAGAGAGCAATGTTCAGTAGCTGTCAGTTACCTCTTTTGCTTTTGGGTGAGGATTTAAGAGTGACGGTCCTCCTTTTACAAAATTCCCTGGAGACTATCTATTGACTGAATATGCAATTCTGTGTCTCTACACATTTTCATGTTGAATTCTGATTTTTATTTTCCTTTTCTCCTGGTTCTTGGCTTTGAAGGCATCTCATATGGGTTTGCAGCATGTTTACTGTATTTTTTATAACATTGTAGCCATGCAAGGCTAAATCGTGGAAGGGAAAATAACCTTTGTTTGAGTACTCAGAGCAGCATACTTAAAACTAAAAGGAAGATTAGCTATACACCAAAGAGTCTGCTGCAGAGAAATCAGGTTTTAAACATAGACTAGGCACAAACTAATCGATTAGATTAAACTGTTAGATATTGACCCCAGGTTTCCATTTAGGTCTGTTATCCTTTCTAAATTTTCTCTTATGTGGGACTAAATTCACACATGAACCACTATCTTTGACATTGACTCCCCTAGATCAAAAGTTGTGTGGCTAAAATTAAAGCTGCGAAACTATTTCCAGACCCAAGATTGGAGCCTTCAAATGACCTGCTTCAAACTACTATTTAGAGAAGTTTCATGGGATGTAGATTAATTCGGTTATAAAGGAAACTTCCTCATGGCTCATCTGGACCGACCCTATGAAGCCAGGGGGACTTCCCTCTTTCCACAATCTACCCCACCAATACTAGTAGAAAAACGAGCAATCTAGATGAAAATTTCCATCTAGATTGCTCCAATTCCCATCTAGATTGGTTCACCTAAACGGAATTCCGTCTAGTTTGCTCCGTCTAGAATATTTCCGTCTAGATTGGAATAAACTAGACCGAATTCCGTCTAGTTTGCTAACCTAGACGGAATACAACCTAGACAGAAGTAAGAAATCCGTCTAGGTTGAAACCTAGACGGAAATCCGTCTAGGTTGGCAAACTAGACGGAATTCCGTCTAGTTTGCCAACCTAGACGGATTGCTACAGTAGCAATCTAGATGGAATTCCGTCTAGATTGCTCTGCTACAGTGTTTTTTTTTGGCAAAATCTACGTTGCACGCTATATAATATAACATGTTCATAATATTGCACAACACCAAATCATATTCATATCCAACACAATCAATCTAATTATATTTTAATATCAAATATAATTATATTCAAAAAATACATTCACCAAAATACTAGAAAGATACATAATTTTTTTACATAGATTATAAAGAATACAATTGTTTACATAACTTGATGAACTTCGCATAATTTATAGAATCCAATTGCATTTACTCCTCCAAATTGTTGAAGCATCATGTTTCTTCCTCCTTGATCCTACATTATACAAAATTCAACATCAATTAGTCCATGCCATGAAATACACTTAGAAAGCATTAACTTTGTAGAAGAACTAATAAGGAAATCAAAATATAACCCAAGGCTATAGAAAGAGCATGCATTATTGATTGGCTAGAGAAGACAATATCTTATAGTGGAAAAATGGAGAAAATTATTAGAACTTACAGGATTCAAATTTAAGAATTAATAGACAAAAATGTATTATATGAAACTTGTATGTTATATAAGCTAGACTGAATAAGTAAAAGCTAGGAACTAACTCCCCACTTTGTGCTTGTATAGTAAAAGTGAATAATGGACAATGCAACGTCAATTTGGTTAACTTGAAAACACTCAACATACCGGAGATGACAAGTGTAATTAAAATTGTTATGTGCACAATGTATTGATATACTAAAAATTTCCATCATTTGTATCATTGCTCTACCAATCATAGTTGCATCTGCATCTGTGCGTATTTAGGCATTGTGTGCGTGTTGCTAATATACATTCCATACCAACATCCAGCTTTTTCCAAGTTCTTAATATCTTTGTATCATATCGTACATGTATATTTTGTAAAAAGATTGCCACATAAGATTCTAAAATGCATTAGACACACACCAAATGAAAGAGCATAGAATCTTACCGAAACTAGGTTTTCATAGACACCAAGGTCATATGGATGTCTATAAATATTTCCAACTTTTTCTGCCAACCACATGGCCCTCACTCCTTCATGATACCGCAGAACACATCAGCACCTTGTGAGGAATAGAGATATATTAGGTCATAGGAAACAAACTACTCACAGAATTTTCAGACCTCTATAGTTGTCTTATTATGCAAGATCAGATAGATATGCCAACCCAAAAGAACACTTAACGCCAATGTAAGGGGAATAAGCAAAACACCACAAATAATCTGTCAAGTTAATCACTGATGTTAAAAAGTGGCAAAGCAATGTGAGGCATGAGGCATTAAAAGTTGCTTACATATGATGTCCTAAAAGAGCCTCCATTCTGCCGTTGATCCTTGTGCATATCATGAACAACACTGCCAAAGAGAAGAACCTGAAAAGGAGATAATTAGCCCACCTATCAATGTAACAATCATCTACATGAGTAATTAAAGGGGAAATGTGAATACAACCATAGAGTGAATGCAGACAATCACAGCATACAACACAAAAACTAAGAAAACTTTGT
>BQKN01066714.1:0-22213 GCA_022839385.1 Asparagus kiusianus | reverse complement strand
GTAATTTGCATGCCCAACACAATTATTTATCCAGATATAGTGATGGTCCTGCAGGCATTACAAGGTAATGTTAGAAAGCGACAAAAGGTTTATTAATCAACAAGACAACTGAGACATGATACATACCATCCTCAGAACACACCTTTTGCAAACACGACAATGGTGCGCACGGGGAGGTTTATAATGAGAGCACTTTTGACAATATCTCAAGTCTCCACCCTGCAATGCAATTAAACCCAAGACGGTTAAATAAGAGTACTCTGGGTAAAATGCTTTCAGGATATTGACCTGAACTAAGCAAACAAATACAACAATTAAATTGACACTAGATGACCAAACTTCTCACTGATTATGCATTTTAGTCAAGTTGCCTAACTCAAAGTTTAGTTCTTAACAAACCCTCACATAAGACGTTGCGCATCAAGATTCTAATTTTACAAAGCACATAGCATTACTCTGCAAGTGGCTCCTCACATCATCAGATCATACTTTGAAGAAGCTCGCAGAATATAATAAAACTAGATATGAATACTAATAATGGTTAAATCTGCAAGTTGGAGATATAGGTCATCTATTAATTCTACCAAGTACACCAATGACTGTCATTCCATTCTAAAGGCCAATATAATCATGGTATTTCTAATACAGTATCCTCAGGCAGTTCCATGCAAGAAAATTTAACATAACTAGGAAGTTGCAATAAAGTAACGACTGAATGATTCAATCTAAAAGAGAGAACAAAACATGATAAAGAACTATATTAACAATTACAATGCACAACAACACTATCATTCAAGAAAATTTGTACCAACTGAATGATTCAATCTAAAATACATAGAACATCAATATGCTAATCAACATTTCCAAGTCATCAAATATGATCAGTTAGAACTAATTTAATTAACAATTATAAGTGAGATATAAAATAAGTTTACTCATATAGAAGCCAATCACCCAAAATTTTAGACCTCAGAAGTTAGAAATTGAGAACAATTAAATGATATATTCTTTCAAACAAATTAAACTAAGAGAGAGATATTGTCATGAGAATAAAAATAGCAAAATAATTTCATTAAGCAAATAACAAAATAAAAAGGATAAATCTTACGGCCACGGCCAGCGGGTTCATGTCGCACGCCGCGGCCAGCGGGTTCTCGGCCACGGAGGTGACGGAGATCAGCGTGGCCCCCTTGGTGCGGGCACAGGGAAAGAGGATGAGGAGCTCGTCGGAGGAGCCGGACTTGGAGATGAGGACGAGGAGGTCTCCGGGGAAGAGGGCGCCTATGTCACCGTGGAGAGCGTCGACGGGGGGAGGAAAGAGGAGCGGGAGAGGCCGAGGGAGGCGAGGGTTTGGGAGAGCCGGACTTGCCGACGCCGGTGAAGAAGGCGGCGGAGGGGGAGGCGGAGAGGACGGACTGGGCCTGGCCAAGGACCTGCTGCTGTGATTTGAAGAGCAGGGAGATCTCGTCCGGCTTGATTTGGGCTGGGGCTGGAGAGGCCGAGGTGGAAGGCGGAGGGGGGATGAGGTGGCGGCGTAGAGATGAGAGAGATAGAGATTTGGGGGTTTGTAGAGAGAGAGAGAGGGTTTGGCCAGTTTGGGGGATTTTAGACGGTGAGGGGAGAAAATAGAGATGAGGGCAATGAAAAAATAGGCGGGGAAATGAAAAAAAAGAGGGGGAGCCGCTAATTTTTTTAGGCAACCTAGACGGAATTTCCGTCTAGGTTGCATCAATCTAGACGGAATTTCCGTCTAGATTGAGTGTTTATTTAAGAAAATAAAAGACCGTCTAGTTTGTCAATCTAGACGGAAATTTCCGTCTAGATTGACTCAAACTAGACGGAACAAACTAGACGGAATGTTTTCCGTCTAGTTTGCCCCAAACTAGACGGAAAAAAATTCCGTCTAGTTTGTTTCGTCTAGTTTGTCCATTTTTCTACTAGTGCAATTTAGTATAAGAAGAGGTAACCTTGATCAGAAAACCTTAAGTCTAATTTCATATTCATTTTTATCAGATTTCCATATTCTTCTCTAAGCCACTAGCTTCAACATCAGAGGATCATTAGGTCGTCAAGCCTCGGTGCTTTCTCACTGTTTATTAGTGGTTTTAATGAGGAGAGCTCAACTTGTTCAACGATCAGCAGAAGAACCAAAGGAGCCTCTACAACAACCTTAACTCCATTGAACACTCCTCAACTGTTTTCAACCTGAAACACATCCCAAGCCAAGATCTTGCTTTCTAGGGATAATAACCTTGTTCAGACCAAATGTGAGCAACTCCCATTATCTTCATGCATCAAGCCTTCATTTATATCTATATCTTGATTCACCGCGCTCATCCTTTGCAAATCACTACTTGAGTCTGTTGGGGAAATTTTAGACTCCCTGACTTCTACGATCTCTGCAACTCAAAAAATAACAATCCACAAGATAGAAACATCACGATTAAGAATAAGAACAAAAAGATTTAACATGATTCGGTTGATCAACTTCGACCTACATCCATGGGGTAACAATACAAAAATTTCTCTATGTTTTAGGGAGAACTACAAGAGGAAACCACTCAATTCTCGTCTCTCAATCTCTCAACATCACATATATAATCAGCTTCATATTCTCCTAAAAGTTCTTTCGTTATAATATTTCAAAAGGATAAAGACTGTAAAACATCTCCTAATCCTACTGTTGTAGGACAGACGACGAAACCCTCACCAATGTTGTAATCTTCTGCACAAACAAAGACAATGAAACCTTTGTCTCTCGCACACTATTCTTGAATCAGGTTTACACCATCTGCTGACCTAGATTATGAGAATAGTTACTCTCTTATTTTCTCCTTGGTCCTTTCTCTAATAATAGAAGAATATATATAGAGAAACTAAAACCCTATCTCTAGTCTAACTTCCTAATTAGAATATGATACAAACTCCTAATCATGATGAGACCAATCTCCTAATCATGATAGACCTTTAACCCTATCTAATTCTCATGAAGTTCTACAAATAATCAAAGGCACAATCTCTGCAATCTTCATATTGGATTTGATTTCTAAACTACCTTGAAGATATACTATTTCTATATTGAAACATTGCCAATCTAGCGTCATCTATTCCTTTTGCACTTCGACTGAAGTGCCCACACTCCTAATCGAAATACCACTACAACCTGGATGCCCCACAGTTCTCTATGTCATATGCCTTACCGTGGTGCCTCCACCTCTCTTATGCGCACAAAGAGATCTTCACTATAGCACCATCAAAAGCAAATAGAACATGCTTCTCCTTTAACTTGATCTTGACAACACCCCCCTCTCGGTTGCTATCCTCACGTTCCATCAGCATAGCTCGCCTCAAACCATATTAGTACACTTTTCCTACTCTACATAAGAGCCTGATGCTATTATCTTCTCCTTGCTTGGCTTGGAGTGAACATGATTGCCCATTGTCCTACATCTCCCTACAAGTCTAATGTTGTCATCTCTTCTATGTGTGTCACTCACACATGCTCGCTTGCAACCTCCACCTAATCTGGCACTATCCTCCTCGAGGCTACACACCGACTACCTCATGCTCATGTAATGACTCTGAATAATTGCATGCTAACAACTTTACGGCTAAAATCACGTCTGATTCTCTTCACTAGTCTCATCAGTCACATACTCGTCTAATTCTATCTGCCATCAAATATGTCTCGCCACCATCATGTTAGAACTTTCCTATAGCTTCTAACTAATTCGAGCATAATTTAGAAAATCAAAGCCTTCCATCGTGTTTAGAGCACTCCGAAACTAGGAATCAACTCCTAGATTGTTAAAATCCACCTCTAATTCGCTGATCTGCAGACAATTAATCCAAACCGTTCGATCTGGATCTAGAGCAACAAACACGTAAACTCCACATCAGATCCTATGAGTCTTTAGTATTACATGTGACTTATTCTCGATGCAATTCCTTCATGCATAAATCACTATTCATGTGGATCCCATGCTGCAGTGACTCTTCTTTATTTTTCTTTTATTTTAAAAATCACAAACTTTCTCTTTATGCTTTTTTCACAAGGACCCCATCTCATGTGTACAAGTTTACCGTCATATGAAGATTAATCCTTCTCCTGCATGCTTGAGGAAGCCGAAAAAGAAAACCTTTCACGACCTGTTCACTGCTGCTCCGATGTTGTTCGCTGGGATTTCCTCAATAGCCATGCCTATGCTAGCCGTCCTCCACCATTGGCTGGCCACGCCTACGCTAGTCGTCCTCCATCATCGGCTGGCCACCTCCTTCCTTTTTTTCTTCATCTCTATTATTGCAACTCTGATCTTCAATCTTACATGACAATGACCTCTATCATGCATACTAACTCCCGGATTCATCACTGTTAGAATAGAGTATTAGTTTAGCATTGGTTTACTCCCACATTGCATGTGAGACTAACTTGTAACTAATCCATCTCTATAAATAATAAAGTATAGAGTGAGGGAAAATCTCTCCAAGAAACGCTTTTCTCTCCAGATCATAATATAGTATCAGAGCCTCTCTAACCCTAACCCTAATACTAATCCAAATTCCTAAGCCTAACCCCTAACCCTAATTCCTGCCTCCGCTGCTTCATCCATCATCACTGCTTCGTCCACCGTCTTCGTCCAAATCCAAGTAAATTCACTGCCGTCGCTTCGTTCGCCGCCACCGCTTCGTCCCATTGCCTTCACTTCATCTAGATCCGAGCAAGATCCGTACAGATCCTCGTCCTTGCCTAGGGATCTGTAGCCCTCGGATTTGATCGAGGACTGGTGGACGAAGAGATCCTCGCTGCTGTCGTTAGGGGTAATGAATCTGAACCCCTTGGTGTTGTTGAACCACTTCACCATCCCCTTGGATCGCTCTTCCGCCATTAAAATCCTAACCCTAAGAGAGAAACAGAGAATGAATCCCCAAAATCCAATTCTCTCTCCCCTCTCTTTTCAAATCTGCGAGTTGTACTAATAAATAAATTATTATTTTAATTTTTATATTTATATACATATATTTATTTATTTAACCTTTGAGTTAAATAATAAACCTTCAGGTTAAATAATAAACCTTCGGGTTCCATCTTAACATTCGGGTTCTTGAAGTTTAACCTTCAGATTTAATGTTAACCTTCAGGTTCTTGTACTTTAACCTTCAGGTTTAAAATTAAACTTTCTGGTTCTTGAACTTGTTCAGCCTACTGGCTAATGGCTAATTCTAGAATTATTATCTTGAACTTGGACATATTGTGATTATTTTGAAGTACAACTTGTGGAGGGTATTGTCTTGAACTCTACTCATATGTTTCATGATGGCCGGATCTGAGGAAATCAAGAATTCTGAGTTAACGGTCCAGACGAAAGTTTTGGATATATTTTCTGGTAGAATTACTGATCAGAAGCTTGATGGAATTAACTATTTCCAGTGGAAGCGTGTTATTGAAATCTACGTGGCAGGCCAAGGCAAAACTGGCCATTTGTTGATGGACCATCCTACTCCGACACTGGAATCTTAGACATTGGATGATAGTGTCCTCTTGCATCAAATTCTTAATACTATGGAGCCTAAAATTCAGGATTTAGTTTTTCATTGTATGACCGTGAAGAAACTTTGGTACTTTTTACAAGATTTTTATGGCGGTAGCAGCAATATTAATCGGGCATATGAAGTAATTCAAGAGTTGTTTCATAAGACACAGGATGATAAACCTATGGATGATCATTATGGTGAGTTCAATCATCTGACTTAGGAACTCGTTAGATTTTTCCTATTACTGGGGATGTAAAACAAATACAGAATCAACGAAACAAACTTATAGTACTCACCTACTTGGGTACCCTCGATTCTGTTTACTCCTCTACTCGAGCATAAATCATGGGTACCCTGTACAGCCACTTACATCCACTGTGAATCACTCTGCGCTTGCCACTCAGAGTTGACAGTCTTATGTACGAGGGGGTCATGCTGGTGGTCTTGGAAGAGGCAGATGAAACTTTGAAGGAATGGGAGGTTACCACACTAGTCATTCTAGAGGCCAAGGTGGTCAACGAGGTGGCTGAGGAGGTCCATCTCAAGACGGACATGTTCATGGTGATGACTTAGTGAAGACTTGTAACTACTGTCACCAGCCAGGACATCTCAAATATAATTATCCTGAATTAGAAAAGAAGAAAACTAATGGTGCTTACATGACCGCTCAGGATAACTTCTCCTCATCTGATAGCGAAAATCAACCGCAATCAGTCTTTCATGATGTAGAGCTGCAACGTCAGTTTTAGCAATTTTAATTATTTCAACAGTATCAGAGGTCACGAGCACCATCTTCCTCCTTATCCGCTACTCTAAAGATTTTGCTTGACTTTCTGAATCAACTCTTCGTGCGCGTTCAAAAGATAATTTGTCGGTTGAGGTTAAAAAATTATCTTTACTTACATCGTCTTTGTCTAATACTTGGATTATAGACACATGTGCCATTGATCATATGACTGAGAATCAAGGTATCTTGTCATCTTTCTCACCTACATCTAATTCAGTTATATTAGCTGATGGTTCTCGTACACCTTTTCAGAGTGTCGGCAACACCAATCCTACTCCTAGTCTTCCTCTTTCCTTTGTATTCTATCTTTCCTAGTTTTTCCTATAACCCTTTATCCGTTAGTGAGATTACTAAATCTCTAAACGGTACAATAACATTCTTCTCCATACATTATGTCTTTCAGGATCTGGTCACGAGGAAAACGATTAGGACAGGACATGACTACAACGACCATTATAAACTGGAATTGGGTGCCAAACATGTGACTTGTATCGAAAGCTTATTAGCCCTATAATACCACTCTCAGCTAGGACATCCCTCTCTCTCTGTTATCAAGCTTCTTAATCCCCTGTTCAAGTCTCTTTCCTCATTAGAGTGTGAGTCGTGTCAACTTGGCAAACACCATCATGTGTTTTATCCTAATCGAATCAATAAGAGGGCTGCTAAGCTATTTGATCTTGTTCATTCCAATGTTCAAAGTCCATGCCAATAACTTCTAAATTGAGGTTCCGGTACTTTCAGTTTTGTAGATGATCACTCTCGTGTTACCTGGATTTATCTTCTCAAGTCTAGGTCTGAAGTCCTTTACACATTTAAACTATTTTATTCTAAAATAGTCAATCAATTCAAGTATTCGATAAAAATTTTCTGATCCAATAATACAAAGGAATATTTGGATGGTAACTTCACTAGTTTTCTTAAACAATATGGGATCCTCCATCAGTCTTCTTGTGTTTACACCCCTTAGCAAAATGGAGTTGCTAAACGAAAGAATAGACATCTCCTTGATATTTCTTGGACCTTGCTATTTCATAGTCACGTTCCCAAAGAATTTTGGGGAAACTATCTTAACAATATATTACTTGATTAATCGAATACCATCTTCTGTTCTGCAAGATAAAATTCCTTTCAAAGTTCTATATCCCAACGATGATCTCTTTTCGCTTCCTCCAAAGATTTTTGGCTCTCTATGCTTTGTCCATAATCACAGTCCAAATAAATAAAAGTTTGACTCCCGGTCTATTAAATGCATTTTTCTTGGCTATTCTCGAAAGCATAAATGTTACAAGTATTTCTATCCGTCAATCAATCGTCTTGTGTTATCTGCTGATGTAACATTCTTTGAAAATAAACCTGGTTATTCTAGTTCTTCATCTTCATTATCACCAGATGAGTATGACTATTTTATCTTGCAAGAGTCATTGGTTAATGCTGATGGTTCATCCGATGAAAACAACACTATTTGCGCTACTAGCAAAGACTCGGTACGGTTTAATTACCTAATTCAAGTTTATCATCATCGCTCTACTCCAGTTCCTATGCCAACGTAGACCTCAGCACCACGACAGCCGTTCGAAGAACCTGAATCAGTAAGCACATTTACCCTCTTCTGTGGAAGACCTTCCTATTGCACTTCGAAAAGGGACACGAACTTGTACTCAACATCCTATTTCTAACTTTGTCTCCTATGATCGCCTCTCCTCTACCTTTCGATCTTTTGTTACTTTCCTTGACTCATATTTGGTTCCCAAGCATGTGTCAGAATCTCTGTCTATTCCAAGTTGGAACCAAGTGATGCAGGACGAAATGAGGGCCTTGCGACAGAATGAGACTTGGGATTTGGTCCCACTTCTACCAGGAAAGCGGGCTGTCAGCTGCAAGTGGGTGTACACAATCAAGTTAAATCCTGATAGAAATTTGGCACACCTGAAAGCCCGTCTAGTTGATAAAGACTATTCACAAGTGTATGGATTGGATTACGTAGATACCTTCTCTCCAGTGGAAAAAATAACATTTGTTCGGGTTTTTGTTTCGTTAGCAGCGACAAATCACTAGCCACTTCATTAGTTGGACATCAAAAATACATTCCTTAATGATATTCTAGATGAGGAAGTTTACAAGGAGCAACCACTAGGTTTTGTCACTTAGGGGGGAATGCGAAGGTGTGCAGGCTGAAGAAATCACTCTATGGTCTGAAGCAGTCTCCGAGAGCCTGGTTTGGATGTTTTGCGTTGGTTATTCAGGAATTTGGGCTTTGACTGTTAGGAACATGGTTAATGTTACAATATCTCTTGTATTTTAATGATAACAAATTATTATTTATCTAACATATTTTACTGCAGATTCAAGATAAACATCTCAAAGCAACAATCAAATTATCAAGGCTATTTCAAAGATCAAAAGATGAAGTTCAAAAGATGTAAATTTTTATCTTTTCTTTTAGAATTTTTGTACAAGCCTTGATCACACACACAACACACACTATTTACTTAGAAAATCATAAAAAATATTCTAAGTATAATCCTAATTTTAATCAACATATAAATAAGTTTTTAAACTATTGAAAATATCAAAAATATGGTTTCTGGCCGACCAAAAATCTGTCTGGTCGACCAGATAGATCGGCCAGTAACAGAGAATCAGAAATTTCTCTGTCTGGTCGACCATATAAGGTTCTGGTCGACCAGAGGCTCATTTCTGGTCGACCAGGCCTCAATCTGGTCGACCAGGCAGCACTTCTAACAGCTATATTTTTCAAATGAATATGAACGTTTTGTGAACGTTTTTGGCAGTTATTTTTGAATGTTTTTGAACGAAAATTATACCTATAAATAGGTGTTAAGTTCTGAAATTTTACAACTCAATTCCTATAAATAAACTTGAGTTTTTTCTTGACTTCTTAAGATCATTTTGAAGAAAAAACCTGCCTGAAAATTTCAGTTTTGTTCTTGATAAAAATTCCACTACTCTAGAACAAAAATCATCCCTATAGCCTGTTGTAATTCACTCACATCTACACATCAAGGCTTATAGGAAGAAAAAGTTGTACCATCTTGTTTTTGATTTGATAATCTCTTGAAAGAAGAGATTATTGTGGCATTGGCAATTGAAGATTGTCAAGGTTGTACGGTTTGCTTGCGGGTTGCAAGTGCTTGCGGTTTTGCAAGTGGAAATAGTGGAGAAATCTCAAGCGAGGCTTGGGGACTGGATGTAGGTCTGGAGGACCGAACCAGTATAAATCCTTGTGTTTGCGTTTACAATTTTCTGTGATTGTCTACATATTGGTTTGATCCTTCTTACTCTTTATGATATTATTTTATTGAAATTTAAAGTTTCCGCATTAGATTTCATAAACACTATTCAACCCCCCTTCTAGTGTTTGAGTGCCATTACAGCGATCCTACATTGACGTGCATAGAATGATCACTCTGTCTTCTGGCAATTTCATAATGGGAAACGAATTATGCTCGTTGTCTATGTGGATGATATTATAATTATAGGGGATGATGCTTCTGGTATTGACAGTCTGAAGAAGTATTTACAGACACATTTTCAAACCAAAGATCTTGGTTTCCTAAAATATTTCCTAGGCATTGCAGTTGCAAAGTCAAAGAAGAGTATTCTTCTGTCACAAAGGAAGTATGTCCTCGATATGCTCTCAGAAGCCAAGATATTAGCATGCAGAAGAAGTGATTCTCCATTGGATGTGAACTCAAAATTACTACTAGAGCAGGGGGAGCTTTTTGAGGATGTTGGGCAGTATAGGAGATTGGTGGGAAAACTAAATTATCTGACGGTGACTAGATCTGACATCATATTCGCAGTTAGTGTTATGAGTCAGTTTTTATCCGCACCAAGAACTACTCACTTGGATACAGTAATGAGAATTTTGAGGTACTTGAAGAAGGCTCTAGGATGAGGAATTATCTACTCTGATCAAGGACACACCAGAGTTGCAAGCTTCTCCGATGCAGATTGGGCTGGATTCATTTTAATAGGAGATCCACTACTATATATTGTGTCTTTCTCGGAGGAAATATGGTGTCATGAAAAGTTAAAGCAAAATGTTGTGTCTCAATCTATTGCAGAATAAAAATATAGAGCTATAGCAAATGTGATATTAGAGATGGTTTGGATCAGAGACCTATTGACAGAGATTGGTCTCCCTCCAGAATATTCCATGGATCTATATGGCGATAATAAAACAGCAATTCACATTCCTGAGAATCCCGTATTTCATGAGAGAACCAAGCACATTGAAGTTGACTGTCATGTAATCCGCAAGAAGCTCGAGGACAAAATCATCATGGCAAAATATATATCGACAATACATCAGTTGGCAAACATTCTTACAAAAGCACTTGGTCGAACATGAGTTGATATTATTTGTGACAAGTTGGGCATGCATATATATATGCTCCAGCTTGAGGGGGAGTGTTAGAAGAGAGTATTAGTTTAGCATTGGTTTAGTCTCATATTGCCTATGAGACCAACTTGTAACTAACACATCTCTATAAATAATAAAATATAGAGTGAGGGAAAAGCTCTCCAAGAAAGTCTTTTCTCTCCAAATCTTAACAATCACCATCGCTCTAATACAACTTGTATGGGAATTTTTAGAATCCTGCCCTTTTACTATCTCTACAACTCAAAAGCCAACTCACAATCCATAAGATAGAAACACAACAATCAAAAAGAACAACACCAAGATTTAACATGGTTCGGTTGAGCAATTTCGACCTACATCCACTGGGCAACAATACGAGAAATTCTCTATGTATCAGGGAGAATTGCAAAGAGAAACTGCTCAACTCTCTCCTCTCAATCTCTTAACCTCATATACATAATCATCTCTCATATTCTCTCAAGAGCCCTTTCCTTACAATCTTTTGAACGGACAAAGTCTGTGAAACTCTCACTCAATCCCACTGTTGTAATCTTTCGTAAGGATAAAGACTATGAAACCCTCACCAATGTTGTAGTCTTTTTTATGGATAAATACTATAAATCTTCGCCTCTTGTACACTATTCTTGAGACTTGTTTACACCCTCTACTAACCTAGATTACAAGAGCTCTCTTCTTTTCTCCTTGGTCCTTCCTCCAATAATAGAAGAATATATATATCGAGAAACCAAACCTAATCTCTAGCCTAACTTGCTAATTAGAATATGATACAAACTCATAATTATGATGAAACCCAATCTTATAATCATGATAGAACTTTAATTCTATCTAATTCTCATGAAGTTATATAAAGAATAAAAGACACAATTCCTACAATCTCCTCCTTAGATTTGATTCTCAAACTATCTTGAAGATATACCATAGTTGTCTTGAAACTTTGCCTCTCCGGTAGCATCTTCTATTCCTTTTGGACTTCAACCTAAGTGCCCGCACTCCTTACTGGAACACCCACATTCTAGCCTAGATGCCTCGCAGTTCTCTATGTCACCAGCCTTACAATGGCACGTCCACCTCTCTTGCACGCACCATAAGATCTTCACCACAGTACTCCCAGAAGCAAATAGAACATGCTTCTTCTTCAACCTGAGCCTGATAGTAGCCTCCTCTTGCTTGCTGTCCTCATGCTCTTTCAACATCACTCACCTCAAATTATATTGGTGCACCTTATAGGCGTCTAAAAATACCTATAAGTATCCACACACAGCTCGAGACAGAGAGAAGGTGATGAACGCCATTATCTAAGTCTAAGAGGATTATCCGACACCAATGAACACATGAAGAGAAACGGCAAACCGAATGGCCTGTGCGCTCACCGACCACCTCCAAGTGGCCCGTGCACTCGTCAACCAGCTCCAAGTGGCCCACACGCTCATCAGCCACCAAATCGGTGAACCAAGTGGCCCGTGTGCTCACCGGCCACCACCAAGTGGCCCGCACGCTCATCAGCCACCAAATCGGTGAACCAAGTGACCCGCGTACTCATCGGCCACCAAAACAGCGTACAAGTCAATGAAACGACGAAATACGCGTAACGACAGAATAAGTCAAAACCCAGAAAACCAATAAAAGTCGCTGGCGACCGAGTCACATCAAAACGACTCGGCTGAACCAGTGGTTCGGCCCATAACCAGGTCACTAAATGGTGACTCGGCGGCCGAGCCACCAAATGGTGGCTCAGCCAAGACCGAGCCACCAATTAGTGGCTCAGCCAGGCCGAGCCACCATTTGGTGGCTAGGCTAAGGATGAGCCACCATTTGGTGGCCCGGCCAGGCCAAGCCATCATTTGGTGGCTAGGCCAAGGCCGAGTCACTATTTGGTGGCCCGACCAGGCCAAGCCACCTGGTGACGCTTCGGTCAGATTTGATCTAAAAGTGTGATTTTTCGGTTTTCACAGATTCTCTCTGGATTTGTTGGTTTCTAAGCGTCCCAACTGATTTGATACTATGGTTAATCAGTTCTTAACTGAAGATAAGGAGGAATCCCTCGTTCTTATCCAAATACCGGCTTCCGAGGCTTATAAATACGAGCTCGGGTGCTCATTTCTGCGGGCTGGAAATCTAGAGGGTGAAACGCTGCCGAATTGAAGAGTGAAGCCACGAATTTACAGCAAGGGTTATCAGATCTTGGCGATCTCCTGTGCATAAAGAGTGGAGTTTGAGAGATCTGAGACCCGTCCCCTATTCCTTCGGATTTAAGCTTAGTCTTATATCTCGTGAAGAGCCGTGATCTCGCTTGGTCGAGATCATCGCTGCAGCGATTACTTCCTTTGTGAAGTAAGAGCTTTGATTCTTTATCTGTCAACCAGATCTGATCTGCGGTGGTCCACGGTTATTAACGTCCCCGGCAGAGGCAAAGATCTCACGCAAGCAGTGGGTGATAAACGTCTGTTGCGCTGTTTGACAAGAGTCGTATCTTTTGTATTTTCATTGTATAAGGAGATCTTATAAAAATGTCAACTTTTTTATTTGAGTTTATTGTAAATGATTAAAGTTGTAATAGATTCAATCACAATGAAAATAACAATTTTTGACCCAAATAAGCTGGCGATCACAGTGGGAGCCAACAGCTTCGCTGCCAAAGCTATCGTGCCACAACCAAGGATCCAGATCCCAGTTGAAGAAGTGGTCGAGTACGAATTCAACCAACTGAAGTTCAAGGAGTATCTGTCGTCGTCCTCCTCCAGATCCTCTGCCCTTCGCAAGCGCAGGAAGATCAAGGCCCGCGTTGCCGTTGCAATCTCGCTTTGGAAAGCCCCTCCAGCCTCTAACGAGCCTGGATCTACATATTTGAACCCATCCTCCGTCAAGGAGTTAATTGTAGAAGGCATGCCAACCCTATCAAAGAGGGCACGCCAAAGACAGCGTCAACGACTCACGCGTCAATTCGTAAGGGCTTTGGAGCCTGTTGACGGGATCTGCTATGAGACGGATCTGAAACTCAGAAAGAACCGAGTGCCCCAGTGGCAAATAGATGTCCTCTCCTCCAAACCAACAGTGAATGAATGGATCCAAGTCAAACGGACCCACTTAACCCTCGAGGAGCGCATTCAGAAGCGTCGTGCCTTGATTGCGCACGCACGGATCCTCGTGCAGGAATCGCAAAAGTTAAAGCAGGAAGAGGTGACCAAGAAGCCACCAAAACCACGCCAAGTACGAAAGCCAAAGTCCAAAACGGTGTCGACAAAAAATCGAACACAGTCCAGAAATCATGAACCAGCCCTGGCTGGCTCGGCCAAAACCAAGCCACCAAATGGTAGCTCGGCCATGGCGAGCCATTTGGCCAAAACCGAGCCACCAAATGGCGGCTCGGCCAAAGCCGAGCCACAATTGGTGGGTTTGCATCTGAACCGCTCCGGTTAGGTTCGCCTTGCGTTCGGTTCACCTCTCGCGGACTGTTTTGAGTTTTTGACGGCCCCTATTCCTGTTCCAATTGATCCTGCACTTCCGATGGAGCCCCACAGCAGTGTGGACTTGTCCCGTTTCGAGATGAGGATGGTGGATCACCTGGGTCCTTTACACGAGGATCGAGGCAAAGTTCTGATCAAAGAACGCTTGGGTCCGCTGACTGAACCCCGAGTGACTCGTCGAGCTGGGGGTCGCACACGCCCTCGCAACAATTTCAAGCCTTCTCATAAAGGAAAAACTCCAATTTCCACCCGCCTGGGGGTGTGTATCCAAGACCAGGAGCCCGTTAAGATCCCACGCTCCCAAAAGCGTGGTTCCAAACGTGTGACACTTGAGAACGCTAATAAGGCGGCAGATCCCCTGAAAGAAACGTATTCATCTGATGATGACAACGTTATACCCAAGGAGTCGTGACAACACGCGATAGGTTGTTCCGGTCATCCTGACCGATGAGTTGTACTATCGAGTTAGGAGTACGAACAGATCTCAAAAAAGAGATACCCGGGAAACGGGCGTTCATTGTCCGTGTGCCAATATTATCAGGGCAGTATTATCACCGTGTAGCTATCCCAAGACCACTCCACAGAAGGTTTCAGTATGCGAGAGGATCTCTAACGGAACGACCGAGTCCAAACCGAAGCGTTTCCGCAAGAAACGATCGGCTGTTCGAGATGACGAACTCTCAGAAGTTACCATCAATATGGTCGATAAGGGAAAGTCCCCGATAGTTCCAAGTTGTTCTAACCCCAATTTTTCTCTAGGAAGAAGAGTTAATTCGGGAATAGCTCGACTGATGTCTTGACTCCAGCTAGAAGCGGTCGGACCTAAACAATCCACAGTCACAGTTAATATGGCTGATAGAGGAAAGTCAATTCAACCCTCTATTCTGACCCTCTCATATCGCATCGTCTAACCCGTTTACGGCCGGGAACCGTTAGACAAAGAGACTATCAGAGGATGAATCGAGGATTACCCTCAGAAGACGAAACGTCAGATGCCAACTCTGCAGTCGCTTCTAACAATACGGTATCTAGCCCTGGTCAATCCCGCGAAGCATTCATGATCAATACTGAGCAAATAGCCAAAATCATCGAGGATGCTTTGACTAAACAAAAAGAGAACTTCAAGTTCGAATTGAAAATGACTATGATGCGGATGAAGGAAGAGCACGACCAACAAATCTGAGCCTTGTCAAATCAGATAGGTGAATCCAGTTGTCGTAACAATGTCAACCAAGCAGAAAGCAATTCAGACGTGGATGAATACGTCAATGATAATAACCCCATTGTTGATCAAAATGCTAGGGGTGGTCCCACGGACGCCGGGTGTGGTCCTACTAATGATGATAACACTAGGGATGACCATGTTGTTCCTCTCAAGAATCATCCTAGGCCCGATACGAGCAAGGATGAGAAAATGAAAGATCTCGAGAGCAAAATCAATGCTCTAATGTCTGCTCGAGAGGTAAAAAGGACCGACATTCCATGTCCCTATCCAAGAGAGTGGGATTCAATAGCATACCCGACGAAGTTCAACCTGATTAACTTTACGATGTTTGATGGGAAGGGTTCGCCCACTCAACATCTGATCTACTTTAAGTCCCACTTAGGTATGATCTCCGGCGATGAAGCACTGATGGTTCGGTCATTCGTTAGCACCCTTCGTGGGCCCGCCTTCGATTGGTATTGTCGTCTTAAGTCTGGAAGTATCAATAGCTAGGACGACTTGGAGAACCTCTTCTTCGCTCACTTCTTTGATGATGACGCTAAAGTGTCAATCAGGACACTCTTCGATGAGAAGCAAGAACACAACGAGACGGTCGACGACTTCGTCAAACGCTTCTAAAATAAGACGATGAACTGCCGAGATCCGATCACGGAGGACTTCATCCTCCAAACCTGTCATAATAACCTCTCTTTGGACGTGTTGGAAGTTATGGGGGTAGCACCGTCCGACACATGGAAAAAGTTGAAAGTGCACGGAGAGCGGGCCGAATGCTTCCCCAGAAGGAAACAGGCCGAGAGAAGCCAACCGATGGCTAATCCTCCGAACTCAAGCTTCGTCTCTCGTAGCAAAGGAAAGGCAACTGCAGCAGTTGTTGATGCTAATCAAACGTCACAACAACAATCCCGGAGACAGCAAAAGACTTCGGATTCGAGACTCCAAAAAGAGTAATCTTTTAAGGACGAAGACGTTCCGGCCATCTTCGAATCCCTCCTTGAAAACAACAAGATCAAGCTACCACCTATCACAAATCAGGAGGAAGCTGACAACACTGTGGATTTAAAGTACTGTGCGTACCACAGGAGGGTCCTTCATCGCACCAAGGATTGCTTTGCTCTCAAGAATAGTATCCAAACATTGGTTGAAGCCGGCATCATAATGCTGGGATAAGCCAGCCGAGAATGGCAACACTCCAAAAAGTATATGAGTATAAATTGCTTTTCAATACTCCAACAGGTATATGAGTCTTAACTGTTTCCTTTCTTTTACGGGAAGTTCCTAGAGAATCTTATATTCTTAAGGATAACCCGAACATGCGACTGAGGATAACATATTCCTCATTGGACCCAGTTTTGCAAAGAGAGCTGGGGGTGGATAATTCATGTAACAGGAAGTTCCCGGAAGAATGTTAAATGTAATATTCTTTGGGATAACCCGATCATTACGAATAAAGTGATAAATACTACACTCCCACTGTGATTTATACTCCCACTCCTACTGTCTACTTAGTCAAACCTTTAAACAGTTAGGACCACAACCAAAATCCCCGCTCGATTCCTTCCATGAACGAGAGGTCCACAAATTGAACGATCAAACCTTTAAACAGTTAGGGTCGTCTTAAATTCCCATCTTGGTCAAACATTTAAACAGTTAGGACCACAACCAAAATCCCCTCTCGATTCCTCCCTCTTGATTCCTCTAATGAACGAGAGGTCCACAAATCGAGTGATCAAACCTTCCTACAGTTAGGATCATCTCAAACCTCCCACTCGGTCAAACCTTCCTACAGTTAGGGCCAAAACCAAATCCCCTCTCGATTCCTCCAATGAATAAGAGGCTCACTTTCAAATCGAATGATCAAACCTTCCTACAGTTAGGATCATCTTAAACTCCCGCTTGGTCAAACCTTCCCACAGTAAGGACCAAAACCACAATTCACTCTCGATAAAAGAGAAATCCATCTTTAGCTCGATAATCAAACCTTCCGACAGTTAGGGTTATCCGAATCTTTTTGATTCTCAGAGTGGAGATCCCATTCTTAGTTTTACCTTCCCGGATTCTTAAAGTGGAGATCCCACTTTGAGTTTTTTTTTGCAATTAGAGATAGAATATAAAATTCTTCCTCTTCAGCTTTGGGAGATAGAATATAAAATTCATCCTCTCCCGCATCGGGTTCGTCTTTGCCCCAAGAGAAGACATCATCTTTTAACAACAAGAATCCATGCCTTTTATGCATGGGGAATTTTATCCCGAAGCCTAAGCAGGGATAAGTCAACGCCTAACACACATTGTCGGTTTAGTCTTTTACCGATTGAAGAAGACGCCAGAATACCAATCTGGGGCATTTCATCCCGAAGCCTAAGTAGGGATGAGTCAGCGCTTAACCCGCGTTGTTGGGTGGTTCATTCCCGTGAAAATGACCGAGTCTATGTATTTGGTATCGTAGCAACAAAATCCATGCCTTTTATGCATGGAAAATTTTATCTTGAAGCCTAAGCAGGGATAAGTCAACGCCTAACACGCATTGCTGGTTTAGTCTTTTACCGAGTGGAAAAAGACACCAGAATCCGATCTGGGGTATTTTATCCTGAATCCTGAGTAGGGATAAGTCAATGCCTAATACGTGTTGTCGGTTAGTTCTTAACCGTAAAAAGAACAAAAGTCCACATATTCGATATTGTGACAGGTTGTTATTCATAATGCCAAAATCCGTGCTTCACACACACGGGGAATTTTATCCCGAATCCTGAGCAAAGATAAGTCAACGCCTAACACATTTTGCCGGTTTAGTCTTTTACTGATTGAAGAAGACACCAGAATACCAATCTGGGGTATTTTATCCCGAAGCCTAAGTAGGGATGAGTCAGCGCTTAACCCGCGTTGTCGGGTAGTCTATTCCTGTAAAAAAGACAAAGTCTACGTATTCAATATCGTAGCACTAAGAGAGTTAACTCCCTTAGCATAACGTTACATGCGGAACGGACTTAAACAATCCGCATGCAAGTCCGATTCAAACGGTAATCGGTAAAGGCACGTCAAACCCGTTGAAGGCTGAGGGTTTGCCAAAAGCCTTAAAGCCTACGCCTAATACGCGTCGCCGTTTAGTCTTTTCACGTGAGAAAGAAGAAGTCTATATATTCAATATCGTAGCACTAAGAGAGTTAACTCTTTTAGCATAACGTTACGTGCAGAACGGATTTAAACAATCTGCATGCTAGCCCGACTCAAACGGTAGTCGGTAAAGGCTCATCAAACCCATTGACGGCTGAGAATTTGCTAAAAATTCTATAAATACGAGTCATTAACATATCAGCTTCATTAGTTGGTCTCGTGACTTGAGTATCCAACAACTCTGGAATGAGATCCATATCAACAGATGAATCAGCTTTAACAGTTGGTCCTGCAGCCCTAGCATTTAGGACCGTCACGCTGCAATGCCTTAAGAGCTTAAACTGTGTAGACTCCAGCAAACGTACGAGTATAAACTGTGTTAACACCGGTCAAAACGTTGCCACGAAGATAATCAATTCAAAGTTAACTCAATGACACGATCCAAAACTAACTCACCAATTTCGATTCAAGATTTCGACAACGGTCAGACGATAAACGTATCACCGGAAGAACTTCATCTATTTGAAAAAATGTTGAATAGATTGAAGACTAAAGAAGTTAAGAATTAAAGCAGTTCATAGGTCCTTTGACACCGACTGAAGGTGGGGGCCTATCATATCTAAAGCATCCCATACTCCTCTATAAAAAAATGAGTCTGAAATACTTTGGAGGGGATATCTGTAGGTGTCTAAAAATGCCTATAGGTATCCACACACAGCTCAAGACAGAGAGAAGGTGATCAATGCCATTATCTAAGTCTAAGAGGATTATCCGATACCGACGAACACATGAAGCAAAACGGCAAACCGAATGGCCTGTGCGCTCAC
Source organism: Asparagus kiusianus (assembly GCA_022839385.1). Classification (NCBI taxonomy): domain Eukaryota; kingdom Viridiplantae; phylum Streptophyta; class Magnoliopsida; order Asparagales; family Asparagaceae; genus Asparagus; species Asparagus kiusianus. The sequence goes on along the minus strand of BQKN01066714.1, from coordinate 2,862 downwards.
CGGCCACCTCCAAGTAGCCCGTGCACTCGTCAGCCAGCTCCAAGTGGCCCGCACGCTCATTAACCACCAAATCGGTGAACCAAGTGGCACACGTTCTCACCGGCCACCACCAAGTGGCCCGCACGCTCATCAGCCACCAAATCGGCGAGCCAAGTGACCCGCGTACTCATCGGCCACCAAAACAGCATACAAGTCAACAAAAGGACGAAATACGCGTAACGACGGAATAAGTCAAAACCCAAAAAACCAATAAAAGCCGCTGGCGGCTGAGTCACATCAAAACAACTCGGCCAAACCAGTGGTTCGGCCCATAGCCAGGTCACCAAATGGTGACTCGGCGGTCGAGCCACCAATTGGTGGCCCGGCCAACCGAGCCACCATGTGGTGGCCCGGCCAGGCCGAGCCACCGGGTGACGCTTCGGCCAGATTTGATCTAAAAGTGTGATTTTTCGGTTTTCACGGATTCTCTCAGGATTTGTTGGTTTGTGAGCGTCCCAACTGATCTGATACTATGGTTAATCAGTTCTTAACTGAAGATAAGGAGGAATCCCTCGTTCTTATCCAAATACCGGCTTCCGAGGCTTATAAATACGAGCTCGGGTGCTCATTTCTGTGGACTAAAAATCAAGAGAGCGAAAAACTGCCGAATTAGAGAGTGATGCCACGAATTTATAGCAAGGGTTATCAGATCTTGGCGATCTCCTATGCATAAAGAGTGGAGTTCGAGAGATCCGAGACCCGTCCCTTATTCCTCTGGATTTAAGCTTAGTCTTAAATCTTGAGAAGAGCCGTGATCTTGCTTGGTCGAGATCATCGCTATAGCAATTACTTCCTTTATGAAGTAAGAGCTTTGATCCTTTATCTGTCAACCGAATCTGATCCGTTGCGATCCACGGATATTAATATCCCCGGCACAGGCAAAGATCCCACGCAAGCAGCGGGTGATAAACGTCCGTTGCGCTGTTTGACAAGAGTCGTATCTTTTGTATTTTCATTGTATAAGGAGATCTTATAAAAAGATCAACTTTTTATTTGAGTTTATTCTAAACGATTAAAGTTGTAATAGATTCAATCACAATGAAAACAATGATTTTTGACCCAAACACACCTTTCCTACTCTACTCTACGAGCCCGAAGCTATTATCTCCTCCTTGCTTGGCTTGGGCTGAACATTAGCGCCCATTGTCCTACATCTCCTTACAAGTCCAATGCTGCCATCTCCTCTATGTGTGTCACTCGCACGTGCCTGCTAGCAAGCTCCACCTAATCTGGCATTGTCCTCCGAGAGGCTACACACCAGCCAACTCCTACTCTTACGATGACTCCAAATAATTGCATGCTAATAACTCTACTGCTAGAATTATATCTCTACACTAGTTTCATCTATCGTATACTCATCTTATTCCATCTGCCATCTGTAGGTGTAAATTTTGATTTCCCGAAAACAAGGGAATTCCGTTTGTATTTATAAGAATGGCTTATTACAAACTAATGATCAAATGTTTACAACAGAAGCGGAGGGAATGCCCTCCTTGTTAAACGTGGGGACTTTCGGTAGCTACAGGATGCTTCGCTCGATGCTCGTGCTGAGTCTGCTTCCCTTGGACGGTTCGACCGAGGTTGCTGGGGAGCTTTAGTACGCAGTAGAAGCTCGGTTCGATGGAGTTCGAATCTCCGAGTTCGGTGGCGATCAGGGCCTGGAACTGAGAGGAGGCGCTACAGTGCAAAGGTTATGCAAAGAGCTTGCAGTCGACTCGATCGAGAGTCGAGAGCTAGTGGTTCAATTAGCTAATTCAACTGTGAGCGAATCGCTCAATGGCTGAAAGCAGCTGAACTTCTTCTTCGTAGTTGGAAGAAATTCTAAACCTCCTCTTTGTGGCTGGAAGAAGTTCCGAACCCCTTCTTTGTGGCTGGAAGAAGTTCTTAAATGGTGGAGAGACCACGTGGCCACTCCTTGAATCATGGGATATGACTATGTACTGTTGAGAGATGTCATACCGCCCTTCTGTACTGCGAACGGTCATTCGAGGGGTCGTGCTTCACGTCATGTCACGTAGGAGTGGGAAGGCCCCTCCTCGTATGTGAGACAGCGGCTGCCCAATACTCGAGTGGATTTGGCCAGCTTACTGTGCGCCGGTGGATCCAGCTCTTGACTTGGACCATTGGGCTGAGTCGCATTTATGAGCACGCAGGTTGATTTGGCATCTGTCTGATTACTCATACTGTGAGCGACCATTCGACGGGCCTAGAATATTGTGCCTTCTCCTTTCAGGTCGAGAAAAGTAGGAAAGCGGGTGCTCAGTACTCAAGTGGGTTTGGACAGCTTGCCGAATGCCGGCGGATCCAGCTCTTGACTCGGACGGACGAGGTGAGCTGCATTTATGAATGTTCAGGTTGATCTGGCACCTGTGTGATCATTCGTACTGTGAGCGGCTACTCGGCGGTCTTAGAGCACTGTGCCTTCTCTTTTCACATCACGGGAAGTGGGGAAGGCCTATCCCTAGCACGCGGGGTAGCGGATACCCAGTTGTACTGGCGACTTTGAGGTTTGTAAGCGGATCCTGTAGGCATCGAAAATTGCCGATAGGTCCCCACTCACAGCTCATTGTTAACGAGCGACGACTGAACGTCACTACCCGGTTCACAAGAATCCAAATGACGTCGGTAAGCGCCTGAAGTGAACCGACGAACTACGTGAGCCAATCGAACGTCAGAATCACAGGGATACGGATTGACCGAAAACCCCGCGATCACCGCAATTGGACCAAAGCCCGTTGTGTACAGAGCATCCCACTAATAATCCAACCATCGGGAACAACAGAGCTCGCCGTCAGAATTCCAACGCGTCCGAAATCACTCAGA